>OX439389.1:386598-575069 GCA_949319315.1 Zelleria hepariella
AAAATATGAATGGAAAATATCCTGGTCACGGCACCAAAAAACTTTTCTCCATTACAGACTTAAACATTAAAGCGCTCTATGTACCAAATTTGCAGCAAATTGCGGTGGCAAACTCACCCGTATGCTAGCCCCGTTAGGCACAAGGTCGCGTGTCTCGACCAGCTTCCCTGTGGAGTCGTAGACGTCGTCAGAGAAGTATAATTCAGGGACAGAGTCGCCAGAGTCCAAGTCCGTCTCCAGAACGTACTTGATCTTGGACAGGTACAGCTCCGGGTCGTCTTGCTCGAAGTACTGGAAGTGCAAACAAAAAATGTGATAACTAATGGCAAAACTGGGTTCCAATTGGTCCAATGCATTCGATCCTTTCTTGGGACAATTTTACAGTTTGACACCACGGTATTGCAGTAACCTTTTGATCTTTCGCGAACTTGAAATTGGGTGCGAGAAAGGCAGTACCTTGTAATACGATCTGTGCGAGGAAGGAACGCGTGACTCTCGCTCCATCAGCTGTCTAGCAGCCGCTCAGAGCGCTCTCTGGTTAACAGCAGAAAGAAAGAGAAAGAGAGTACCTTGTAGTGCACTCGCAGCCCGATGATCTGTGCGAGGAAGGAGCGTGTGAGTCGTGCTCGCACCAGCTGTCGGTAGCAGCCGCCCAGAGCGCTCTCGTACAAACACTTGCCGACCACCTTGCCGGCTAGCTCGAAGTACTTTAGCTGTTGAATACAAAGAGCGGTTGAGTTGATTAAAGGGTAAATTCCTTGAAAGGCCAGTAAAATTAAAACATTCGAAATAAACGGTTGGCCTTAGTACTGTTGTTGGCCTCGGTACTGTAGACCTCGGAACTATTGGCCTCGATACTGTTGGTCTGTACTGATTTTTGCCTCAGTACTGATAGCCTCCATTTTCTTGCTGGCCTGAGTACCGTTGTGTTCCTCAGTAACGTTTTTGACCTCAGTACTGTTTTTGGCCTCAGTAGTATTGGCTTGGGTACTGTAACACAGAAATGGACACACATACTGAGCTTCAGCAGGTAATAGAGTCCAGTTCGACACCCTTTGGGTACTGTTACATTTTAAGTTACGCAGTAATGCTTTTACACCATGCCATTAAAACAAAACATGTCATCTTAGCCCGGCTGAATGACGTAATATGCTACCTATTAGTAGATTTTCCAACACACCCATTTTGTAAAAGTTGTATACCTTGAGAGGCCGCGGCAGGTCCGGTTTGGGAGACGAAAATACCAATCTTGGTGTCAAACATACCTTGAAGCAAACTTGGTGTCGAACATACCTTGAGATGCGGCGGCCGGTCAGGGTTGGGGTGCACCAGGCCGGTGGGCGAGTCGTGGAACGACACGAACAGACCAAACTTGGTGTCGAACAGCTGAGTGCACAGTAGCGAGAACCACTCGCGCCGCACGCCGCCCCAATCCACGCCTGAGGAAAATAACGTTGGTTCGATTGGATTTTTTTTTTTTTTTTTAAATTTATTTTTACGAAAACAAACGGTCACAACATAAATTATATACAAAGAATTTTTCTTACATAGACCTGTAGTTTCCCGAAATGTTTATACATTATTTTAAATTTTTAAATAACTTCAAAATACGCTAATTTTACACTTGATAATTTCACCATCTTAAAATCTAATTACATTAGTACATTTTGTATTTTATTTTTAAATAAATTTAATGTGTTGCAAAATAAGTCCATTTCACCAAGCCTATCATTATATAGTTTACAAGAGCGTAAAAATGGCTTCATTACGACTAACTATGCGTAGGCGCTGGGCATAGTGAATTAGCCCGCGGGCAAAAAAAATGCACAAAAACGATTCCTGTATCAAATACACTAAAAAAATCGAAAATTTTCACATATCAAACCCTAGAATTAGGTGAGAGCTATCTAAAACAGCCAGTTTTGTGTTGATACCCATAACAGATTGCAAGATATTTTGTTTGAAAAAAAGTGCACCGCCAATTTTTTTTCATCAAAAATATCTTCAAAACCTTTATGAATGTCAACACGAAACTGGCTGTTTTAGATAGGTCTCACCTAATTCTAGGGTTTGATATGTGAAAATTTTCGATTTTTTTAGTGTATTTGATACAGGACTCGATTTTGTGCATTTTTCTCGGCGCGCGGGCTATTCACTATGTACAGCGCCTTAAGAGCGATGCCACATGGGCGTTGTGTGTGCGTTGCGTTAGCGCTGCGTCGTCTGAGCGGTGACACTCCGTCGTTTTCTACATATAAATCTGACAGACATGCCACACGGGCGTTGTGGCTGCGCTGCGTCGTCGCAACGCACGCGCAACGCACAAGGAGAGGAAGGAGACGAGGTGGGGAAGGGATCTGCGTTGAAACGACGGAGCGGCCGCAGTATTTAATAGCATATCTGTTTACGCCGACGCAGCGCTCGTGTGGCATTCACTGCGTTGCGTTGCGACGACGCAGCGCAGCCACAACGCCCGTGTGGCAACGGTCTTAGTTGGTGGGAATGGAAAGGAACGGCGAGGTCAATGCGGTCTTATCTTATGAGTGAGGCTTCAGCTCCGTCTCTCCTCCATGTTAAGGTCTCCGAATTAAACTAGTGTACTGAAAACACCGAACTAAATCCCATAGAATCCGCATTACGTATAAAATCACAATAAAAACTTGTCCCCACAGAAACAAATGATATCAGCAATAGAACAATACGAAACATAATTTCGACCATACGTCTAATATTCGAATGTCAACCTTACTGCATTAGTGTACAGTTTTACTTTAATTGCATAGACTACGAGCAAATAAGCTCCCAAAGGAAATTTGGACATCTATTTTTCCAGACACATTTCAGAGTTCTATGTTGTATCTAGTTTTATCCTTGATCGAAGACTGAAAAGCTAAAGTAAGTGCGAAACCGTCAGTATTATCAATACAAAATGCACCATACCTTGCTCCCCCTGGAAGCTGACGTCAAAGTTCTTGCACCAGTCGGCCTGCGTCATGTGCTTGGTCGCCTTGAGGCTGGACCGCAGCAGCTCAGCGCGGCACACACGCACAGACATCTTCTCGTGAGGTTGTCGCGCGTGCGCCTTGTTGGCTTTCACTGGCTGAGGCGCTGTTACCTTTTCAACAGCTTTTGATGACGGTACCATGCATATTTTAAACTAACCGGAATTCGGAAGGCAAAGTTTTTTGTTCGAAAGTCCGTTATTGGCTTAATCTTATCTTTAGACAATATTGAGAAACTAATTTCAATATTTTTTATTTTGGTTCAGTAGTTTGGATTTTACAACGTTTCAAAGATACGGTTTTATGACGTCACGCGACGGTCTGCATACTGTTGGCGGTCATAGGAACAAAACATTTTAGCGCATAAAAACAAAACTACTGGACCAAAATAAAAAATATTGAAATTAGTTTCTCAATATTGTCTAAAGATAAGTTTAAGCCAATAACGGACTTTCGAACAAAAAACTTTGCGTACCGAATTCTCCAGTCTCCGCCCGCAGGCGATGACTGCAGGCGCGCAGTGAGAAGCGGGCAGCGGCGGCGCGAGCTCCAGCTCTCTTCAATGTTTAAGGTCTTACCAAGACTAGGTATTCCGAGATCAACAATAGGAACTGAAACGTATCTAGCTCCTCCTTCGATCTTGCACCAAGCGAGAGCCGCCATTTTAGCTTTCACTGGTTGACGCTGCTACTCTTTCAAAACAATAGAGCTATGCCTTTTTGATCGGAACTCTCCACACGCAACGACTGTGAGAACGAGCTCCGTCTTTCGTCGATGATTAGGTCTCCGAATAAGAACCGAAACTAGTCGGCAATCCCGAGACTGCAGCACACCTTGCACAGACAACGTCGCATGTTCATACCTGCCCTGATGCTCCACAATGCAGCTGGCAGGATCTCCTGGAGGCGACTCCCAGCGCGATCAAATTGGCACGTCTCTGACGCTTTAGACACAAGAGAAGAAGTATACCTTGCTCCCCCTGGAAGCTGACGTCAAAGTTCTTGCACCAGTCGGCCTGCGTCATGTGCTTGGTCGCCTTGAGGCTGGACCGCAGCAGCTCAGCGCGGCACACACGCACAGACATCTTCTCGTGAGGGTGTCGCGCGTGCGCCTTGCGCACCTCGCTGTAGAAGAACTCCTGCTTGTTCTGGAACAGACGGACGGTCGTGTGAAAACTCGAAGCGGTTGAATGTAAAGAAGCGGCCAATTAGGGATTTTCTGACAGCTCATAAGTTGTAGTTCCAAATTTGTAACTAGATGTCGCTGACGAGACATGTTATTTTTTGTATGCCAGTTCGCGCTCGTTGGCCTTCGTATACGTCCAAACACATTTAGGTATTAGTTGTGGAGCAAAATGAAGTGTTTCCGGATTTACCATTCACTCATACAAGAACATTAAGGCTCCGTATAAGGCTAACTAGCGCCACCAATGTTGAAAAAATCATATCTTCCTTTAGAAGAAGTTTCTGAAAAAATCCTAAGATGAGCCTATGCGCCATGCTTTTCTAGATTTTTAAGTGTAGATACCCTCTTCGAAATTTACTTTTAAGCTAAAAAATTTTCGATAACCGCCAAAAGCGGCCGTTTTTGGCGGTTATCGAAAATTTTTTAGCTTAAGACTTGAAATTGAGTTGGGTACCTACACTTAAAAATCTAGAAAAGCATGGCGCATGAGCTCATCTTAGGATTTTTTCAGAAACTTCTTCTGAAGGAAGATATGATTTTTTCAACATTGGTGGCGCTAGTTAGCCTTATACGGAGCCTTAACAAAGTCGTGCACTTTTTCATGTACTGTAAAATGGAATGACAGCTACGACGATGAAAGATGAAGTCACAGAGCAATGAAGTGAAGAAATATTTTCGCTGTATTAGGCACTAATTTACTTTGTGATAGAAAACATGTCGTATCAACGCCATCTGTCACAGCTTTTAGAACTATTTATTTATTTTTTTTAGCTGTCAGAAAATCCCTTATTGAGAGTCAGACTCGCGCACAAAGCGAACATTATCAATAAAAACCGCAAAAAAAACACATTTTTTTTAAACGGTTTTATTTAGCTCACCCCGTTTGTTTTATTATTGGGTCAAATTTAGTAATTCAAATTTCACCCTCTTCCTGTCAACCGATTAATCTGAAATTTTGTATACACTTTGGATTTTGGTGACAATACAATTATGTTTATTCATTATCATTATAAATTCAAGATGGCCGCCGCTACAAAATGGCGGATAATTTATGTTTTATTAATCCCATCAATATGGGTATCAAATGAAAGGGCTCAACAAGCAGAATACAATATACTATAAAAAATTAAAATCCAAGATGGCGGCCGCTACAAAATGGCGGATAACGTAGGTTTTATCAATCCCATCAATATGGGTATCAAATGAAAGGGCTCAACAAGCAGAATACAATATACTATAAAAAAATTAAATACAAGATGGCGGCCGCTACAAAATGGCGGATAACGTAGGTTTTATCGATCCCATCAATATGGGTATCAGATGAAAGTGCTCAACCAGTATAATACAATGTACTGCGAAATAAAAACTAAAAACGAGAAAATAAAAATAGGTAAAAAAACTTTTAAAGTTAAACGGTTTTATGTTAAACATACATTGCAATGTTTAAGATAAATGTACTAAAAACCAAAAAATAATAAAATAGATACAGTCGTGGGAATTATAAACATATGCATAGACTAGACTAAAATAAAATCGTGGGGCACGTCAACTGCCTAATTATAGTGTAACATTACAAAACAAACATTTTAATCAACGATTATAGACAATTGACGTGCCCCACGGTTTTATTTTAGTCTAGTCTATGCATAGGTTTGTTATTCCTACGACTGTATCTATTTTATTATTTTTTGGTTTTTATTAGTACATTTATCTTAAACATTGCAATGTATGTTTAACATAAAACCGTTTAACTTAAAAAGTTTTTTTACCTATTTTTTTTTGTATGGAGCTCCCTTAAATATCTATTTTCGTCTGTTTTTTAAGTATTTGTTGTTACAGCGGCAACAAAATCATATGTGAAAATTTCAACTGTCTCAGACAGACAGACAGACAGACAGACAGACAGACAGATAGACAGACAGACGGACGGACAGCGGAGTTAGTAATAGGGTCCTTTACCCTTTTGGTACAGAACCCTAAAAATGGCTTCACTGAGTTCCATTCTGCGCAACCAGTTGGTCGGATTACTAGTCTTACTAGTGGTTCGCCCGATTAATATATTAGGATTATAGTCTTACTAGTGGTTCGCCCGAAGTGTAAACTCGCTCGATATGTAACTTTTCGCTAACATCATTCGCGCATTCGCACGCGCATTGCATATAAACTTTACAACCCCATATCTCGGCAACCCCTGTTAAAACGTAAAAAATATTTAAATTTCATTTACCTGCATACCAAATTTTTCATTCACCGGGTGAAGCCGCAAAGACCATACAAAACAAGCAAACCATATTTCGCCCGCCTTCAATCGCGGTCGCTCGGTCACCCCGGTCAGTTGCTATTGTGTCCACCCTCGAACACAAGATGCGCTCTTGTGTTCGAGGGTGGACACAATAGCGAACAATGTATGTTCTGTCCTTTTCTCATGCTCCACCAACCTTGGTGGTGTAGTTACCTTGAAGCAGTCTTCACCGCCACAGTTGGCTATGAGCATCTGTGTGAATGCGGCCGCGAGCAGGTCTCGGTCGGGCGAGGTGAGCTCGACGGGCGGTTGCACGCCGTCGTCCAGTGTAAACGCGCCGCCCGGACCGCCCGTAGTACTGGGCTGCAGGATCAGCTGAGAAGTGACGAATAGATCATGAAGGAAGCTGAGAGATTTTGCACTTTACCAGGCAAAGCACAACAAAAGTACAATCGTAGCTTCGCGATATTCACACATATTTTGGTTAGAAACGGGTCCAAAGTCTTTGCAACGCAGCCGAAAATAGTTTCGGGATTACAAAAATAGCTGCGATTCGACCAGTTTCGAACCGAATTAAAAGTACAATTTGAAGTGAAGTAAGTGATTTCACAAACAAATTTCTCAATGATTGCAAGTATTCATGTTTATCCTAGAACCTGTAGTTTTTGTAGTGTTCAATTCAGTTGTTGGTGTGCGATTAAATACAACCCCAAAATATTTGACTACATACAACTAACCTTAGTAGACGGACACAGCCTGAACGACGTGATCCGCTTCGGTATAAACTTCAGGATATACTCCTTGACGGTGAGCTGCTTGTGTGTGAGACACAGCAGCACGCGGCGCGGCCGCGGACCCGACGTGGGCCCGCTGGCGCCCCCTGCCGCAGCCGCAGCCGGCAGCAGCCGCGCCGAGTAACACACGCCGTGCCGCCGGGATACCATACTGCGCTGCACTGTGGCCGTGTCGCTCGCTGGAAGGGACACAAACAAACACTGAGCATAGTGTGATAGACACAGCAGTAACACACGCCGTGCCGCCGGGATACCATGCTGCGCTGCACTGTGGCCGTGTCGCTCGCTGGAAGGTACACAAACAAACACTGAGCATAGTGTGTTAGATACAGCAGTAACACACGCCGTGCCGCCGGGATACCATGCTGCGCTGCACTGTGGCCGTGTCGCTCGCTGGAAGGGACACAAACAAACACTGAGCATAGTGTGTTAGACACAGCAGTAACGCACGCCGTGCCGCCGGGATACCATGCTGCGCTGCACTGTGGCCGTGTCGCTCGCTGGAAGGGACACAAACAAACACTGAGCATAGTGTGTTAGATACAGCAGTAACACACGCCGTGCCGCCGGGATACCATGCTGCGCTGCACTGTGGCCGTGTCGCTCGCTGGAAGGGACACAAACAAACACTGAGCATAGTGTGTTAGACACAGCAGTAACGCACGCCGTGCCGCCGGGATACCATGCTGCGCTGCACTGTGGCCGTGTCGCTCGCTGGAAGGGACACAAACAAACACTGAGCATAGTGTGTTAGACACAGCAGTAACGCACGCCGTGCCGCCGGGATACCATGCTGCGCTGCACTGTGGCCGTGTCGCTCGCTGGAAGGGACACAAACAAACACTGAGCATAGTGTGTTAGACACAGCAGTAACGCACGCCGTGCCGCCGGGATACCATGCTGCGCTGCACTGTGGCCGTGTCGCTCGCTGGAAGGGACACAAACAAACACTGAGCATAGTGTGTTAGACACAGCAGTAACGCACGCCGTGCCGCCGGGATACCATGCTGCGCTGCACTGTGGCCGTGTCGCTCGCTGGAAGGGACACAAACAAACACTGAGCATAGTGTGTTAGACACAGCAGTAACACACGCCGTGCCGCCGGGATACCATGCTGCGCTGCACTGTGGCCGTGTCGCTCGCTGGAAGGGACACAAACAAACACTGAGCATAGTGTGTCAGACACAGCAGCCGCGCTGAGTTTCAAGGTTTTCAAGATAAAAAGTTTACAAAAATTATTTTGATAGAGGGTCTCAGATGCTTTTGGGGGGGGCTTAAGCCCCTTAGCCCCCCCTCCCTCCCCCTAAAATCTGCTACTACTACAATGTGACTCACCAGTAAGCACGATGCAGTCAAACTCGCCGTCCAAGAGCGGCGCGCGGCTGTAAGTGACCCGCGCTCGATAAACGCCGGCGCGGTCGAATCGCAGGGTTAAGCTAACCCGTTGGTTCACCGCGTCGTAAGTGAACTGTGCACCCGCGCTTAGGGCGGGGTCCACCGCGCCGCCGATAGGGTTGATGTCCACTGTGAAGCCCTGTGAAACGTGCGTTGGTGAGTCGTAGCTGGGGCCTTAGCCTGTAACGCAATGGTGCCAATATGGGCTCTCAGTTGACGGCTTCAATTACGATTTGTTAATGCTGTCGGTCCTTTTAATATTTTTGTAATACAGCAAAGAATATTCTGATTCTAATCATAGAGGATTAGTCCTCTGGTTGTAGAAGAAAATAGAGGAAACCTCGGTTTTGTCCCTCTGCTGGGACGCCATCGACACGCCATTGCGTTACAGGCTAAGGCTCCTGGTAGAAGAGCGTCATAGCTGACTCGGAAGCTGAGCGTTGCAGACGAAATCGTAAACAATACTCTAATTTGGGGCTATGTTGGTGGTCCTAAACAATGAACCGTTTTCACGGCTGTCAGTAAGCGAAATTTGACAGCTATATCCTGGTTCTTGTATGGCCAAGCCTATGAGCGCCATCCACCAAGGGCTTTGAATTCAGATTTTAACTGTCAGTTGAAAACGGGAAATTCCGCCGCCGCCAAACGTTGAAAAAATTCATAAAATATTGGTTCTTCATTAGAGAATTATCGTGTTGCCAACGCTAAGATTAGGATATTTGAAATAGCTATTTGATAAGTCCCTCTAATAAGGTACAAAATACTACTGGTGGGATGAGACAGTGATGAACTGATGACGATTACATTTGGGTGTAATGCTAAAGATACTCACAGTGACGATGGAGTCATCGCGAAGAGGTGCAGGATTATCATACTGGTCCCGTGGATGAATGTGAACCTGCGGACAATATCGGACTGATTTATACAGCGTCCCGTGTCGACCTTCAGTCACACTAGATGGGTGAAGAGACCACTCAGCGCTGCAGTGCCTGGGACATTGTTTTAGATGGAGTAGGCTTGAATATCGACAAATGTGTTAAATAAAATGGAGATAAATAGAGAATGAGATTAATAGACACAGCAGGTGCAATGGGAACGAGGCGCTGTGAGATAAAATATAGAGCAGTTACACTCATCAGAAGTGTCTGGGATTAAAAACATATTTTGTAGCGGTGGTGGCCAAGTGGGTAGAACAATGGACTCGGAAGCTAGAGACCCAGATTCGAATCCCGGTGCGGGCATGTAAAATTTATTTCAAAGTTACGTATATTTGTGAATTTTTAGTAGCAATACCACTCGCTGACGGTGAAGGAAAACATCGTGAGAAAACCTGAGCGTATGAGGCTTTATACCCTCAACGCAAAAATCGTCAACTCTCTGAGAGAAGTCTCATCAAATCAATGCCAGGTCTTTGTGTAAAACCTTTGGTAACCAATCGGGCTCTGAAAATGACATTGTTACTAACATCTAGCTTTTCCTTAAATACCCAGTCAAAAGACTTTAGTTCATTATCCATAATCGATTTAGCCTCCATCGGCCCACAAATTTCTGCTTGTATTTTTTCAAGCAACTCTTGGCTTCTGTTACCAACGAGGTGAGGTCTTGAATGGTGAGAATCAGCACTGGATCACTACATTTACCAATGTGTTATTTATTAAGTACCTACCTGCATTACAAAATAGTAAGATGTAGCCTGTACAATTGTACATGTCCCACTAGCTGGGCAAAGGCCTTCTCTCAGAGAGAGAGTTCGAGCTTAATCACCACGCGTGCTCAATGCGGGTTGGCGATTTTTGCGTTGAGGGTATAATGCCTCATACGCTCAGGTTTCCTCACGATGTTTTCCTTCACAGTCAGCGAGTGGTATTGCTACTACAAATTCATAAATGTACGTAACTTTGAAATTAAACAAAGTCATAGATACATGCCCGCACCGGGAATCGAACCGAGGACCTTTCGCTTCAGAGTCCACTGTTCTACCCACTAGACCACCACCGCTCCGCACGCGCATTACAAAATGTATTATTTTTTAAGCACAAGATCCTTGGAGTTTCTTTACCATGCTTCTTCTCCAAAAACGATCATAGCTAGTGAAGCTGGTGAAAATTATTAGATAGTAATAAGTATTTGATTTATATACTTTTTTTTACTTTTGATATTACCTATTTTGACGTTCACTGTAAATAATTTATTTATGGCATATTTAATAAAACATTTTGACTTTGACTTAGACTTGGTAGACTGGAAGAGGCACTAATAGTGAGCAGATATAAACCTGCTTGTCGTGCCCGGCGCACCATATCAGCGCGTGCGCGGCGCGCGCAACGCGCGTGCGTCGCGGCTGTAGCGGCGCCGCCACGAACACGCGACGGAACGGAGAACCCCCTAGCGGGACGCAGCCTGCGGAAAACATCACCAATTATTGAAACGTACCTTCATCCCATCCCATCCCACTAATATTATAAATGCGAAAGTTTGTGAGTGAGTGAGTATGTTTGTTACGCTTTCACGCTGAAACGTCTGAACGGATTTGGATGAAATTTGGAATGGAGACAGCTTAGATACCAGAATAACACATAGGCTACATATTATCACGCTTTTACACTTAGGAGCAAGGTAAAACACGTATCCTTTTTCCGTGGTTCACGCGGACGAAGTCGCGGGCAAAAGCTAGCCAGGCAATAAAATTCATTTTCATTTAGAACCTCTGCAGTCTCCGCCAATTGAGCAAAAAAGGGGCATCGTAGCGTGTGGCCGACTGTACCAGCTCTATGAGGCGGCAAGACCTACCGCACATTGGTCCTGGCACTCGGTTTCGATCGTTTGCTGGATTTAGTGTGCCCTTTCCATGACCTAAGCTGTTGGTAAAAGGGCTACTTTTTTTTTTTAAAAGGTAGTTCTGTAGAGGGGGGTGTACACACGACAGCACGTCGACGTTCACACGCTAGCACTCTACTCGGTTACGTTAGGGGTGAGTTTACAACAAAAGTGTACAGTCTGACGTGCTGTCGTGGGTACCAGCTCTATGTGTCTGTGTCTGTACCTAGTTCCACAGCCACGGTGTAAACGCCGGCGGCGCGCATCGTTGTATGGTCGGCCATAGTCACATATACCCCATAGCAGCTCTTACCGCGCGCGGCGTAAGGGTGCCAATCGAACAAAAAGGGGTATTCTATACTTAAATCCACAAATCCGGAGTATCGCTTGACAGATATAACTGTCAAATTCTAGAATAGGGCAACCTTATTATACAGGGTGTTAAAAGACCGCCGACAGACCCGAAAGGTACGCATACTGGACACCAAAACAAAGTACTTTTTCGATAAATAACTGCTGGGAAATGATTTTGAAAAATATTTTATCACGCAATGGACGTGTAATGCACAGAAGTCATATTGCGCAAGCGTAGGTATAAGTTTATGTTACTTAAGCTAGAAGTGCCGATGTTTAGAATACATTGCGGGTTGCAATTTTGGCGTCGTTTTTTGTAAGAAATATTCATAATTTTGATATGGCTTCTTGAGAAGATATGTTAAGAACTAGATACTGAATACATTTCTGCAAAAAAAAAGTTTTGAAAAGTCCAACTTTGAACCTCATTATCTCGGAAACCGTTGATTTCCCAGGCATAGTTCCTTGGGCAAAAATGTTCCTTATGATGAGGAGAATACGTGGTTTCCCGCTTTGTTGGCGGTCTTTTAACACCCTGTAGAATTTGACAGTTATGTCTGTCAAACGATACTCCGGATTTGTGGATTTAAGTAAAGCGTGTTGCCGACTGTACCAGCTCTGTGTGTCTGTAACCAGCTGTGTGTCTGTACCTAGTGCCACAGCCACGGTGTAGACGCCGGCGGCGCGCACGGTGAATGCGACACGCGCGTGGTGCGCCTGCGCCGGTCCGTTACCGCCCAGCTCCACCACCGCTGAGATCTGCGGGAGGAGGGATGGCTTGTTAAGGCTGGAAGATAGTAGTGTGGCGGGAAATTCAAAATTTTCACAGTTTTTTACATTTTGTAGCTAAACTGAGCTATTTTTGTTCAGCGATTTTTCGTTCGCGAGAATAAAACCGTATTCTTTTCATTATTGTAAACAACAGAACAACAATAATTCAGCCGATTATGTGTTCTGGTCTACGACAAGTTTTTTGGGCACTACCACTGCTTCGTAGACCAGTACACATAAACGGTGGAATTATTGTTGTTCTGTTGTTTACAATAATGAAAAGAATACGGTTTTATTCTCGCGAACGAAAAATCGCTGAACAAAAATAGTTCAGTTTAGCTACAAAATGTAAAAGTCTGTGAAAATTTTGAATTTCCCGCCACCTTGCTATCGTCTACCCTTAAGCTAGGGTTTCTTCCAAAAGTAGTGGCGTCATGAAGCGGCCGTAATACAGCGGTGAATGACGTCACTAGAACGTTGTCTATGGAAACAAAATGGCGCGGTTTCCTAGAGAACGGTGCCGTAACTTGTACCGTTCAAACCCTAGATTTAGTTGTTACAAATACAAATTCATTTATTGAATAAAAAGCGGTACATTTAGACAAAAGAAATACTTATCCTAAAGTAGGTACGGTACGTCTTAATGGAAGAGTTGGCAACTACCACCTGCACTGGCCTTAGCGGCCGTATTGCAGAATGGCAGTTGTGTAAAAAAGTGGCCCAATGCACTTGGGATAGATATCCTTGTGAGAGTTGATTAAGTAACATTGCGTAGTAAATACATGAGACATTTTATTTTAATTTTAGTTTTAAAATTAAAGCTACTGGCCACCAATGAGAGAACAGTTGATCACGCGTTCCTTTAAAGTTGCTAAACCTTTCCTTTCCTAAACATTTATAATTTCTACCAGGCGGGTGTTTTGCTGGGGACCGTTCCGGTCCAACTGAGAATATCTCCGATAAAAACTTTGTATTCGAAACTGGTCGAATCGCCGTGGTTTTGTATGCAACATTTTTTAGCCTATTTATCCCAATTTATCTCCAGGATTCTAAAACAAAATGCTATTTTGTCGCCAACCCCTTTTGTCTGTTATAAATAAGTAGACGAACAAAGTATTTTTCTTTATGTTTACCTTCCTAGTTCCATGAGCTATGCAGACGCTCAGTTCGTCCGCGTCACAGATGGGGTAGGGCTGTCCGTTTCTCTGGTAGAACAGTACTGTGAAGTACATGGTCTCACCCACGACGGCCGGCTCCTGCCAACCCCACTCGATCTGTCAACAAACACCATGATGATATAAGATCGGAGAGTATAATAGTGTTTGACCTCACCACTTGACGCTCAAGATGGACTGATCTGTCCAGACAGCCATCGTTAACTTCCGACCCAAAAAGAGGGGTGTTATAAGTTTGACCAGGGTGTGTGTGTGTCTGCCTGTAGCACCGTAACCGTGGCGGTTAAACGGGTAAACCAATTTGGATCCGGTATTTATTTATTTGAAAGCAGGTTTTCTAGCAGTGTTCTTAGATATGTTTTATTTCTTAGATATTTGAAGCTAAAATGTCGGTGGTATTGTACGTACATTTTAAATTTAGTAGTTATTTAAGTATCTATTGTTCTTTTTATTCTGTTACCCGACTGCACAAGTAAATCAGTGCTAGGTAATCAATCAGACTTCTAGATTCTTCGCGATGAGTATATCCGAGCTAGAGATGAAGACACAAAATCGGCCAGAATGGAAAAATTATGAGAGCCCTGTGTCCCTGATTAGGGATAGATAACAGGAACAGATGAATCAGATTTCTTTGTGTTTTTTGGTTTCCGTTCGCTGGAACTAACCACATGGAACTAAGTTACAAAGTCGCGTCGCAAATCTGAAAAGGATCACTGACGATAACTTTCCAAACTCTCGACCAGCTATTGATAGCTATTAGAAGAGAACTCTAAAGTTAAGTAACTGTATGTCGAACAGAGCCTGTCAAAGGAAGTTTGCTCTTGTTAGAAAGTTATAATGTGTCTCTATAAACTTATACAAGTTTGCCGGGAGCTTGTTGTTGAGAAGCTATAATATCTTTCGACGCAAAGTGTGTAGCGCCACGATGATTTCTCCGAATAGTAGGTAAGTTGAGGCATCTAACTATAATAATAAGGCCCGGTTTCTGAATTGAGAATTTTACTAAGTAAATGCTTACGTATCGTTCGGTCACGCTCTTTTGTGAGAAAACTGCAGAGAAAGAACGTTACTTATATATTTGCTTAGTGAATTTCTCAATTCAGAAATCGGCAGTGAAACCTTTAATCTAGGACAGATGGACTTAACTAAAGCCATAATGATAGGTAATGCTAACGGGGCTTCTAACCGGGAACTGCTCGTTTGGCGTCCTCCGTTCGTACCCTACGTGCTACCTTAAAATGATTGCTCAAAATTGCTATGACAATACTTTGGTTCGTTACTTTGGACGTCAGGCAAAGAGTGGCGCGCCTCGGGCGCTAGTGCGGGCTGCGTCATCGATACCAGCAGCCTGCCGCCTGCAGACCAACAGAGACCAGACTACTCACCCGGCAGCTGCCCGGGTGCAGGTACTTCCCGGTGACGTACTGCAGCAGGGAGTGGCGCGCCTCGGGCGCTAGTGCGGGCTGCGTCATCGATACCAGCAGCCTGCCGCCTGCAGACCAACAGAGACCAGACTACTCACCCGGCAGCTGCCCGGGTGCAGGTACTTCCCGGTGACGTACTGCAGCAGGGAGTGGCGCGCCTCGGGCGCTAGTGCGGGCTGCGTCATCGCCGCCAGCGTCACCAGCCCCGCCACCGACACCGATACCACCAGCATGCCGCCTGAGGACCAACAGCGAGTCAACTATTAGACCAGCGGGTCTATTATGTAAAAAATAACACTCAACCTTTAAGCGTCAAAACATTCGCCAAAATAGACCTTATTGAAATGAACAATCATTTATTTGACATTTAAAAACCGTTATTTTTACGGTGGATATTTTAGAGAATACAGGGGCAGTATTACAATTAAAATATAAACTGAGTAGATAAGTACAAACTATCACACTAGGTGGCGCCACATCGCCCGTAAGACGAGTTTCAATGAGATTAGAAAATTCGCAACGACAGTTACTTGACTCGGTAGCTCAATTGGTAGAGCGCCTGCACGGAATGCAAAAGGTTGCGGGTTCAAATCCTGTCCCTAGCGAATTTTTTAACCTTATAAAAATCTTTGTAAAATGTAGAAGCTTCGAGACGTGTGTATGAGGTTAGAAAACGAGGTTAGAAAGAGTTAGAAAGGGTTAGAAAGAGTTAGAAAATGGTTAGAATGAGGTTAGAAGAAGTCACTCAAATGCAAAAGTCATACGTCATCATCATCATCAGCCTGTTAACACCCACTGCTAAGTAAGGGCCTCTTCATGCTCACGCCACCTCCCACGATCCTGTGCCAGACGTAACCACTGTTTTTCGGCTACTTGAGCTATGTCGTCAGACCATCTGGCTGGTGGTCTGACAAACGATCTCTTCCCCTCTCGGGGTCGCCAGGAAGTCTTACGTACGGCACAACAATCGTTTCATCTGAGAGAACTCTTGTTGATTGCTCATAAAAAGGGAGATAAGTCACCTAGTGGAAGGAGCTAAGTTACCGAGGTTATTAAGGATGGGAGAAGAAACGTCTTGGTACAAAAAGGAAGACTTCAGAACATATCAGAATGTACTGTTACAGCTACGTTGAAGACCTATTTCGTTTGGCAAGAAATAATGAAGAATATCCCTGTTCTATGCTAGAACCTAATTAACTAGTGGTTCGCCCCGAACTGTGAACTCTCGACCCCATATAAACTTAACAACCCGATATCTCGGCAACCCCTCGACCGATTTGGCTCATGTTCGAACCTAAAAATTCTTTTAATTTCATTTACCCGCCTACCAAATTTCATAACGATCCGACGAAATTTACTCAAGTTATCGTCGAACGAACATTCATACATACAAACATACAAACATACAAACATACATACATACATACATACATACATACATACATACATACATACAAACGCCGGATTGTTCCAGTAGACTCGGAGAACTTCGCTCGCTTCGCTCACCCCATGTCCAAGCGTCCTGGTGCCGACTGCTCTTGACCACAGCGCTCCACAGGTCCGCTTTGAGGGTCTGGAGCTGCTCCTTGCCCGTGGGCAGGCTCTGCCGCGCCGCCGACCAGGCCCCGAAGTCCTTGGGGTCCAAAGCATGGCGAGCGGTAGAGTCCTCTAGCCAGTATACGTCCTCGAGAGAGGACACGTCCAGGCTGACTAGTCTGTGGGTGGAGAATAGAGCGGTAAGTTAGGTAAGTATTGTCGCAAAGAAATCCTGATTGAAAAACCTACGGGAGTGGACCGGAATTGCGAGTGCTGCCAATCTATTTCGCCTCGCGAGACACCAAGACTAAATATGCGGCTCTGACCGCCAACCTTCGCAGGGGAGAACGTGGAGAGGCACCCCCTACGAAGTCATTGTTGAAAACCTGGGCGTCTTGAGTAAAGCCACAGTGACATAGTATGTCCTACACTTTGAATTGTGGTTGAAGAAAGCTGAGAGATATTTAGATTTAGAAAGGTTTATTGCCACAAAATTAACACAAAAAACATATACAAATAGAAATTATCATCCGCAGTTGTGGCAAATGGGACTGTTTCAGCTGTTGCTGTAGTTATATGACTAAATTTTGGGATTGTAGAGTAAACATTTTCAGTGGCCGATGCTGTCCGTGTTAAGGATTTGTCTTTTTCAATGCTTTAGTTTAGACTCTACTACGCTCGTTCACTCTCATATCATATTACTCTAAACTTTAGAGTGTGCATGATATAAGCCCGGATAATATAAGCGTGAACTCGATTAGGTCTACATTTAAACCGTAAAAATTGCCCCTAGTTTCTTTTGGACCTGTCCAAATTCTCTAACACTTAACTGGCTCGGTATGATATCTCTTTTCCCGCTGACGATTCATCATCATCATCAGTTCCTGTTATCCCTAATCAGGTAGGTGCATAGGGCTCTCAAAACAGTTTTCCAGTCTGGCCGATTTTGCGCTTTCATCTCAAGCTGCCCGCTCACCATTATAATGCGATAAAGTATGTCTTACTTTAATCTGATGCTTTAATTGTGTCTTATTATGTGTCCAAATTAGCGGGACATGCCCTCCGGGAGCACGTAGTGTAGGTAGTTTAAAGAGCTCCTACAGTCGTCAGGCTTGAAACGGAATTCCGTCAAACAAAACCTCATTTCGGGGAAATTACTGAGTGCACTCCCATGTAGGGAGGGAGGTCAAAAATACAACAATACAAATACAAAAAATACTCCACAAAAAATTAAAAGACACTGTACACGTATCTGGGGGCAAATTCTCGGGAATCTCGCATTCGACAAATCTCGAAGGAAAAATCTCATTTTGCGACAAATGTCTCATCTCCCATTCTCACGAAGTCATCCTCGGCACGGGATTTTTGCGAGATGTTTGCCATTTTCGCTCAACATGACTAGAGTGGTCGGGAGCAGTCGAGATCGAAATGACATGAGATTTTTCCTTAGAGATCGAAATCGTTTCGAATGCGATATTCCCGTGAATTAATCCGATGCTATGAGCTTGCAAAAGGTCACAAAAAGCGTCGCAACGCCCGCCGTCGCTTTCCATATACCTACACACCCGCATAAAAAAAGCTCCCTACAAGCTGTAAAAGCTCACGTTTGGCATCAACGCATCGATAATGACATCCATTAGCACTCGCTCGCTTCGCTAGTGGAAATAACACGGGCGAAAAGTGCAGGGGTGAAAAATACAAAGGTCAAACGTTACACCCGTGGCGTGGAAAGCTGGATTTTATTCTTCCGCCTGGCGCATATTTTCACCGTAAAATAATGCCACACCGTGAAATAACATATCAAACTCATAAGAAATAATTATCTTATGTGACAAACTAACGCACGCTTAATTAAAACAACAAACTAGTTATTTAGTTTATTTTCGCGTCAAAATCAAAATACTCTCTTTCTCTTTTACGTATTTTTTTTACCCCGGCGTTCCTTCTTCCTTAGAATTTAGGACGTATGCCTTCATGTTTTTTTGCTATTGTGGTCCAGGGGCCTGAATTCTGCGGCATGAACCACGGCATATGTCAAAAGGGGGATATTTAAGTAAACATGACCAGTCATGTTTACTGCTACACATGGCTGGCTGTAGCCATGTGTAGCCTGCCCCTTGACGCATTTTTCCAATACGGCCGCAATATGGCGCAATTTACAAAATTTAATATTTTACAAAAAAGACGCATTTTGTGTTTTTATTGAACAAAACAGTCTTACCTTTGAATAAAAATTACAAATTATTTAAAATCAAAGCATTACTATGCGAATTCAAAGAGAAATTAATTTTAAAACTTTTTCAATTTGATCGCAATAGCGTCAAGGGTAACCCCCCTGGCCTAACGACCCGTTCGATATCACGCGCCATCGATTACGGACTTGCGAATCTGGCATACGGGCCATTTATACCCCTCTATCTATCTATCTATCCAGCCCATAAATAAAGCCCACTGCTGGGCATAGGCCTCTTCCTTTTCACGCTAACCCCCTCGGTCCAATGCCAATCTCATCCATTGTCTTCCCGCTGTTTTGACAATGTCATCGACCCATCGAGCATTATACCCCGATCCCGATTTTCTGATCATTTTCAAAACAAAGGTGCGGAACTATTAAACCTAGAAACACACGGCTCCTAGTCCTACATACGCTACATAAAATATGCGACATAATAGATACGATGCGACGTAGTACCTAGTTGGAATGCTTCGTGTATGTTATATTTGAAAGCAGGTTTTCTAGCGAGTTTTCTTAGATATGTTTTATCAAAATCGGTTTAGCCGTTTATGAGATATGGTAATTTGAAGCTAAAATGTCGGGGGTATTTTAAATGTTTAATTAAGTAGTTATTAATTGTTCTTATTTTTTGAGGAGTCAAATATCTATTAATATTCTATCAATCGAACCAATTGAAGACGGCCACTGTTAGGTATAGGCCTCTTCATCGCCACACCAACTTGTCCAGCCCCTCTACCCTTGACGCATTTTCCAATACGGCCCCAATATGGCGCAATTTACAAAATTTCATTTGTGTTTTTACCCGACTAAGCGAAGCAAAAAGGAGGGTTATGATTTTAGCAGCGTATGTATGTATGTATGTATGTACAATACAATTACAATACAATTTCTTTAAATCTTCAAAGTTCATTAACAAAGCCGGTGGGGTCGTCGTCTTCACCAGAGTGGACTGGAGCGTCACCGTAACCGAACCCATCTTAGAAGATGCAGAAGGTCTGATGTTTCAATTTCCTAATGATATTACTCTCTTGTCCATCTACAGATCTCCAAGTTTCAAAGACTTAAGCAACTTCCTTGCTTCACTCGATAACGTTCTCGCAACTTTAAGTCCAAATTCAAATATTGTACTAGCTGGGGACTTAAACGTCGACATATTAAATAACACCTGTGATCGGTGCAACGAATTTCTCTGCCTACTAGCCGAATACAGCTTAATTCCTGCTATCTCCAAGCCTACTCGGGGAAGTTCCTGTCTTAACCATTACTTCATCCGCAATAGCCACAGAGAAAAAATTGAATCAATCATATGCTCAAATGATATTACGGATCACAGTATCATCATGCTAGGCATGCGTCATAGAAGGCTGCTTATTACAATAATGAAATAGAATGCAACAAAAGTAATCCCAAGAATTTATGGAAAACTATAAAATCATTATGCGACATGCCTACCAAATTAAACTCATCATCGGAACTCCTAGCTGTAGACCCAACTCTTAATGACTCAAATACCTTCTTTACTTCTGTAGGTCCAAACCTTGCCAACCCCATTCTAAGCAAAATAAACAAATCGCAACAAGAACTTACTGCTGAAATTAGCGTAGACCAAACTCCCCACTCATTTTTTATGGAACCAACTGAAACGGAAGAAGTTGTAGGACTGATCCGTAACCTCAAGGTAAATAGTGCACCAGGAATCGACGGTATAACTAACCTCTTGCTAAAGTCAGCATGTAGTTCCCTATCAGTTCCTCTCGTGCATGTATTCAATCTGAGCCTTGCCTCTGGGGTCTTTCCGGCCTGTTGGAAACTTGCATCGGTGATCCCTATTCACAAGGGTGGGGACAAGGATACTCCAAATAACTATAGACCAATTTCACTCTTAAGTAACCTCTCTAAAGTGCTAGAAAAAATTGTGAACAAAAGGATGGTACACTTCCTTGAGACCAAAAACCTGCTATCCCCGAAACAATTTGGATTCCGACAGGGTAAGTCCACGGAAAATGCTGTCTCGTCGTTGCTAAATGTCCTAACCACCCAAATGGATAAAGGAAGACCCTGCATCGGGGTCTTTCTAGATTTAGCCAAAGCATTTAATACGGTGTCAATTCCTATACTTCTGGAAAAGTTGCAAAGATATGGCTTTAGAGGTCCCTGTCTAGACTGGTTTCGCAGTTATTTGTCTAACAGGCAACAGCTTGTCAAAATAGGTACAGACAGTATTAGCGATCCACGTCCTCTTTCATTTGGTGTTCCGCAGGGTAGCATCCTTGGCCCCATTCTATTTATTTTATACATTAATGATATCAGTTCAGCCGTAAGCAATATGAGCAATGTTGAAGTTTTTTGTTACGCAGATGACACGGCCATAATATTTCATGAAGCCAATTGGGAATCTGTTCTAAAACAGACCGAATCAGGCATGTCATCAGTAGCTAACTGGTTAAATCACAACCTGCTTACCCTGAATGCAAGTAAGACAAAGTACTTAACCTTTTTTAAGACCAAGGCTTCTGCGCCCGAAAATTCCCCACCTTTAAAAATCCACACTTGTCCCAATCCTTCCTCCTCTAATATACAGGGTGGCCCAAACATAGACGTCAAGCGAGAAAATCTAGATAGCTGACACCGAGGGCTACCCGAATCACCCCCATGTATGTTCAGCCATTTTTTGTCGTTTAGAAGTTATGAGGCTTTTAAGGTTTTTTTGAAAAAAATTACCTAGCATTCGATTTTATTTTGTAACTTTTTATTCTTTCGTCTTTTCAGCAATTTTTTTTATTCTTTAGAGTCTCAGATAAATTTTCTATCACCAAAAAAATAATGATCAGCTATGGACTTTAAGAAGATACCGCAATTTTGATCCAAAGTCCAAAGATGTTGTTTTCGAGAAAACATCACTGAAATAGTTAGTATGGGGAAAAAAATAAGTAGAGGTCTGAAGGAATTTTTATTGATTTCAAAAACTTTCCCTAAGCCTCATTCTTCAGAATAATACAAAAAACCTGTCACTTTATGGGACTTTTATTCAAGTAATTTGCGATCAAAGTCGAAAAACTGGAGTTGGAAGAAATTTAATTTCAATCGATTTTCATTTATTTTGGTCGATTCGGACAAAAAACATTGCGGATCGGCTTAAAATCATCTGTCAGTAGGATCTGCATTCGAAATTCACGAAAAAATAAAAAAATTAAGTCATTTAATTTTCAGACTTTTTTTTTATTTTTTTTCTTTAAATATTTTTTTCTTCATGTTTTGTAAGTAAATTCGATAATAAAATAATTTAAAATTCAAATAATGAAAAAAAAGAACAAAAAAAAACAAAATATTTTATGGTATTTATTCTTTATTTTTTCGTGAATTTCCTATGTAGACCGTGCTGACAGGCAATATTAAGGCTACCTGCAATGTTTTTTGTCCGAATCAACCAAAATAAATGAAAATCGTTTGAAATAAAATTTCTTCCAACTCCAGTTTTTCGACTTTGATCGCAAATTACTTGAATAAAAGTCCTATAAAGTGACAGGTTTTTTGTATTATTCTGAAGAATGAGGCTTTGGGAAAGTTTTTGAAATCAATAAAAAGTCCTTCAGACCTCTACTTATTTTTTCCCCATACTAACTATTTCAGTGATGTTTTCTTGAAAACAAAATTTTTGGACTTCGGATCAAAATTCCGGTATCTTTTAAAAGTCCACAGCTGATCATTATTTTGTTGGTGATAGATAATTTATCTGAGACTCTAAAGAATAAAAAAAATTGCTGTAAAGACGAAAGGAAAAAAAGTTACAAAATAAAATCGAATGCTAGGTAATTTTTTTCAAAAAAACCTTAAAAGCCTCATAACTTCTAAACGACAAAAAATGGCTGAACATACATGGGGGTGATTCGGGTAGCCCTCGGTGTCAGCTATCTAGATTTTTTCGCTTGACGTCTATGTTTGGGCCACCCTGTATGTTTCTGTGACCAAATACACCGCTCTACTAGCATTAAATACTTAGGTATCCTACTGGATGAAAAACTTGACTTTGCTTTGTACTCACATACTGCATCTCTTGTTGGGGCGGAGCTGCAATGACACACCTGCTGGTATTAGAAAGGGCTCAACGATCCATCCTAAAAGTCACCTACAGTAAACCGTTCAGATTCCCCACTACTCAGCTATACTCAGAAAGCAAAGTTCTCACTATCCGTCAATTATTTATCTCAAACTGTAATTTCCAGCTATATCAACTTCCTAAACTCACCTAATTATAACAACTTAGTAATCAAACGTGTCGTCACAATCCCGGCCCCCAGTCTCAATACTTGTTTCGCGCAACGCTTTGTCAACTTCTTGGGTCCTTACTTTTTCAAAAAACTATTTCCAATCTGTCAACTCAGGAATAGCACGATCAAGGAAGCTAAGCAAAAGGTTTTCAAGCATCTCAATAGCTTAGGCTACGATGAAACTGAAAACATCCTAAGCATAATAAAGTAAATAATTCTCTCTTTCTCTACACACACAAACACTCACACACACACACTCACACAAACACATTCACACTTACACATACCCCACACTTACACACCCTCTCACTCCTCATCATACTACACGTTTGAGCTCTTAGATAATGCCTTTTATTGTTAGTTCTTTATCTCTTTTTCAATTTTTTATATAAACATTTTTCTTTAAGAACCACTATTGGTTGTACTAAATCTCAGCGTTGACCTCTAAACCTAACTTAGAATTTCGTCAATCTCGGCCTCCACAACACAGATGTAAATCTAGCGTGGAGTCCAACGGAAAAATCATTAGGTACCTACTGTTCTGCACTCTAACCATTTTTACAATCTCTGAAACTGTAACTGTCTGTATAATTTATGTGTGGTTTTTAAATAAATACTTTTTATCTTTTTATCTTTTTATGAATGTATGTGGGTATGTATGTTTGTGTGTTCATCTGTTCCCTCGCAGAGCCTAAACTACTCGGCCGATTTCAACAAATGAGGTGTCGTTGGATTCGTCATAATCACCCAGGTAACATAGGAAAGTTTAATTTTGATAAAAACTAAGATGGCGGCTGTGCTGCGCCCTAAAGTGGTGGACCTAAAAATAAAAATTATCGGATACCATCGTCATGGGTATCAAATGAAAGGGCGAATTCATAGGGAAATTAATTTTAAACCTTTTTCAATTTGATCGCAATAGCGTCAAGGGTAACCCCCCTGTCCCTTGCTAGTCTTATCTTCACTAAGATGAAGTAACCTACCGACTACTTGTCTTCAGAAGGTAACTTCATCTTACGTTAAAATTAAATAAAGCTCTCAAAAACTGGGGCTGAATCTTCCCAACAGCTCGTTTAACGTCGATTTGTAAAAGCAAGCATTAAAATTAACCCACGGAACATTACCCTCCGACCAACCACTTAGAGATTGTGTACTATCAGCAAGAGTGGGTTTCGAACAGTTTACAATTTATTTTCCCTCGACCATAGAAAGAAATAATTATCTTCGATTTTTGTATCTGTGCGTTTTTCCTAAATCTTTCAATATTTAATTTAAAACAGTGGATATAAAATGTTGTATAGTTATGATCTCTATACAATATTATCTTCTTCTACACCTTTTATTTCGTCAAAGTAGCTTCTTCGTGGCCTTCCTCTACCTCTCTTTCCTTCTATCTTTCCTTCTATTATGTTGGTTATGAATTTGTCGTGACGTAGCAAATGGCCTAGCATCTTTCCTCTTTTGCATTCTATTGTCTTCATCAACGTTCTCCCCGTGGATGGATGTCGTGACGTACCGGCTGCAAAGGAACTGGCCTGTGATCGAAGTGCATGGAGAATGCTGCACCGACAAGAGGATAATTCTTAAATATAATGATGACACCTTTTATTGCGTGTTTCATAGAAATTTGGCATCGATAAGAGCAATTTTCCCACAAATAAACCGATTTTGAGGACTAGCAACTGTGCGGTTTTTTTAACAGAATAAGCACACAGACAGTACAGCTCAAAGTATTGGCCATAGTGTAGTCGACCATATTGTCCAAAAAGGAGCACAGTGACAGACCATTATACAAGGTGTTACAAAAGTACCTAACTCTTTTTACAGGGTGTAACCTACTGGTCAACGATGTCAAATGATTTTTTTAAATTTTATTTTATTACCTTAAAATTGAAAATTTTTCTTAACTTTTTTCTTTTTGTTATTAGCTCAAATTTAAAAATATGTTTGTGCGTGTAGGTGCATTTACATAGCTTTGAGCTGTTAAAACATTGTGAAAGTCAATGAAAACAATATTTAAAAAAATATTTTCTCCCGCCACATAGTTCACATTTTATTAATTTAAAAATTAACGGAATGTCATAGAGCAAAAAAAAATTTAGGTTGTGATCCCTATCACCGGGTGCTATTACCCTGTAAAAAGAGTTAGGTACTTTTGTAACACCTTGTATTGCTGATGGTACCTCACTAGTTACTCTGGGGAAACCTTTAAATATTCCAACAAAAATCTCATCCGCAGACCAGAATATTTATGACGTCAAATGAGTCGCTGAAATGGCAGCATTGAGGGACTTTTTATACTGAAAAATAAAAAGTCCGTTTCATTATTTTCCACTAGCTGCATTATAATGGGTCCAAAGATCTACAACCACTTACCTGACTCTATAAAAGTAGTGGTTCGCCCCGAACTATGAACTCGCGACCCCTTATCTCAGCCACCCCTCGACCGATTTGGCTCATGTTCAAACTTAAAAATTCTCTTTGCCTCACTTACCTGCCTACCTTTCATGACTATCCGATAAAATTTACTCAAGTTATCGTCGAATGAACATTCATACATACAAACATACATAGACTTATTCATACATACATATGGTACATACAAACATACAAACGCCGGTTTTTCCAGTAGACTCGGAGAACATCGCTCGCTGCGCTCGCTCGTTCAACAAGAAAAGCGGAAAACCACGTATATTGCATCATAAGTATCATAACTAACGTTGCTGTTAATAATAGGGAAATCAACGGTTTCCGCCACAGACAGACAAACCTGAGACAGACAGACACACACGCACATAGCGGTCTAAATACTATGAGAATCATACTAAGGGGGCAAAGGCAGAAAGGGGGCAAGACCCGAACAGACCAACTTATAACGTCCCTTTTTTTGGTTCAGGGGTTAAAAATAGAGTAGAGGGTAAGGCCCCACACATTTTTCTGCTTTTATTACCATTGGTGCAGATTTCTTCAGACGTCCGCTTCGTTCGTAAACCCCGTCGTAAATACAATCCTCACTGCAGACAATACGGCGCTTTTACGAGCACTTTTAACCGACTTCGCAAAAAAACAGGGGGTACGTACTCAAGTATACGCGTATGTATTTTTTTGGAAGTTATTTCATACTCGCGTTTTCTTCAATAAAAACTAAAGAAGGTCTGAGGAGATGAAGGAACTCTTCAACGAATTTAAGGCCCAGTAGGACGCACAACAAGCGCCGCCAATGAAAAAAAAAACATATCTTCTTTTTGGATGCGTTTTTAGCAAAAAACGCTCCTGCGATTTCTCAACGCGAGTGGCCAAGGTCCAACGACAGCAGCGAGGCGGCAAAGCCAATTTTTCACAGTTTTTAAATTTTGAAGCTAAATTAAGCTATTTTTGTTCAGCGAGTTTTAGTTTCATGGCAATAAAATAGCATTCTTTTCATTATTGTAAACAACTTACTTATATGTATAATTCACAACATGCAAATCGTTTGAAGTCGGTTAAGTTTTTTCCTATAATTTTTTTCATGTGCAGCAGTCGCGCACAGTGAAGCCTTCTTTATCAAAGGCTTTGCATTATCTGACGAAAGGCGGGCGGAGTGAAGCCTCAACCTTTTTTATAAGCGGCTACGGACATTTTTGTGTGAGTGAATTTGGATCGAGAGCAAAGGTTATGAGGCAAAAGCCATCACCCCTTTTAATAAAGCCTTTTTTATTAAACCCAATATCCGTCAATGTAAGATCCGATGCTCGCGCTCGACATTAAAGAACTGCTTCCACCAGTTTACAGAAACTTTCGACACTCTGAAGCTGAACATAAATAATGCTCGGAAAAAACTTTTCCATTAACCACTCGACACAAATAAGAACCAAACCAACGTCATCGATCGGCCATTACATAGTAAGTACTTACTTATACAACGTGTTACAAAAGATCCTAACTCTTTTCACAGGGTGTTATCGTTACCGTATCAGGTGCCGGCTTAGAATAATCTTTATGCCGTGAGCCCTCTGATTAGCGAGATAATACTTGTACTTGTATCCTTCAGAATTTGGTGGTAATTGTTCGTTTAAAACCCTCCAAAAACCATTTACAGAAGGTATTCTCAAGAAAAGTGTTAAATAATCAGAAAAAAACTTGCCTACAGGTCGGAGTAGAGCTTCTGCAATGCAATACCCATTTCGTTTCTGACTACTCACCCACACAATGACAAGAGCTTTACAAAGACACGGCACACATTGGGTCTCCCTCACACTCACTGGTTTTTCATATTGTCATCTCTTTCTCCCGTCCGTCAGTTCGTTTTCGCTAGCCGTCGCTAGATGTCGCTAGCCGAATGTAAACAAAAACAATCTAACAGCATTTACAAAACGAACCAACTGAACAACTAGTCCAGACTTCTCGTACCTAGATGAAAAGTATGAAAAGAACGTCATTTTAGGTGGCTAGGTACATAATTTGACTCACTTACATTATGCTCGTTGACCTTGAGTTATTTGACCCGCGGAAGTTTTTTCGTGACAGACCGGCGACTTCTTAATTTATGCCGTGGCGTCGTTTATCACCAAAGCACACAAACGGTATAATTAATCACTAGACAGATCTATCATACAATGCCAGTGATAACATACCATTAGTGACTTTGAGAAGAAGCACACAAACATTATTTTGTTAGTCAATTCACAGTATTCGGGACACGACAGTACGTTGGTATGCCACACACAGCGCAGTTTCACTCTTTCTGACACATTTGTATCAATCAACACCGTTTTCTGCAAGTTATCAGCTGTTATCAATCAATCACGAATTCACAACATTCACACAGAAAAAAAAACAACCTAGCCGGCCTGCCGGCGGCGGCGGCGGCGGCGGCGGGCGCGAACGGACGGACTACTGACCAGGGTGACCAGATTTTAGCTAACTCGATTCGCCTAATGTTGTCTTCCGAGTAGCCTAAATCGCCAATTTTTTTTTCTCGTCTTAGCCTAATTCGCCTAACTTTTAGAAGCCCAAATTTAGCCCAAAATAAAGAAAAACTAAAAAAATTACACCGTACAGCCAAAAAAATATTCAAAAAAATCTAATGATTTGCATTCGTTTTTTTTTATTCTAAAGCCCCATAGACTAAAGTAATAACTTCCTGCAAAAGTTCTCCGTCACCATCAGTGTAGAATCCTCCTTTCCACGTGCATATTACGTTTCGTTATAAGCTTTTTAAGGAATAATAAAGGAATGGTTCAATAAATTTGCGATAATTGCCTAAATCGCCTAAATAAATGCGAAATTACTCTAAGATAGCCTAAATCACCCGATCCCATTTTTTAGGTATCATTAAAAGGTTACTGGTCACCGATCGGATTTTATGGTCCGTTTGACCCTCTGAGGTATCCTAAATGGCGACAATTCGCCTAATCTGGTCACCCTGCTACTCTGACTGACTGGGATGAGTGAGCGAGCGAACGAGATCTGAGCGAGAGCGAGACGGCAACAACACACATTGTAGGGTAGAGGAAGCAGTACTCGGCCTTTTGGTGAAAAGTGCAACTAAAGTCCAGTAGTTTTCACCCAACTACGCGAAGCAAAAAGGAGGGTTATGATTTTAGCAGCATATTGTTATGTATGTATGTGAGGGTGTATGTGGGTATATTTGTGTGTTCATCTGTTTCCTCCCAGAGCCTAAAACTACTCAAATGAGGGGTCGTTGGATTTGTCTTAATCACCCAGGTGACATACGTACGAGGGGGGATCAAAAAGTAGTGAGAACGCAACAATGATGAACAATGCGCAAAAATGATTCTGAATAGAAAATGAACTAGTAGTTCACCCCGAACGCGATGTACTTTACAATCCCATAATTATCTCGTAATCCCTTGACCGGTTTGGCTCATGCTCGAACATTTTTTTAGTCTCAAATTTTATGAATCATGACATTCCGATCAACGTTACTCGAGTTATCGTCGAACAAACAAACAAACATTCATACAAACATACGTACAAACGCCGGATTATTCGAGTAGACTCAGCTTTGTTTTTTTTTTCAAATAAACGCAAATGTACAGTTATTATTCATACCAAGAAATCATTAAAAACAAAAAGATAAGCAAAAGGTTTAAACTACAGTACATCGATTTAAATACCCTAGATGCAACATCGCCTACAAATTCGAACAGAAAAAGTGTCCGATGCGTAGTTGCAAATGTGTGCCTCTCTGCTGCATGCACACACACACACACACACACATTTGTATCGGATGATATAATGCACAGACAAAATACAACCTTATCTCACCTACGATAACGTTTCATATCTAATGAAGTCCCAGCGCTATCATGCGTCTGGTCTGCTGCGTGAGAGTGTCCGCAGTCGAACAGAAGCGTGTCGAGAAAGTCGTGGAGACTCCTTCAGTTTTTTTTTTGCTGAGAAAATCACGAGGTTTCAAATTTAAATTACGACGACACGATAATTAGATACTTAAAAGATAATTTTGCGATAATTATTTAGGGTGGCTTTCTTGCTTCGATCTTAGTTCGGTGCGTTCGGCTGTACGTACATACATATGTACGCTCCAGGATAAACTAGTATGGCCTAGCCCGAGCTGATATTGATGAATGACTATGTATGAATGTTACCATATCTCGAAAACTAAGAGGTTTAGCGCAAAAATAACGAAATTTTCGAACCCCTTAAGAACCCCGAAACCAGGCCTTTTACCTTTATAGGTGTTCTAAAAACCGACATAAAGGGTGTTAACATATGTATTCCTGAAAATGTGACAGACAGTCGAAAAAGATTTAAAACAAAGGTTAGGTCAGTAGGTTCGGTTGGCGACACACTGACATACCTCTTTTTGTTTTCGAGTGGTCCTTCAAACCGGACATAACTTGTGAAACAAAAATTACGATCCAGCAAACGGCGCGCGGCGGGGTAGTTATCCGTGAAAAAACCTCGGCACAGACCAATAGACAGTCTGTGGACAGACTTTGACATTTTTTCTGGCTAAACTCCATTTTCTATGGTGAGAAGAATAGCGCCATCTAGAGACATCTTCATAAACAAAAAAAAACCCGAAAAAAGCCTATTGTAGTTTAAAATCGAGTGATAGATCACGGTTCAAGAAATAAAGCGATATTTATATCGTTGTAGCCGACTAGTTTCGGTTCTCATTCGGAGTCCTTAACATGGAGCAGAGACCTCGCGAAACGTAAAAAACAAAATGTGCATTGTGCAATGCTTACGAAAATTTAAGGGGTAAAAATGACAATAAGCTACTCCATTCCTGTTTTGTTCCACTTTGTAAATCTTTCGTCGCCTTTTAACTTACACATGTCGTATAAGTGAGAAAGAAACAACTGCGTAGGGCCAACTTCAAACATTTGCTGAAAAAAATTCTTAAAAAAATATGTTTTTAGTCATTTTGGAGGTGAATTTATCTACAAATGCATCACATTATAAAACTTTTAATGATTATTTACCGAAAATACGAAATTCCATCCTTTTTCAATGCACTTGTGGTATTATTTTTGCACTTTTTTACGGAGCACTTCGGCAACTCAGTTATCGGTTTCCTCGATAACTGACTGCGCGTGACTGCGAGTGCAACTGTGCTAATAATGAATTTTAGCACAGTTTGAGGCGGGACACTTTTTGAGCGTTGATAGGGAATCTAAACTCTAATTTTTAATTCGAGTCCACGGAATGACAGTTGCTACAAAGGCTTTATCTGACAGTTGCATACTAGCAACTGTCATTCCGTGGACTCGAATAAAAAATTAGAGTTTAGGGTATTTAAATCGATGCTACAGTACTACCTAACCTATCTACTTTTTGAACGTAGATAGCCGAGCGCCGACTTTAGGTGCTTCTACCCTACTACCCCACTCGATTATTGTGTTGCCAGCTTGGAGGATTTTCCCCAATTCTCAAAGGCGGGTTTCTACGGGCGGGCAGGTTTAAGGGTTTTTTTCTTAGAAGTTGATAAAATAACACGTTTTATTTCCCTTGCTTTTGTTTTGGCATTGTTTACATTAAATAAATGCCATTTGGTCCACCCGTAGCATAAGAAATAACAATTATTAGGATTTTATAATTACCTTTTTTTTCTGTAGCGGTTGGCAACACTTATCGTTGTCAGTCAGTCATACATTCATGAGTGGTCAGTTTGGTTTTTTAATTGGCTTTATTGCCATGCCTTTGAAGGCTTGTTTTGTTTGTGGTTGGTATTCAAAACAAAAGTTATAAACTCGGTGCGTTGCGTTATCGGAGCTTAGATAGAGAAGTAATGAAACTAGACTTTACCGCCTAGCTCGGGGCGGAGACTCTCTTTCAATGTTGAGTGACTTGTGGAGTGTTTAGTGATTGATAGGTATTCATTGGCATTGGCAGCAAGTGTTTATTTAGTGTTTTGTGCTTCATCTCAGAGCCGCTAAGGGCATGTTATTACTGGCATTGTTTAGTATCTGCCTAGTCATAGATATGCCTTTTGCGTGCTTTGAAGATCATCAACGGGTCCTGTTAGAACAAAGCCAGCTTATGTCGTACGTAACTGTTTACGATTACGATCCGAGCGCCGACTCATGATGTGTGTGAGCAAAGATTTAAATCGTGTGAGTATCTTTATGATGATTATTTTCTAAAGACCCAGAACAGAACCTCTTCATCGCCCACGATACACACCGAAAGTGCCCTGAGTTTTGTTAAATCTGGTTAAAATCAACGTAAAATACAGCATAATTTTTAAAAGTTTCTCACCGATATTGTAGGTATTTTAGGTAACTGTGGCCCGTTTTCTGAGTTGAGAATTTTACTAAGCACATACTTACGTATCGCTCTGTCACGTTCTTTTGTGAGAAATCTGCAGAGACAGGACGATACTTACCCATTTGCTTAGCAAAATTCTCAACTCAGAAACCGGGCCATACAAAGAGATGAGAGTGAGAGGTAGGTATCAAATCAAGGCATGTTTCGGGCAGTTTATCTGGCAGCAAGTTTAGTATAATCGACCATTATCTTGCTTTGCTACTTGTGCTGCCGTTGGGTGGGGCAAAACGTGAATAATAGCAGATGCAGGATGTCTAGCATTATTATCTCTTCAGTTTTGTTCGGCCGGCTCCACTTGCGACTGCGGTGGGCCGGCGTTGGCGGCGGCGGCGGTAAGTAAGTAAGTTGCAACTTTGCAAGTTGCCGGCCAGCGGCGACGCTCGGCTCGGGCGCGCTCGGGTGGAGTCGGGCGCGCTCGGCTCAATCGCTTTATTCCACTGTGCGTGATTGTGTGCGTGCGAAACGTTGACACTAGTTTTTGTTTACTTGTGTGCGGGCATCCGTACTGTAGTGTGCGTGCTATGGTTTTGTGCAGTGCAACAGTAGGAACGAATATTATTTTTCGTTTTTAATTAAAAATTTTAATAGTCGCTAGCCGCCTATTTTTTATTAAAACGTTATCTACCCACCCTCACTATACTACCCTGTGAAAAGAGTTAGGATCTTTTGTAACACGTTGTAGTTACGATATTTCTGCTCCTTGTTTGATTAGAAGTTAGAAAGATAGTCCTCCAAAAAAAAATGCAACTAATAAGTCTTGCAACCATTGCATTAATAGTTATTTGTTATGCAAGAATGCAAAATTATTGTTTGCGGCGAGTGCTTGTATTGAATACCGAGCTAGCGAAGGTTTCTAAAATTGAGCCACGAGCGTAGCGAGTGGTTCAAAAAAAGAAACCTGAGCGTAGCGAGGTATTCAGAAGCACGAAACGCAAATAATATTGCATTCGTGCGAAACACAAAACTTTTCATCTCACAGAAGCGAGGAAATGATTTTGTTAGCCAAGCGTGACAAACAATAGACATAGGTAGTTAGGTACCTACCATAGAGGTTAGTGAAATGAGTTTCCTTCTTTTTTGCTTCTTCACAAAGGAGTTTGTGGCATTGCCTAGCAACGGGTTGTTGATTACAAATCATGTCTTCTTGAAGTGTCATAAAATCAACAACCCGTTGCTAGGCAATGCTACAAGTTGAAGGAGTTCCTTATTTTTTTTTTATTAGGGAGTCGAGTTCAAATTTCGAAGCTCAGAAAAATACAAAGCGGTTTAAAAAAGGATCTTCTACGATCGCATGTTTAAAGTAACAGCGTACTTTCCGAGCATGGGAGATGAAAAAGTATTTCCTACTTATGTGTGATGGTGGGCTTTCGAGTACGGTCAATGAAATAGGTTCTGCTTGTCTTCTTTTCATTTCATTAGACTTTTAGGTTTTGATATTTTCGAGTCTCTAACAATTATTATTTTGAAATGATCAGCCGGTTTTTGTACATAGAGACATCAAACTCAGTACTTAACAGTTTGTAAAATAACTAGCGATCCGCCCGGCTTCGCGCGGGTGCAAAAAACGAACGACGGTGAACTGGTAACGGTGAAAACAGCATCAAAATCCGTTGCGTAGTTTAGGAGGACTTAGTAGATAAACAGACAGACAGACGCGGAAAGCGACTTTAATCTATACTATTGCGAGATATGTAGAGACGTAGACCCTTCGCTAGAGTATAGAGTATGCTAGCTAGAGCCACCCGCCGCAACCCGAAACAAAGACTCTACCATATCGGCGCAGTGCATGTTTTTTTTTGTATCCGAGTCATCTACACGGGGGCGGGGCGGTCTCTGATACATACTAGTGATGTGAACCGATTACAATTTTCAGCAACGGTTTAAACCGATTACTTTTGGAAAAAAACCTGTTTTTTTTTAGGTTTTTGCTTATTTTTTAAAAGAAAGAACAAAATTAGTTGATTTCCTTCGTTTTTACCGAGGTAGAGTGCTAACGTGTAAAGGTCGACGTGCGATCGTGTGTACATATTAAAAGTTTTATCAATAGGCTACGATCTGCTTGCTTAGCATAAGCCTGGGTTACGCAGTACATAAGGGTTATAAAACAATATGCCTCTCACCCTTTTGCCCGACGAAGAGCGGGATAGACTGAGTTATAAACCCATAGATACGCTCTAACCCAGCCTCATGCTAACCCAGCTGGACTGCAGTCCACAATAATAAAGTAATCGGTTTTAATTTTAAAAAACCGGTGTTTATCGGTTTTTACAAAAACCGGTTTTTTAGGTTTTTCTAAAACCGGTTCACATCACTAATACATACACCTCACACACCTGCGCTGTTGACCCAAATGCTGCTGCGGCACAAAGTGCACTGCGGGCCTGACAAAGGGTTGAGCGTATCGTCGCAAATAGCCGGGAGATGGGGGCGATGAACTGTTGAAAACTATCCTTACCTATTGTTTGTTGGTGCAAAGAGAAGGATTATAGAAACGGAATGCTCTATATTTCAGGTTTTCCTCTGCTTGCGTAATATTCGGGTAACAGCCCCCCATGGCATGAAATATTTAGATAAACAAAAGCAAAAAGCCCTTGCAAATCAAATGTTCAATCAGATTGCCACTCAGATTTATTTTTTCTGACTATTTTATAGCAGAGGTAGAGCAGAAAATTAGTACGAAGTAACAGACGGAGGAACACTGGAACACCCTCAGACCAGTGCAGAGATTCAGGTAGATGAGATGAGATTAGATGAGATGTGTTTTGCCAGTGGTAGTATAGATCCCACATAAGATTCAACTCTGTTGCTAGGTAGAGGTAGGTAATTAATTAAAAACTTACTCAACGTCAATGTGTGACGACAACATCATCTCTTATGAAAATCTCTCGTCTCGTCTCCGCATTAGTAGATACCCACAATAATCACTCTAAAAGGCACCTCTTACGCAAACAAACATAGATTCGTACAATAGCCTACACTGAAAACCAGCAAGACGTTAGCGAGCGACTGTAAGTTCCGTCGAGCCGAACGGAACGCGGCGCGCCGCAAGACGCTTCCGTGCTCTGATGGTTTGACGCTGCTGGCAGCGCATGAATAAATACCACATTAGCGAACGGCTTACGACAGTAAAGAGGGAATAAAGACCTGAATCTAGAAATGTATTATACTTAATCCTGAAAGACTTTTTGTACTTTGTTAAAGGTTTGAATGACTGTAATCTATTTACAGGATATAAAACACAACACATTGGTAATTTTCTAAGAATGTAAAGTTACATAGATAGTAACGCTTTGTTGTACACCATAAATAAGTTAATGGATCTATCTAATGCGTTTTTCAGTGTCGGGCGATATTTTTGACAGGAACGAAGTCTCGTATTTCATCGATAATGGGGTGTAAGTATTATTCAAAAGTCAAATGACAGGTTGCGGACAAGTTGCAGACACAATCTGTTAGCGATTTGATTATTTTGAATTGTTCTCTTTGTCGTTTACACTTCTGTTTAAGTATCTACATAGTGGCAGCACCGCAAAACGTTTCCGGGCGCCTGTCTTCCGTCGAGAGTGGGAGCGCATGAATAATTCCACATTAACGAGCGGTTAGCCTGTAAGCGGCTAGCGCAATATAAGCGAGGCAAATGCCACGTGGTGCCCCTGCCCAAAACAGTTGATGTTCTAGTGGCCCAGATTTTGGCGATACAAACACAACTGATGACCAGTCATAGTCATCCTACTGCCCAACTTCGGCAAAGGTTAGTGATATTCACCCTTGGTTTCTTCGCGAAACTTCGCCGAAGTCCTATAGTGTGGCCGTTGAGTCAAACTGACTCTGACTCTCAAAATTATAACGTTCAGTAACACAGGAGGATGCAGAGTAGTTGATATCAGGTGCTTCCCTACACGGAACTCATACAAAAAAGTACGTGACTAAAATCTAAGATTTTCTTCACCGAACGCCCTAAAATTCCTTCGAGCTCCAAGTACAGGCTCAGAATTCGAAATACCGAGATTTTCCCGCAAAGAATCCGCTCATAGCGTTACGTAAATATTGCCTAAATTCATAAATGATTCAAGCAAACACGCAGGCGAGAGAATGGCAAGCCCGCCCGACTGAAAAACTAAACAATGCAAATACGTTCGGTAATCTGGCTGAAGATAGCAAACGGCAACAGCGGATACATTCTAGAAATTGAATTACAAAACGGCAGCGGAGCTTGCCGCTTCGAGTTTCCAATTTCCTCAGATCGGTTTAGCACAATCCAATAACCGATAGCTGATGAAAATAGAATTACTCCTGACACTGCCGAGCCTTGCTCGGAGCACAAAATATGCAAAGAGGCAAATAACTAAATTCTTCAGGGAGCTCATCAGTGATCCGGAGGATTTCTAAATATCTACTAACGTCCATCGGTAAGGATGTTACAAGTCTTGAAGATCTAAGCACATACTTAGATAAAGATTCCAGTAACCTCAAACGGGTCCGGTTGACTCTTCTTCTTCTTCATACTGTTCCTCTCCATTTCATTTCCTTTACCTTCCACTATGGTAGTTGGAACAAAATCTAGTTATACCTACTATCAAAACCCGCGACAACATGTAATGAGAAACGAAGCTTCGGTGCTGCCTTTCGGTGTATAAATTTTGAGGACCAAGGCTAATACAGTGCCGATAGGTACGGTTGGTTTGCTTGTTTGTCCCCGATCGAAGAGTCAGCGCGAAATGAAACTTTTTGCCCAGCGAGCTGGTCCGGCGAATCGATTGTAAAAACATCGCCCCAACTTCAATTTCCACTTTTTTAATAACGACCTTTGACTTTTTAATCTCCGAGAGATATTTTCAACAGACAACGGAGAGGGCAAAAAGGATCCACGATTCAATTTTGTGCTAAACTTGGACGTGGGTGGGTTGACTTCTTTTCATTAAATTTCAAACTTCAGATTTTATACAAATCCGTTCGAGGTTTAGGTAAGTACAGGTACACACGACAGAAAGTCAGAATGTACACTTTTGTTGCAAAGTCGCCCGTAACGTAACCGAGTAGAGTGCTAGCGTGTAAGGGTCGACGGGCTGTCGTGAGTACCTACTCCGGTAAAATGAGCGTTCAGTAAGCGCTATTCGCACACGGAAAGGAGAAGCAGTACCTACAGTGACTAAATTTCTGGGGTTAAAAAGCTCTACATATTGAACACGGCCAGCGAACGTCGGCTGCGGGAGTTATTTTCGCCGGTCCGAGGCAGTTCATCAAGTTTCCGAGCGAGTGACTGCTGCCGGGTAGTGATATGCGTCAGACAGAACATACAATTAAATATAAGCCTACTTTGCTAAATAAATAACATGGATAAGCATGTGTTTTAAGTGCCTTTAAATAATGCAATGTAATTTAAAAAATATATTTGGAGAAAAGGCGAATACTTTCCAGATCTAGATTTCTGGGCGCAGAAGCCCCAGAATTCATGAATATTTTCTAATATCGACTTCTTTGCGTATTTTGCGAATTCTGGGCTGAAACCATTTAAATTAGATTAAGATATCGGTCTGCCATCGATACGCAAAGAAGAAGAAGAATATCTACTAATACTATGTGATAACCTCGAAGATCTAAATATCAATTTCAGCATCAGATTCCGTGCTCAAACAATACGAACATTATAGTTTAGTCCTCAATGATAGCTTTTTCTGTATTGTATTGTCATAATTGCAAGGAAGGCGTCCTTTCACGTCTTCCACATTCACCCGACGATCAAACAGCCCTGGGGTCCGCTTCATCAACACGTTTTTAGGGACAACTCCTTTGGGGTTAAACCATATAAAATGAAGCTCTTCTATACAGCGCTGAAGGACTGTCGCGAAATGAACACTGTAATCCCCGAAAAGGTATGTAATAATATTTGCGATGTCAACAGAGTTAGTTACTTGGTTTATTCTTATCAGATGCTTGGGATGGTCCGTCACATGACACATGACATATATCCACAACAAGGCGGGTTTCCAACTAAACGGGGGAACATTTCCGATATTTAATTTTATCCTGGCAATCGATAAGGAATATGTCGCCATATTTCCGCTTTCCACGTGTTATGGTTAGAATGTCAATCAGGAAGGTCAACAATTTCACCTATATCACCATTACTAACCAACTCACTAATTGGATTTCAGAATCACCCGTAACCCGGCGGAATATCCGAGCGCGGTGTGACCGGACCGCATCCGGGCCTAATTTGATGAAGAGATTCGGGACCGCGGCCCTTTGCGGCGAATAATTCAATTCCATGTATTTTAAAGGTCCTCCTGACAAAAATATGCTCACCTTTTTTACTGCGTAAGGTAATATATTCATGGCCTTATTATTTGGGCGGTAAAAGATTAATCTTGGGTTCAAGCTACGTTAGACTGAACGGTAATATCTTGAAAATTTTCGGAGGAAAATATACAAGACTCACTGACCCAGTTCACTATTAGAATGGACCCGAGGTTCATTTGGGTCTACATTGCTTCGCCCTACGGGAGACAATCTTTCAGCCTCGCCTCAGTGAACATTACAAACCGGGTATGACCACAGATGTATAGAGTAGTAGAGAACGCAAGTTAACCTAGGTACCCGAGATTGGCGGCAAGCTTTCATTGCATTGAGAAATTTCGCAATGGCACGTTTGCAAGCTGGTCCAAAGTGACCAAGCTGGTGACTTTATCCACTGGCTCAAAGCCATGGCCACAAGCCGGTGTTGCACCAGCTGCAGCTTGCGCTGCTCGGCAGATGGCAGCTGATCTAGACCCACGTTTTTTTCTGGAGAAGGAGGAAATTATCAATAATACGTGGGTATTCCCGACTCCCCTGGGGATTTCAACCAGGGACCTACGGATTAAAACCTGCCTCTCTCTGCGTATCCCGCCGGAACCGCAGTCGCATTACATCAGCGGGGTGGCTGTGACTTAGGCCAGTTCTTGGTTTAAGAAGACCAAGAAGACCGACCTGCTTGAAGCCTCGAAGCGCCGCGCATGAAGCCTCAGAGCCGATTCCCGGGAAGAAGATCAGAGCAATCCAGGAGGCCGTACGTGACTCAGGAGTCATCTTCCTATGACAGACGCGATGGAAGGACGAAAGTAAGGGACGCGCGCTATTCTGCTTCTTTCCCGAGATGAAGGCTCGACTCAAATCGAGCCTGACTATCAAACGTCGCAGATTTTGATAGGGCATGGGTGTTTCAGGAGCTTTAAGCTGTGCGAGTCTAGCGCTTGTGAATGTGGAGCAGCTGCAGATGTACGAGATCAGTGCTATGGGCAGTCCCATCCGTGGTATGAGGAAGAGAGGCAGCGTAGACACACCTGCTGTGCGCGTGCTGCAGGCGGTGCTCAGCGAGCCACTGCCGCAGCACGAGCCGCTGCTGCAGCAGCTGAGCCGCGCGCCGCAGCTTGCGCTCCTCGGACGCGGGCAGCTCCGGCAGCCGGTCCAGCTGGTCCGGCGACCCGCAGCTTGAGAGCGTCGAGATGCCTGCAACAAACAAAAACTTAGGCCTTCGCATGAGATGATTTGTACAGCGTCTAGTGATATTTTCAGCTAGATGGTTGAAGAGACCACTTGGACGCTGCAGTGCTTGGGAATCTTGGGACAAACATTAAAGGAATAAAATTGAGAAAACCCGCGGCTTAGTTGGCTCCGCGCATACTTATTGACCTGCCTGTGGGCTAGACCGACAAAGTTGTCAGGATGGTATATGTGCTGTGCAAGCCTAATCCATCTAAAACAATATCCTAGGTAATAAACGGACAGACTTTTCGATCTTTGGGATCATATCCATGTTGAACACCTGTTATTTCTTGCATAAAACTGATTCTTGGACATCTTGCAATAAATCCAGCCAATAATGCACACACAAAAAAGAGCGGAGCTGAAATTCAAGTTATATCTATGCCTAGGTATACTTAATCTTACCCAGCTTTTTAAAGCTTGCTAGTTTATGTGCCAAGAAAATAATAGGAATTCTAACATCGCCGTATCATATTGCACCAAGTTGGGCGCCAAACTCTGAAATAAGCGTACAAATGCTTTTATTCAGACGAGGGATATCCAGAGGCGTTGTCTAGACTCTTCAGTAATAGCCACGAGTATTTTCAGCCTCCAGAAAATCTCCATCTCCAATACTTTTGGCGGGCGTATTTTAAGGTCCCACGTTGGGTGCCAAGACTTCAAATAGTAAATTTTGATATAGGATGGTTTTATTCACGTTTTATTTCTATTCCATTTATTCAAAGGCCTCGAATAGAACGGAAAATCGGAAAAGCGTTCCGTTCCAATAATTCCAAACTTTATAACTTTGGCACCCAACGTGGGGCAACTTAATTCGGGCATTATTCGGAAGCCTCATAACTATTTCAACAATTTCCATAACAGCATAAAGAACGCCTCTAACGACTCAAACAAGAATAAATTGGGTTGGGTCATGAAATTCTTTCTACAAGCGAGGACAATTTTTACAGTCGTTGTATCGCTTTGCTAATCTAGTGACCTCCAGCTGTATACCATTAGTTAGACGGTTAAACAACCAGAAGAGCTATCTTTCAGCGCGACTTGTGTAAGCAATTTGTTGTCCCACCGTAACTTGGCAACGGTCACTAATATGACCTTTACATCCCCCTGTCTGACTGAAATAAAGTACATGATTATACCGTAGACAGTGTGGGTGTCGTGTCTCTACGTATTTTACTAAGTTTTACTGCTGGTTCTGGTAGTTATTTTGTCTTCAAAAAAATAAGTTTTCTTAATATTTTCTTAGGTTTGCATGAGAATTTTAGGGTCCATGTGAACAAATAGAAAAACAAATAGGTTCAAATCCTGTCCCGAGCGAATTTTTTTACCTTATAAAAATCTTTATAAAGTTCCCTAGCGCGGGTTAGTGCTTTAGAAAATACAAAAAATAGAAGTTAAAAACTAAAACCCGACTACTAAAAAGCTTAAAACAAGACCTGTTTATCCTTAAAATAGACTCATAGATAATTAATCGTAGTCGGAGGCCATCGGTTTATCAAATGCGAATGTGGTGTCCTCCGACTACGATTAATTATCTATGAGTCTATTTTAAGGATAAACAGGTCTTGTTTTAAGCTTTTTAGTAGTCGGGTTTTAGTTTTTAACTTCTATTTTTTTTTTGAGCTTTTTAGTAAGTTATTTTGGACGATCACCCAGAATAGAACCAAGAAGGGCAAAAAAAAACACATTTTGCAATTTTTTGTTCTATTTGTTATGTTGACGCTACATGTGGTATACATTTTTGAAAAGGTATTTTAAAGCCCTTTCATTTGATACCCATGACGATGGTATCCGATAATTTTTATTTTTAGGTCCACCACTTTAGGGCGCAGCACAGCCGCCATCTTGGTTTTTTTCAAAATAAAACTATCCTATGTTACCTGGGTGATTAAGACGAATCCAACGACACCTCATTTGTTGAAATCGGCCGAGTAGTTTAGGCTCTGCGAGGGAACAGATGAACACACAAACATACATACATACATACATACATACATACATACATATATACATACATACATACGCTGCTAAAATCATAACCCTCCTTTTTGCTTCGCGTAGTCGGGTAAAAAGTGGTATGCATACTTGTTTTACATTGTAGCCATCCATGTGAACAAATAATTCACGTAGGTACACAAGACAGCACGTAGACGCTTACACGCGTGTACTCGATTCACTTACGTTACGTTATGGGCGAATTTGCAATGAAAGTTTAGGCGTCTACCTGCGGTCGTGTGTACTTAGAACTCAAATGATCGGAGGCGGTGATAACCTTCACATGCAATAAATCGTTCTTTAAACTGCAAATGACGTGAGGTGCGATAATCTTTCCACCTTGCCAAGGTGCCCTAGCTAAAGTAACTACTGGAAACTAAATTACCTCAAGTGTAACTAATCCCACTGCTTCTATACGTTTTAAGTTGCATTCGACATGGAAGCCCTAACTTCAAGCAAGAACGCCGGCCGTGACTTAAATGGCACGTCCGTAGAGTTAAGGTGTAACCTGAGGTGACTTACGACCTAGCGTGAGACACGAAACGGCAGCCACCGATTACCTAACAACAATGGGTGTTCGCTTACGCTTCGCTACCTTTCTATTGAGAGGAAAAACTGCATGAAAGCGAAATTCTTTGAATATTTTATTCTAGGTTGAGGATAGGAAAAATTTAGTGAGCGTTTTTTAGAGCTGGACTGTAAAAAAACTTCGATATGAGGTAGAAAATTAAAGTTCGCAGCAAATATGCTGTTTCAGCTATGCATAAATTAAAACGGTGATGGTTATGCTCACGTCTGTACACTGTTGAACGAGCCATCGAGTGACATTCATGAATTGTTGTTTTTGGACTTGGAGTGCCACCGCCCACCGGAAGTCAAACCTAAGACCTCTTGCTTCCGATTCAACGCGACGGTTGATCGCGGGGTAAAGTTACGCGGGGGATAGAGTTGTTACAACGAAGTTTGACGATTTTTTTTTATCGTTTGCTTTGCTCAAAGAAATAAATTAGTGGCTAGGTATTATTTATGGTGTGTGCCACTACCGAGGGTGTAATGGGGATTCAAAGGCCCATAACCATTGAAGTAAGGTAATTAGGTTATTAGGTCAGGGATGGTACTGACGCCTCAGCACGTTCGTGTTGCAAATCACCACGAAAACACCATTTATTAGAGTAATGTGGGGGATGTACTTTAAAGTTATCGCCGATAACAATACAAATTATGGAAGTTTTTTTAACTACTGCAAAGGGAGCTAATAACAGCTTTTTATAATGGCAAAGGTTAAGTGAAGAAACGGAAGAACCGACCTTTCTCTTTCTAATAGAGAACTCTTTGATGACTAAAATTCAGTGGATGTTGTGCTGTATGTAAGCCAGAAAGCTCAACAGATTCAAAGGTCCTTTTCGGAATATGAAACACAAAAACTTAATTACTTAAGTCTTAGATAAAGATAAAAGATAATATTGATACGTGTTCTTGACGTCGACTCTATCCTGGAGTCTGAATAAACTTAATAGTATTGCTTTAATTTCTTTTGGAAATACACCCTTTTTAACTTTTAATTTAATAACCCTTGTAAATACTTTGAAGATTTCCAATAAAAGTAATTCATGTTTCACTTTTGTGCTGCCGTCTCGGAAAACCAAACGAATATAATTTAGTATAAACGAATTTAGCGTAAAATCGATAGAGTTGTTACAACGAAGTTTTCGGGGCTACAATAATGGGTAATTCGCCCTGAATAAGTATAGGTAAGTAATGCCAACAAAATGTCTAATGAAGCAGTGAAACTTGCGAGCGCTTTCGCGAAGCACGAATCATGAATAAAGATTTTCCAAGTTCTGGAAATGTTTCAGGTGAGTTTATAACCAGCAAGCGAATGCTTCTTTCTCGATATTGTTAATGGCTCTTTCACATGTAGGATAAGTACTCGAGTGTCGAGACCTCTCATTCATCATCATCATCATCATCATCAGTTACTGTCATCCCATATCAGAGACACAGGGTTCTTAAAACAGTTTTTCCGTTCTGCCCGATTTTGCGTGTCCATCTCAAGCTCGGAAATGCTCTAATCATCCCGAGACTTTTTTCTTCCAGTGCACTGATCGAAGCCAGGCAGTTTTAGGACGCCCTTTCTTCCTTGTTCCAGTTTGACACCATTTCAGTGCTATTTTTGAGGGTTAGTTTTCTTGGAGACCTCTCATTACCCTATCTATACCTATACCGGATACGGGTGCACTAATCACTAATTTAGTGAATTGGAGGGAGCTATTGAATTGATGAATACCATACCGTGCGTTGATGGAAAACCTCGTTGGGGACGGAATACCCAACTACCTAAATATGGGTCCAATATGTGGAGTCAGTCCCGTTAAGGGACGTCTTCAACAATTCCTCATGTCTGAGATCGCGACCCACCCACCCATGTCGTACTCACTCTCATTGGTCTTCTATAAATGATTTCCTCCAGCCGCCTTTTTTGCACCAGGCCATGGTTGGTCCTCTTTCCCTTGCGCATTTGCCAAGAATATGAGCTTCTCTAGACTAGAGATATGAGGGAAAAATTGAAATTCTCTCTCAGTTTGAGGTTCGCAGCGAGCAAGAAAAAACAGAGCGAACTCCTTCTGGTTTGAACGCACTTGAACGATGTTCAGAATTAGCGAGCCACATTATTAGGGGCAAACTTTGTCTACAGTTTTAACATCGCCGCTTTAGGCCGAGGCTTTGCTTCAGGGCCTTTCAATGGCGAGGTGACTCCCTAACGGCGAGATCAAAATTATTTGTTACAAAACTTTGCCGTAGCTGTTTGTTTCAGGCGACCGGAGACAGCTGAGTGTGTTTATGAAAAGACCAAAGAGTAGACTAATACTTAGCAGCCAGCATAAAATTATGATGATGAATAAGTTAAGTCCACAAACAAAACACTAACACTAACTAAATCACACTTTAATTACACAAGGCTCTTTTTGAGTAGCTTCAGGAATTCCAGGGGACAATAATTTACACAGGTAAATGCAATGTAAAGTCCAAATTAGGCAAGGCTCTTTTTGAGCACTTCCATGTATTCAAAGCTCTAAAGCCCAATCCAATATGAACCTTATTAATTTCCCACCCCCTAGGCATATTCGAAGATCCTGGTCATCTTTGCACAATCACATTTTATTCGCTATTCAAAAAGGTCATTAGCAATGTAAAGTTCAAATAGGTACGGATATTTTTGAGCACTTCCAGGGTTTCAAAGCCCAATATCCCAATCGAATATGGACCTTATTAACCTCCCACCCCCTAGCTAGATATATTCGAGGATTCTGGACAATCTTTGTACTGTACAATCACTTTTTTAGCCATTCATACAGGTCATTAGCTCTGTAGAGTTCGGATATTTTTGAGTACTCCCAGGAATTCAAAGCCCAAAAGCCCAATCCAATATGGACCTTATAAATGTCCCACCCCCTAGGCATATGCGAGCATCCTGGGAAGTCAATAAAGGCGATCGCACTTGTTGCTGGATGAGGGCCGACGACCGGGATGTAGGCCGCGGTTCGCAAATAGGCCACCGGCTCGGGACTCACCTGTAGCGAGGCTAGGGCTCGATATTTACATGCTAACTTGTATGGACGGAGATTAAATTATTTTATTTATTTGCTTTGTTGTGAGGTCTACATGTAGGTCTAAACGGCGCGGTTCACGCCTATGGTTCACCAGCCACCAATAAAAAACACAAGGGATAAGAAAGCGTTTCTAACTAAAGCCTCGTTCAGGAAGCGGATGAAAAAGAATTAGCTGTACGATATTATGTAGATGTATATGAGTGAGTAGGTAAGATTTCTCCACTTGTAGTTCAGCCACACATACACCACACGTATCGCAATACATACGCAATACAAGGGGCACCATCTGGCACAAATTCGCAAATGAACACTTAGATATAATTTATTACTGTATTACAACATCTGATGACATTCCCAGTGGATATGTCGGGAGTTCGTGCCTAAGGACCCAAAGGTGTCTAGCGGGCGCCGAAGGTGTTACAGCTGAATGCTAACAAGCAGCAATTGAATCGTTTTCACATGTAAATGTGCTACAGAATCTGGCTAGGCCCCGGGGACGTGTCGCGAGCGAATTACTGGCCCAAAGGCCCCAGGTGTGTTGCTGGAGAATAAGGACCCTTATCTACCCACACAGTTGACACATTTGGGCGTGGAACTTAATTTAACCTGTTATTTCTTTGGTCAGTGCGAGTCGTGTTGCAGCGATACAACAGAATTGAAGTGTTGTATTTCGTGCTAAAGAGTTAAATATTTGAATGCCAAAAATAAACAAATTCAATCAGTCTCGATGTAAGCCATGAAGTACTAATAAACATCATGCAATAACATCAGAAATAGTTAAATATGGTGTCTTGCTTGATGCTAAACTAGAAAATACGATTGAAAACCAAGACGTCACAAGATATTACCTAGACTGCGGTAAGTCAGCATTCCGCCGGAATCAAACACATTTTTTGGTGTCGGTAACTAACCCGGCTATATCAAATTACACCTACACTACAGTGAAAATGTCAGAAGCTTTCCTAAGGAGGAAGGTTAATTAAGTAAATACCCGAATCTACCCGAGATGGAAGTTGAAATTAGTGGTTACCACTCGATGGTGATTAAGGAAAAGCACCTGCGTCCGCCGGTAAAGTTTTAAGAGGTTGCAGTTGAAACTTGGAACGGTTCAGCTGCGCTACTCCACGAGATGGACGGTGAACTTTACCCCTTTACAGAGGGCTGTAATCAGTGGAGTAACTAGGTAACTAGGGGCCCTGGGGCGAAGAACTAACTGAGGCCCCAACTATTTAGGTTTTTTCAAGTCAAAATATTCTTAGTGCTATCCGACCTGGGATATTTTTAGCTAGTTCATTACGCTTTGGCGTCAGGGTCCTAGGGGGCCCCTGTGCCTGGGGGCCCCGGGAAATTGTCCCACTTTGTCCCTGTGTAGCTACGCCACTGGCTGTAATGTAACTGTAAGAGGCAGCGGTGGTTTAAGTTACCCGCTACCACAGCTGCTATGCAAGACGAAGAGAAGAAACTAACAGTATTCAAACTTTGCGAAATGTAACTAATGGGAAAACGCAGCCAAATGCTTGTTTGGAAAGCGAAAGATGCCTAAAGAACCGAACGATGAGGGGGAAAAGATTTCGATAGAATAGTGCTTGTCACCAGTCATATAAGAAAATGATAAGATGGAATCAAATTCTGCTGCAAAAGAAGTGACTGTATTGAATAAGGCCTTAATGACTTATCTTCGGTCTTTTGGTTTTATCCCTGCACAAGTCTCCACGGTATTCGTTGCATAGCTTGTCAACCAATGCACTTTCAAACTATTTGCGACACGGTATGACGATTCAATATAGCATTGTTCATTCAATTTGCAAGTACAACGAGGTTCTCACAAACGAAACTTCCAACTTAGCTTTCAAGCGTTTTCTGTTCAATTATGTAAACGCCGGAGGGCAGGGGTAAATTGGGCGTTCATAATTGGATTTTGAGTAGTTTTTGAATTGGAATAACGTCAGAGCGATACAATAAGATTAAACTTCCAGAAAGCGATACAATATTCCAAAAACTGGGAAAGGTCAAGCCAAACACGGTCGAGTTGCTACGACTAAATTGTGTTTTAAGAGATCATTAAATGAAAGTAGTACCTAAGCTTATGATGGCAGCCGTAGAGTTTAATCTACGCTTGACTTAGAAGTAGATAACATTGAGCATTGGCTGAAATAATGTGATGCCTCGCTGAATGCGACACTGGTCGCAACTTTGGACCTATAACCCATTTGAAGACCATGCTAGATATACATATTGCGACATAAATACTCAAGATGGAGACATGTTGCAGTACACATTTTTCAAAAGCAAATGGGATACAAAGCAAATGATAAAATTTTTAATTGACTTTTCCCATACCTAAAGCGCGAGGGGGTGGTATTAAAGGTGGCGTGCTTCAGGGAGCCCGAAGTGTGACGATGTTGACTCACACAAGCTACGCCACGAGATGGGAAGATACTACCTAGTTCGGAAGCCAAAATTTGATAACTCCGCGCCAGCCTCGTGTACTTTGCAAAGAGAGAAACTTAATTGCGCCTGGCCACTGCCACGTGCGGAGCTCTTGGCGAACGGCCAACGTAGCACTGCAGATGGATAGTTCTATTTGGAGCCGTGGATGTCTAGTGACGAGACCAGTGCCCCTTCCTTTACACGAGAGATCCTAGGTGCGATTTTTGGAATCCAAGTTCCAACAACATTATCACCAAAATTTTCAAGAAGGCTAGATTATTTGTGACGTAAAAAAAAAATACCTTGAGAGCGTGAGACCGTGAGAGGTGGCGCGAGGGTAAAGAGGCCTATACCCAACAGTGAGCAGAGGTGGGCTGATTGTGATGATGAATAAAAATACCACGGACTTTAAAGAAGAAAGCTAGGAAAGGAAACTTAGGCCCGGTTCCTGAATTGAGAATTGTAAAAGTAAATACTTAACTATCGTTCTGTCACGTTCTTTTGTGAGAAATCCGCAGAGGAAGCACGATATTTAAGTACTTGCTTAGCGAATTTCTCAAATCAGAAAACGGCAGTAAAACAATCAAAATCGCTTGAGAACCTACTAAGAAGGGCTTCGAAAGGAAACCACTTTCCGTATCGAAAGCTCTGGATTCATCCTCATTAAAATTTATACATGACTCTATCAATATCTCTAGTAGGTATCCAATCAAAACTTGAGAAATCTGAACGCGACTCGGAAATGCGAATATACCGTCCGTAGGAGGATATCAAAATTGTTGAACAGATTATATCATGTCGAGAGATTTTTGTGCGTAAATTGAAAAACTTTGACGCGCTACTTCGGCCCATCGCGTGGGAGGACTGGGAGTACCTAAGTTCTTAGAATTATTTGAACAATAAAGCCTCCTTTTAACGAAACATGTCGGTCTTTAAAGGTCAAAGCGTCCTTAAATAAGACTTTGAAGCGCTTTTAATTAGTTCCAAGTGCACTCACTTTCGACGGAAAGGGCAATCTGGAAATATTCTGTCTCAGTGAGATATAGAGGATAGTCGCCTGTTAGCCGGTCCAAAAAATCATGATTAGAAATAAGAATCTGTGCGTAGGAGGTTATTTCTTAAAAAAATATTAGATGCAGGATAATCATTGGATTCCTTGGCGTAAAACGGGCGCGGTCTGTACATGGATGGGTGACCGACCGCTAGTGGAAATAATTTCTGAGCGCTTCCGTGCTTTACCATTGTTGTTGATTAATAACAATCGTTAAGACATGACAGAGGCCCTTTGGGCGGCCTAGAACCTCCGACACTACCTCACACGATTAGCTACCACTGGCGAAAATCACTTAGGTGGCACATCAATCATATATTTTGTATTTCGTATATTACAAGTAATTAAGTTTAACCGTTTACGAAATACAAAATGTGCAGTGCTTACGAAAGTTTAAGTGTAAAAATCAATCATATACCCCTAGATAGATCTACACTGCATCGAAGTCAATGTTTTTCCCCGAACTTATCAAAATGATAGTTTTTATATCCCTTCAACTCCTTCAAGGCAATCCCACAAAGTAACTTGTATCTCCGCACTGTGACAAGAATGACAAAACGCGCATTCAGTAGTGAGTGAGGCAGCCAGATTTGTTTTCGGTCGACGTCATCCATCACATTTACTTTGAGGACAGCGTTTTGCCCGTCCCGTCTTTGCCATGCCTCCATCCGTCATAAGGGTGGAATTGAAACGTAAAAACATGTTGGAAAACTCGCCAGCAAAAGAATAAAAAGGCCCGAGCGAAAGAGTCGGGAGAATTTCTGTCGTTCACCCTTTTATAAAGTTACGGTCTCGTACATGTTACAATCGAATGAAATTCGTTCAAAATCTGAAGGTCAAGGGTAAATCCGAAGTTCACACGATCCAAACAGGGCTCGTAAAATGCCGCACGCATGCCTGCCTGCCTATATGTAGAGGACAGGCATAGGCACTCAGGATGAGGCACGAGTATGATAAGCGTTTTGAAAAGCGTCAGAACTTACTGAAGATACTGTCATCTATCGTGATCAACAATAAGACGTATGTGGCTTGATTTGCTCATTTTGGCGATTGGCTAGGCAAAAGCCTTCACATTCTTCCACAGCTTGACCTAGAAATTACTTTAGATCATATCCATCCAGTAAGCTGATGAGCGTTATTTGTTTGGCTTTTGGGACTCAAGTATTTTTGGAGAAAATCGGTACATAAAGTACAGTTTTCTGGACACTAATGCCGGTAGGAATTGTTCCAGCGATAATGCCCCTCGGAATACCCACTTTTGACAAAGGCACAAATGGTGAAGATCGCCTGCTCCAGGATCTCAGACCTGGAGCTTAGAAAGGCAACGGAGGGATCCCTCGTTACTGGCGGATGGGTTCGAATTTAATCCCGAGTGTGTAACGCATAGATTTACCGCTCCCGCGCCCGCCCGTAATCAGCTTCCAGTTTACCGCCTCCCTGATGCAGTTAGGCAATCGCCACTTATCTCTCTTTGATCTAAATTAAAAGTTTTATCTGCTGCTGGGTTACACCCAAAAAGGCCGTATTGTGTGAGCCCCTCTCACCATCAAGGATACGTCGCTGAGTAACTGGTGAATTTGAGGTTTGAGGTAACGAGTCTTTACCACAGATGTCTCTACCAACTCAGATAAGTCATTCATTTTATTGGTCAGAAACAAAATATTTTTAGAATGCTGCTATAGGTGGCTACAGACCGGTGGTGTCGGTCCTGAACGACCCTTCTTCATCGGTTATTTGCTTAGTGTGTGTTTCATCTGTCTAGTGGGGGATCCCACTAACGCACTGTTCAATCTCTACAAATACTAGTCTTTACTATAGAGACAGCAAAGGCGTCTTCTTAAAGCTGTCCCATCATGGATGGACAATTGGACAGTGAGGAAATAATGCCATCGATAAATCCGAAATGTCTGCAATCTGCGATAGATAGATAGCGTCGAATATGTCTCAGATAAACTTTTGTTTAACATGGGCTATTGTTGATGATAGGTTGTTTTTCAGTTTGGAGGAAGAGGTAGATTAATCTTACTTACGGCAAACTTTTTTCAGGGCGTTCGTGACAAGCGAAAATACTGTCGAAATTTCCGGTTCTTATAAGAGCTTTTGTTCCACAGCGAGTAGGAACTTCCTCCGTATTTATAAGCACCAATTAGCTAACTTTTAATCCGAAGAGTGTGGGAAGCGTTAAACCAACATGAAAGACTCACCTCTTTGTCTGATTCGCTCGAAAAAAGCGGTTAGGTTTGCCATGGAAATAAAGCATCGACCAAATGGTCAAAAATTGCAGCCGCTTTTTCTGTACTTAATTGTTACCAAGCGCTGAATAATTTTACCTTTTAAAATTCTCAATAGATAACCGTCGGTAGATAAGCGAGATTGTAAATGAAGTGTTTACCTGAGAAGCCGGAAAGCCTGGAGAGGCCAGACATCCGGCTGTTGGAGGGCTGGATCATGCCTATGGAGCATATCTCCGAGTCCTCGAACTGCCATAGGGCCGGGTCGAACTCGATGTCCAACTTGAGCACTTGACTGCCGAGAAACATCGGACGGAGTAGCCTTAGCGCATCAATATCACACCTATTGTTGGCAAACTTAATTGCTGAGAGCCTCGCTAACAAAGGATTGCTTCACTGTTGATTTGCAGTGTTGCATCGTTTTTTTGACTCTGGTGACGGATTCGTGCCTCGGGGCGTCAGTTGGGCCTTTGTCTATGTCATACAAAGCATCGTTTTATTGATGTTAGTTGTCGATATGCATTTGTTTCGTTTTAACAGATTTAGAGGACGAAGGGACGTCCGCTCTGCTCGGGGGTGGCGGTGCGACTGGCGGTGGATGCTAGCCCGCGGGGTGGAAGGGGTGTAGTAACTGGGGTGGGTCGGAGTGTCAAAGGGTGGTTGGGAGGGCGCTACGTCACGGGTTACCGCGCTGCCCCGGGCCTGCGGGACCTCACGGTTACATATCGCTTTAATATCGCTTAATTGTTGTCATGTTTGTGCTACTTGGATATTCTTTGTTGGGTATTTTTAATTACTAAGCCACGTGGGACAACAGAGCTTGGTATTTATTTAATGAGAAATTAAGCAAAGACACCTGAGAAAGCAAAAAATATGACTGTATAGACAGACTTAAATAACACAGACTTTATTTCTGCGCGAATGAGCTTTTCGTGAGCTTTCATTATTGCGAAAGTTTTAATTCATTTCATGAAAAAAATATACACACCCTTCATACACAGTCAGAGTACACATGGTACACATATTACTCACAGTGGGGCCACATAGAAGACCCCTTACCTAACAACTTTTTCCCGTTTATTTTCGCGACTCAAATTGAAAGCACACACGCCAGAGCTATCTATTAGTTTATGACAATGATAAATGTACTGGGTACACTTACCAACAAATATGTAACTAACTTCAACTAGGAGATCTAGGCATCTAAAGTTTCTAACAGTAACTTACATACGAGTATTTACCTCAACCTGAGATTGATCTAAGATTGAATATTGCTTGAATAGATCATTCGTTTGGTGGCACTTCTACCACCATTCATTACACATACATACTAACCAATACTATTTGCAGGTATGCTTGGATCGATAAATAGCTTTCTAGACGTATCCACGAACAACAGTTACTGTGGCATTAAATTAAAACCAAACTTTCAGAAACAAAAGTGAAATATTATTATAACATTAAGTATACTTAATAAGCGCTTTTGCATCTGAGTGTACTTTTATAAAGCTGCGGCGACACGTAAGCCGCGCGGGATTTATCTGCATGATAAATTGGACTGCTTTTAAATTAATTAAGCACTTTCAGTTAATTCAGCTCTGCTAAAAGGATTCAGGGACCTAGCTAGTGACAGAGTTAAGTATTTAAGGCATGTTAAGCTGTTGGTCCCGTTGTTGTTGATTAATAACAATCGTTAAGATATGTCAGAGGCCATTAGGTGGCCTAAAAACTCTGACAGCAGGGGTGGCCACTAACTTTACTCAAACAATCACCTAACCTAATTTAATAACTTCAAGAAGAAGAAATTATAAACCTATGTGTTAAATAAGTGACCATATAAAATAAGATTATTGAGAGCTCCACACGTATTGACCTGTCTTTCCTGTGGGCTGGGTCGACTAAGCTGTCAGGATGGTATAGGTGCTGGGCAAGCCTACTCCATCTAAAACAATGTCCCAGGCACTGCAGCGCCGAGTGGTCTCTTCACCCATCTAGTGTGAGTGAAGGTGCCACTGGACGCTGTATAAATCATCTCATTACGTAGATGCAAAGGCCTTAGTTAGTTTTTTAGATAGGCCAAGAATGTTCTTCTATTTACACCATAATTAACTTATTCTTATTATAAGTGTCTGGGATATTTTTTTTTATATTGTATGGAAAACTGCCTTTCGGGATGATTTTTTTTCCAGCAGACACTGTCTTTTTAAAAACTAGTATTAAACATTGGTTAAACTGTACTATCTCAAACTCACTTATTTTAAATACACTTATTTTAATAACAGCTCGAGGGGCTCTGAGGGGGAAAGATTGTGCTACCGATATAGCAGCAATGAGGAGATCAGATACCGTAATTACAATATCGCGACATTTCAAGATGACGGCCGAGTATAGATGGCAGTAACTTTATTTTAAGTAACTAGCAAACACGAGTGGTGAAGTGACCATTCAGATTCTTCAGTGTCTGGAATATTATGACGTAGTAGCAGCTCAAGAGAGAAAAGCCCAAGAGCGTAAAGAATGGAGTGCAATGAAAGAGACCTACACTCAGCATTGGGTGGCTGTAGGTTTAAGAAGAAGAGCAGCAGCTCAGAATTCAAACCACCCTCAACATAGTAAAACTGATATTATCTTTTAAAAAAGGCCTTTGCACCTACATAATGAGATGATTTATGCAGCGTCCAGTGGCACCTTCACTCACACTAGATGGGTGAAGCGACAACTCGGTCACCTGAGTGCCTGGGATATTATCTTAAAGTGAAAGATAACTAGGCAACTATAACTAACACTAGGCAAAGTGAATAGGATATCTAATACTTGCTTGCACTGTCTACACTTCTGTTTATGTTATGCAAACATTTGAAGATACTACCTCAATACACCGTTATAACATTGTTGCATTGATATAATTTTGAAGTTCTAATAGTGTTCTGTGTGGGTTATTTCTAATTAAATTTGTGAAAATGTAAATTTTTATCTGCACTGCATGTGCGAAAGAAGCAAAATTTAGAGGGCAAAAATCCCACAGTGCTACAGAAGCAGCAAACACTAATAAATCCAACTGATTATTTGAGGTTGCCACACTGACCCATGATGTATTATAATTTTACTCAGCAGTATCGTACCCGGTGATGATAGGAATGTGATATCTTTTAAAAACTCACCATATTCCTTGAATAACTTTTTGTAGTCTCCAAGTTCGTTCTGGTCCAGCCACTCGTTCACCTCCCTGGTTTCGTCGTGAAATATCTCCGACAGAATAGACCTCCCGAAGTAAACGAGAAAACACATAAACAGAACAGAGGCAAAGGACTGCGCCTGTTTTAACATTTTAGGTGTTTTGAGTCATGATGATTGGTTTTATTCCAATAATTCGACGCGTAAATAAACAAAAATCCCGCTTGTTTGACGTTTCTGCGGATGACATTTCCGTCCGGTTGCCGAATCTACGACGTTCCGTTTTGCATGCCATCAAACTCGTCTGAGACTTTCACAGTCTATTAAACTAAGATAAATAAATGTTTTTTCATATGTGTTCATTGTTGTGATTTAGCAAATTGTCACTATTTATTTCCCATCATCAGAAATAGCTTGCTAATATTTTTCTAATATTGTGACTGTGTATCAGTGACTGTGTTTCATTGCTGTTGAAATGGAGCGACATGATTAAATGTTGCCATACCTTTGTACACAATATACCATCGCATCGTCATAATCTACCATTTGGTAGAAAAAAACAGCAACTGCTGTTATCGAGAGTCGATCGTATACGGTCTGAAGACCTTTGCCTATCCCGTGCCGGGATAAACAAGTTAAAAAAAGAGAGTCGATCGCAGAAATGGCCTGTGTCGTGACTGGCGTGTGGCTAGGTGGCTAGGTGTTCTGTGCGTGTGGTGGGCGGCTAAACATAGTGATCTCTTAAGATGAAATACGTCTCACACACAACTAGCACCGCCAATGGAAAAAAAACATATCTTTTTTTTGATACGTTTTTACCAAAAAACGCTCCTGCGATTTCTCAACGCGAGGCTTAACTATTTTTAGGACCTAAGGTTTGGATTCCAGGTTTTAGGATCTGGAATCCAAACCTTAGGTCCTTAAAATAGTTAAGCCTCGCGTTGAGAAATCGCAGGAGCGTTTTTTGCTAAAAACGTATCCAAAAAAAGATATATTTTTTTGCCATTGGCGGCGCTAGTTGTGAGACGTATAACGTCTTAAACATTTATAGGTTGAAAAAATTCACGAATTCTAAATTCAAAAATTCTATCCTAGCACGGGTTAGTGCTTTAGAAAAAACAAAAAATTGTGATCTCTATCGAACTCAATATTGTGCTTACAGCACTCTCTCTCAGTACCTAGATTTGTATATACCTATACACTTTTATTTCAAGTAGGTAGGTAGGTAGGTCCCTAAGTAGATAAGAAAAATAAACAAACCACTTCTTACAAAACGTGTAAGTAGGTATAATTGAAAATGATTACTTATTATCACAAGGAGTGTGCTTCAACATTCTAAATGTAAAGCTAATAGGGTGTTTAGTGTAGTCTGAAAAAGTTGAGATTCAAGGAGTTCACTTCTTGACTTTGATTTTGTCGGCGAGAGAGCAGGAGAGGCCGGTGCCATCAGGTTCCACGTTCAGCTCGACCACCTTCGAATCGTCGATGACCATGGAGAAGCGCTTGGAGCGGAAGCCGCCCAGCGGGGGCAGGTTGGTGCCCAGGTCCAGAGCCTTGATGAAGTTGCCGCTGGGGTCGGCTAGCATGCGAACCTGGATGACGAAAACATGGTTTTAGGGGTCCCATCGAAAATACTCCAAACTGAAATACTCAAGTAAAATTATTTATTGTGTAACTTAAACTAAGAAGTAGGTAACAATAAACAGAATGGATTTTTGAGATGGGGCCATGAGGGCAGGTATACCTACTTTTGATCCCCACATGGAACAGGATCGATTGGCATTAAAACAAGTTTTTTGGTGTCTTATATTTTTTTTCGCAATTGACGCCTTGTTTTAAGAAGATATGTTTCATTTTCATTGGTGGCGCCTTGACCATAACACACAACAAAGGCAGGTGAAAGTACATGACAGTGCAACTACGACTAAAGGTTACGAAATTGCAAAATCAATAATACATCCTATTACCTAAGCATCAATGAATCGATTTTCATAAATAATTCACTTTAACAACACCAAGGTCAACTTCCATGAATAAACAATACCTATTGATTAAAATGTAGATACAGACGAATGGCATAGAATACATGAACTTTTATTTGCTTACGTTCAGGCGAATTTTCTATAAAAATATGCTGACATCTATATTGAGCTGTTTTCAAAGAACAAATTCAAAGCAGTTCATAGATGGCCTTTACAGGCGTGGCCATAGAAGAACCGGAATACGGCTGTCAAATTTCGCTTAGCGCAGATTAATTTTGATAGCCGTATTCCGTTTCTTCTATGGCCACGACTGTAAAGGCCATCTATGAACTGCTTTGAATTTGTTCTTTGAAAACGGCTCATTGCAATCTTTTATGAGTCTTTAATTTGAAGAATATTCTACTGAAATAAAGGAATTTAATGTATTTTGCAAAGATTCTTTGAGCTCATCAGTAAATCTTTAATAAATGTTTAAATATTCACACGAGTAATAGGTATATTATTGACTTGCATAGCTTTCGCGAGTGTATTGTAATGACAAGGTCGACAAGATCATATTTATTCATATTATTCGGCATGTGACGATGCATAGCATCTAAGTGAGAGAGCGTCACTTCCGGTTTAGCTATTCTCCAATCAGAGTCCGTTTCCGGTTGATATTATTGGTAACAGATTTGACTTACTTCCTGTTGCCGCCATATTTGTCACCTGGGGTTGAGTCCGTTCAACGTGGCTTCATAGCGTCTTTTACTTTCGAACTAGCAACATCTAAGCAGAAATTCTGCTAGTTTTTCAATTTATTATTTTAAATTCTTTGAAATTAAAGTTTTAAATACCTTTTTATCTAAAAGTGTAAAAATTAAATTCAGTGATGACAAAGTATAAGTCACTGTGTGTGGCTAGTGATCAAGAAAGCAGTGATCGTGCCACGTGTGTGAGTAATAACGGCGGAAAATCGGACATGGCGCCGCCGAGGCGCCGAACGAGCGCGAGAAAACGCGCTACAAGTTCCGATAGCAGCGAGAATACCACGGAAATTAAGGTAAAGTGAACCAAACATTTCCTTGGACATAAATTTTTCAAAAAATTCTTGAACCGGATGAATATTGCGACAAATCTTGTTTGTTGCACCATAGTGGGCAGACCGCTATTAAATCTTGTCCGTCTACCCCACAACAAGATATTTCATCTGCTTCCTATTTTCTACTCGCCCGGCTGCTTTTGCCGAAAATATTCTCACGTGATTTAGGTCCAGTTAACATAACTCTTAAGGACCCTAACACCCTCCTTTTCGACCTTTTTCACGTCAAACGATCGGAAGAGCTGCAGAAGTTCAATAATCCCAACTGGATAAGTTACGTCATGTTCATGCATTTAACAATAGGTACTAGCCCTGGTTTTGTGGAGCACAACGTGACCAACGAACTTTGGCAACTTACAAAGCGCAAGGTTAGCATGGCGCTCGCTGGAAGACCCTATGCTGTGACCTCCAATATGTTATTTACGCTACAAGATCTTCTCTAACAGCTTTAGCAAGAAATTGTAGGCTGCGCCTGGGACGGAACGAACCCCTTCAGTTATTTTATGACAAAATATCTCTTTTGGTAACAAATCCAAACACCTACTTTAAGGTTACCTAGTGTGTAACACAGTATATTCGTGGTAAGCGCGCCGAGTATCTCTGCGGGAACTTATTCTAGCAAACTTATCGAACAAGAACTTGCACCAAGGTTTGCGCAAGAAGATTCCAAGCGCGGAGCACTTGTTCGACAACAGCGCCGCGAAGTCCAACGACCAAAGTAGTTAAGGGTGAGTGTTATCGGGAAGCGGACATACCTCACCATGGTTCAATGTCCAACGACGAAGTCCAAGAAAGCAGCTCAGATTGCATGTGCTTCAAATCCTACAATATGAAACCTTTCAGAGAGGACAGTTAAATGACAATAGAAAATCTAAATAACTACTTACCTAACTATACATCGGCCAGAATGGAAAACTGTTTTAACAGCGCTACGTCCCTGATTAGGGAGAACAGGAATTGATGATGATGATTATGATGTGATGATGATGATGATGACGATGATGATGATGATGATGATGATGATGATGATGATGATGATGATGATGATGATGACCTACCACCTCTACCGTGGTCCATGGAATTGGAGGCTGCCTCTGAGCGTATCGGAGGCAGTGGCAGAACGTTATCAGGCTCCGTAGGCCAACCTGGCAGTGATGTCAGGGATGCGTCTGCCATTTACCTCCAGCCAGTGCTTGTCCTGTCAACACTGCGCAATCCAGTCACATCCAAAGACAGTGCCTGTCCCCCGGCAACACTGCAATGCATTGACCTCCAAGCTAGTGCATATTCTGTCAACACTGCGCAATCCAGTCACATCTAAAGACAGTGCCTGTTCCCCGGCAACACTGCAATGCATTCACCTCCAAGCTAGTGCATATTATGTCAACGCTGCGCAATCCAGTCACATCCAAAGACAGTGCCTGTCCCCCGGCAATACTGCAATGCATTCACCTCCAAGCTAGTGCATATTCTGTCAACACTGCGCAATCCAGTCACATCAAAAGACAGTGCCTGTCTCTCGGCAACACTGCAATGCATTCACCTCCAAGGTAGTGCATATCCTGTCAACATTGCGCAATCCAATCACATCCAATGACAGTGCCTGTCCCCCGTCAACACTGCAACGCATTGATCTCCAAGCCATTGCCTAACCTGTCAACACTGCGCAATACAGCCACATCTAAAGCCAGTGCCTGTCCAGGCAACAATGCAATCCATTCACCTCGAAGCCAGCGCACGTCCGGTCAGTACTGCGCAATCCAGTCGCACACAAAGTCAGTGCCTGTCCTACCATCACTGCAATCCACTCAGCTCCAAGCCAGTGCTTGTCCTGTCAACACTGCGCAATCCAGTCACATCCAAAGCCAGTGTCTGTCCTGTCAACACTGCGGAAACCTCCTACCCAGCCAGTGCTTGTCCCGTCAACACTGCGTTGTCAGCGGCGCTTCAACAGCCGCGAGTCACCAGGTACGACTATACTAATCAACGCTCAGCTGGAACAGAATGTGCTGGAAATATCTACCGGATTAGACAAACTGGAAGTAAGTCCCTTTTCATCAACTTACCTTCACGATCCAAGGTGCCATCGCCGGTTTCTTAGCTAATCAATCGAAACAGCACCTCTGGAAAGACTGCTAAATAGCGAGATGGACCAGATACCAAGAGAATTATGCGGCAAAGCCTACTGAAGGGCTACATTATCTGGACATTGATTCGAATACAGCTATGTACCTCTAGTCTCTTCCTCAAAAGAAGGTATGATTCTAGGTTAAAGGCACGTCACCAGCATTAAAAGAATGCCAGACCTTACTACGCATGCTCAACTATGCTAGCCAAGTCAGATCCCGAGAGATCGTCTCCAGGTAGATAATACTCGACATCTATTGGTGGCTTTCAACAACTAAGGGACTCGCATGAGAAGCTCCATACTCTAGACGTCATAGAACATATCTGCCACATATGCCGCGGACTGGGTATCCCAACTAGAAGACCACTTGCCAGCAGACGAGTTAAACCGCAGCCAAATTGACAATGCAAGGATATATTCGCGATAATCTGGGCCATGCGTCAATTTAAGGATCGGTGGAAGAGAAAACACGTTACTCTGCAATCTGAGAACCGCCATGTGTGGCCAATTCAATTCAATTCAATTTATTTCAGATTTGCATCCATATTTTGTATCCTTTTTATTTTATTTGATTAAATTCGAAACGAGGGGAGAACAGTCTGAATGCATACCAAAACCGACTAAACAACCTGTCTCGCCTACTGAATCAGAGGAAAATAGACCTAGCGGCCGAGCATCTCCCAGGTTGCTTTAATCTCATGGAGGACAGTCTGTCAAGGAACAAGGCTCAAGTTTCAACCGTGAGTAAAGTTCTTTCAGAAATTCGCAGGCCGGAAACACCTACAAAGGTACAGAGGACACAGAGGTTGCACTAACGTATGTATCAGCAATCAATGCGACCCATCAGCTCTCTTCACAACGCATTCAGCAAAGCGGGGGCCATAATCTGGCTTGGCTCTTTCCACGCGAACACCGTGAAAGGCACATTCCCCCTGATAACTCCTATACAGCCGAGAGCCGATCGGTTACCGGATTTACATACCGAGAGGCCAAACCAAGGTTCTTCCACCTCCTCACACACAAGGTATGAAGTTTTGACTGGTCGACAGCCGAAAAAACCATGCTAGCAAGCAGTTGGTGTGAATCCACACTTAAAAGTTACCGACCGACATGGTAAAGTTGGACTGGTTGTGGAGTGATAAAGAATAACTAGATTATAAACACCACAGGGGCAGTGTTTTAACAAAATATTTCGTAAATTGGGATTTTAATAGTTAAAGTTGCTCTTTCAGCTATTTTAGTCCATACATAACTGATTTTAAGTTTCAGTTAAAGAAAATCTTAGTTCAGATGTTTTGCTAAAGCAACTTAAAAACGAAGCCAAAACTGATAGCTCGGAAGAAGCTGCGAAAGACCCCGCTAATCTGGTTGCCTGGCTGGGTTCAAACGCTACTAACAAAGTGAACCTTGTGGCTCCGCGTAAATAAGCTTTTATTTTACTAAAACTGACACTGCCACGCACGCACTGCCAGGCAATCAGGATGGAACATTATATAAAATTCAAAACAAGTCTGAAATTATTTTCTGGACTGCTTAAGTTCTACAATTCAGTGAGCAGAGACTAACAACGGAGTACGACCCTTTTTATTTCCATAACAGGTGAAGCGAGATCTCTTCGCATAATCTCTTTGGTCAGATATTGGGTGAAAAACGTGTTGAAGGATGCCCATATCAGGGTTCCCTCTACGCTGTTATAGCATCATAATGCTTGATAATGCACCTAGCTATCTATAGATTAAATCATCTATATTATTAATGGGTTTATATAGAGTGCTAATGTAGAAAATTAAAAGGTAGAAGTGCCCAGAAAGGTCCTAACGATTAACTTTCATCCAATTTGATTGCCTTTTTTCTATCAGCATACTTCAATTTCCAGTAATTCAGAGCTTATAAACATTGTTTTTTACAAGTAAATACATATCTTAATAATTCTGTGCCTAGTTCTCTTGCAGACTATTACAGCTTACATCACATAGCGTCGTCATCCAGTCACCAGGAGCTAATAAACACGTCTCTCACTTAGATGCTATGCATCGTCACATGCCGAATAATAGTGCAAGTTTTACATTAAAATAAAACTTGTATTATTAAGCAGAGACGATGCATAGCATCCCATTAAGGCCTCCTGGTGAGAGACCTATGAAGCCACGTTGAACGGACTCAACCCCAGGTGACAAATATGGCGGCAACAGGAAGTAAGTCAAATCTGTTACCAATAATATCAACCGGAAACGGACTCTGATTGGAGAATAGCTAAACCGGAAGTGACGCTCTCTCACTTAGATGCTATGCATCGTCTCTGCTTAATAATACAAGTTTTATTTTAATGTAAAACTTGCACTATTATAAGTGGGTAATTATTTTCAATTATTAGTTTTTTCTAGAATTATTATGACCTTATTATGACACTCCTATAAGACTAAAATTATGTCTAAACTTATTTCTATTTAGTTACCCAATGGTAGTCACAAGAATTTGATGGAATCGAAATTCCAGAGATAGAATTAGATACGGAGGTACCTACCTGGATGACCACTATGTTCGATTTTTTTGATAGTTTAGGGATTAAGACTTATCAAAATTATTTTTTCTTGTGGTTTTATTTTATCTTATTATTTTTTACGAAAGTGTATTTTTTTATGTACGGTCGGCCACAATCTCAGATACCCCATGGCAGCTCTTATCGCGCGCGGCATAAGGACGCCAATCGAACAAAAAGGGGTATCTGAGACTGTGGCCGACTGTACTTAACCTTCAATAAACTTTAAAATATATAAAAAAAATAAAGTGACAGTCAGTAGTCAACAGGCAACGTTCTAACCAAACTGAAAATGAGTAAAAATGAAAAAATAAAATGAAAAAAAGAAACAAATTAATTATGAAAACCTCACCTTTCCCTTAGTGTTGTGCTGGGCCCCCCAGGCAGCCATGACATAGGGATCATTCACGGACACGCAGACAATCTCTGCGACTCCCTCGCCCTTGAGCTTGGCAGCATTGTCCACGTAGCCCGGCAGGTGAGTCTTGGAGCACCCTGGAGTGAAGGCGCCGGGGACAGCAAACAACACCACTTTCTTCCCAGAAGTCAACTCGGAAATGTTCACCTTATTTGCAGGCGAATCTTCAAATAGGTCAGCGACCGGCAACTTATCACCAACCTATAAATTAACAGAGGTTATTGTAATTATAAATTATGTAACAATAACAATCGGTAGGTAAGTAGGCAAATAGTTTATTACCTTTATTGGTGCCATGGCTAAATGCGAAGTATGGAATGACCGTGCGACCGCTTGCTTAGCAAACGCTGAAATACCACGGGCAGCCAACGCAGTGCTTGTGAAAATCATTTGATTGGCTATTCAATACAACTTTTCACACTGACAATGACAACCGGTTATCGATCCACAAAGCGGAACGAGCATGTCACTTTGGCCCAGCTGATAAAAAATGACAGTGACACAGCGTTCCGTTTCAATCAAAGTTATCCACATCCTCCTTTCTTGGATCATGAACTAATATATTTTTCCTTAAACAGATGTATAAGGAAAAATATATTAAGACAATTGTTAGAAATTGTATTTTGATAACAACAAATATTTTGTGTATTCAGTCAGTAAACGATAAAAAAGAAAAACAATGTTTGACAAACGAAAGGGTAGAATTTAGTTCTCAAAAAGTGGCAACCCTAATTGTCTGTGGTAAAAATAATTTTAAAAGCGTTTCAATTTAGTTTCGTACAAAAATCGGCTTGTTTTAGCGAATTTTTTCAGCAATTTTTAACACTAGATAATGAAAGTGAGCCATATATGTGTTACTGAAGTGTCGAGCTGATTAAGGTGCAGGAAAAACCCACATTACCACCATGGAGACCCCTTCAATGGACACTGTTTACCAAGCTATCAGTGCTTTGTACGATAACCCCAACGCTTACGAAAAGGAAAAGGCCTCCGTATGGCTCGCAGACATCCAAAAATCTGTAAGTACATCAATACAAACCTGTCTGATACTCTTTTCCTGCTTACATTTGACAAGAAAATATAACCTATGAATACGACGTTAGCTAAATTTACCATACAACTGTCTCATCATCTGTTTTAGATACATTCATGGAAGATAGCCGATGAGCTGTTGCAGCAGAAGAAAGATGTGCACTCACACTATTTCGCGGCGCAGACGATGCGGTCCAAAGTGCAGCAAAACCTGTCAGAGTTGCCAGCCGAAGCCGTAGTGTCCCTCCGAGACTCTCTTGTATCACACCTCAAAAGCACGACCCCCGAGACCAGCGCCGCCATCCTCACTCAGCTGAGCCTGGCCATCGCAGACTTAGCACTCCAAATGCCTGCGTGGCAGAACTGTACAAGTGACTTTATTAACTCTTTTTCTAATAGCAATGACTATGCCCTACTAGAAATACTGACTGTGCTTCCGCAAGAGATTGACTCTAGTAGCTTGAAGCTCGGAGAGAACCGACGCACTGAGATCAAATCAGAACTACGATCAAACTCTCAAATAGTAACACAATTCCTCAAAGATAGTATAACTAATACGCAAAACACTCAGGTGGCTTTGAAGATCATCAAATGTATGACATCTTGGATACAAGTTAGAGCTATCAACATACAGGAAGTGCCACAGAATGCAGTGATAGGATTCTGTTTACAAGTGTTAACGGAACACAATTCTATAAATACTATCCACGATGCTGCGTCGGACTGTGTTTGTGCGTTACTCCACTGTTTGGAAGAGAACAACAACGATGACAATGTAGAAAGACTTTTATTTGATAGTGTGTCGTCCCTAGAGAATAGTTACCACATGTCGGTGGCCAATGAAGAGGAGGAGAAGGCTGCCAACTACGCGAGGGTGTTCACAGAGCTGGCCGAGTCGTTTCTGGAGAAGATCATATCTTGTACCTCGAGTGGAGAGAGCCATTTCGCTGTGAGGTCATTAGAGTTGGTCCTTGTGTGCGTTGGGCATCATGATTATGAGGTAATTATGTTGGTTTGCCATTACATTACTTAACGGAAGTAATTTGTCAATTGTTTCACTTACACATTTGTTAAATTTGCAAATCAATAGGCAACTTTTCATGGAGCTATCTCAAAAGTGTATCTTAACCGAAGCTAATTGATATCTTGCTAAAGAAACAAACGCCCACATACCTAATAAGCAGTGGAAAAATAAACTATAAACCTTATTCTTTACAAAACCTAAAACTACATAATTTGGTCCAACTTTCCAGGTAGCAGAAATAACGTTCAACCTATGGTACCGTCTCTCGGAGGAGGTCTACCAACGGGACTACCAGCCCTTGACTGAAACATTCAAGCCGATCATTGAGCGTCTGATCGCAGCGCTAGCCAGGCACTGTCAGTGCGAGCCAGATCTGAAACAGTTGCCGGAAGAGGGTGATGAGTTCTATGTGAGTGATACATACTTATTTACCACAACTTACACTAAGGCCTTTAGTTGCAACTACATAGTGAGATGATTTACACAGCATCCGGTGGCACCTTCACTCACACTAGATGGTGAAGAGACCTCTCGTCTCTGCAGTGCCTAGGTGGGACATTGTTTTAGATGGAGTAGGCTTGCCCAGCACCTATACCATCCAGACAGCTTAGTCGACCTAGCCAACTAATTTCTTTCCTTGCGATGTTTTCCTTCACTGTTAGTGAGTGATTTTCTACTTCAATTCACAAATGTACGGTCGGCCACAGTCACAGATACCGCATGGCAGCTCTTACGGCGCACGGCATAAGGGCGCTAATCGAACAAAAAGGGGTATCGTAGCGTGTGGCCGACTGTACATAACTTTGAAACGAAACAAAGTCATAGGTACATGCCTGCGCCGGGAATCGAACTTAGGTCTCTCGCTAGAGTCCAATTCGGTACGCAAAGTTTTTTGTTCGAAAGTCCGTTATTGGCTTAAACTTATCTTTAGACAATATTGAGAAACTAATTTAAAAAAATTTTATTTTGGTCCAGTAGTTTTGTTTTTATGCGCTAAAATGTTTTGTTCCTATGACCGCCAACAGTTACAGTATGCAGACCGTCGCGTGAAGGTCATAAAACCGTATCTTTGAAACGTTGTAAAATCCAAACTACTGAACCAAAATAAAAAATATTGAAATCAGTTTCTCAATATTGTCTAAAGATAAGATTAAGCCAATAACGGACTTTCGAACAAAAAACTTTGCGTACCGAATTTTCTATCTACCTTTAGGCCACCACCGCATGAGTTTCTATCTATTGTATCTCCTCACACAGGACTTCCGCATTAAAGTGATGGAGCTGATAAAGGATGTGGTGTTCATCGTGGGCTCGTCGGGCGTGTTCCGTCAGATGTTCGCGGCGCTGCTGCAACACTCGGACGCCTCTTGGGAACAGACGGAAGCCGCTCTCTTTGTCATGCAGGCTGTCGCTAAGAACATACTGCCGTGAGTGCCTCTATCTATACTCTATCCACCGAGACAAGTTAATAGGGAAACGTCAGCGATGACGGTTAATGCAGTGTACAGAGTATGTGTACATTTTAGTCTGTTCGTGGTACCCGTACTGTGCAGACGCGCTGTGTGCTGTGCATATTTTATCCGTATCGTTATTGTTCCGTGACCTGACGTATTCTTTGACTCATTGTAGAGAAGGAAGTTGCGATTTTGTTGTCATACGTCACGTCAGGATACACGGGGCGATTTCTTAATAAAATCCTGAAAACGTCAACAAGTCGCCAAATCCTTTTCATCTCTCTGCTAGAATCGACGGCGACGGTGAGTCCTGACTCGAGCAAAGTATCTGGGCCGATTATTATAAACAAAACTCAAAGCATTAATTAAGTTTTGACTCCAAAACATGCTGTCAATGGTTGAAAACACAAGGAACACATAGGCCCAGTTTCTGAGTTGAGAATTTTGCTGAGCAAATGGGTAAGTATCGTCCTGTCTCTGCAGGTTTCTCACAAAAGAGCGTGACAGAGCGATACGTAAGTATTTGCTTAGGAAAATTCTCAATTCAGAAACCGGGCCATAGCTCTTACTGCCGCACTCAGAGTCTTAAAGGATTTGTATTGAATTCTTTCGTTAAGTCGTCCTTTATGGATAATTAAACGACTCTGAGTGCGGCAGTTAGTTGCCACAACTTTAAGGACCCCTCCACTCCATAATGTCTCCTAAATGGTATCTAAAGCAAGAAAACATGTATTAAACAGCTCTCTTTCTCTCCCCAGAGAGGAGTACGAGTACGTCCCAAAGGTCGTCGAGGCGATCCTCTCTATGCCGGTGACGACACACACGGCGGTGCGCAAGACTTGCCTCCTGTTGCTAGGGGAGCTCTGCGAGTGGATCGACGCGCACCCAGAGTGCTTCGCGCCCTGTCTGCAAGCCTTGCTGCAAGCGCTGCCCGAGCCAGCCCTGAGCCACGCCGCCGCCACGGCGCTCCAGGTAACAAAGGCTTGGCTCCTGAGTGCTTCGTGCCCTGTCTGCAAGCCTTGCTGCAAGCGCTGCCCGAGCCAGCCCTGAGCCACGCCGCCGCCACGGCGCTCCAGGTAACAAAGGCTTGGCTCCTGAGTGCTTCGTGCCCTGTCTGCAAGCCTTGCTGCAAGCGCTGCCCGAGCCAGCCCTGAGCCACGCCGCCGCCACGGCGCTCCAGGTAACAAAGGCTTGGCTCCTGAGTGCTTCGTGCCCTGTCTGCAAGCCTTGCTGCAAGCGCTGCCCGAGCCAGCCCTGAGCCACGCCGCCGCCACGGCGCTCCAGGTAACAAAGGCTTGGCTCCTGAGTGCTTCGTGCCCTGTCTGCAAGCCTTGCTGCAAGCGCTGCCCGAGCCAGCCCTGAGCCACGCCGCCGCCACGGCGCTCCAGGTAACAAAGGCTTGGCTCCTGAGTGCTTCGTGCCCTGTCTGCAAGCCTTGCTGCAAGCGCTGCCCGAGCCAGCCCTGAGCCACGCCGCCGCCACGGCGCTCCAGGTAACAAAGGCTTGGCTCCTGAGTGCTTCGTGCCCTGTCTGCAAGCCTTGCTGCAAGCGCTGCCCGAGCCAGCCCTGAGCCACGCCGCCGCCACGGCGCTCCAGGTAACAAAGGCTTGGCTCCTGAGTGCTTCGTGCCCTGTCTGCAAGCCTTGCTGCAAGCGCTGCCCGAGCCAGCCCTGAGCCACGCCGCCGCCACGGCGCTCCAGGTAACAAAGACTTGGCTCCTGTTGCTAGGAGAGCTTTGCGAGTGGATCGACGCGCACCCCGAGTGCTTCGCGCCCTGTCTGCAAGCCTTGCTGCAAGCGCTGCCCGAGCCAGCCCTGAGCCACGCCGCCGCCACGGCGCTCCAGGTAACAAAGACTTGGCTCCTGTTGCTAGGTGAACTTTGCGAGTGGATTGATGCACACCCCGAGAGCTTCGCGCCCTGTCTGCAAGCCTTGCTGCAAGCGCTGCCCGAGCCAGCTCTGAGCCACGGCGCTGCAGGTAACGGTATCTTTCAATTTCACACATTATTGTAAGAAAATGGGATTCTTACCACAATAAGACTGATTTTTGGGCACCTGATATGTCGGCACCATAACAAACAACAACGTTTGTCCCCAGAACATCTGCAAGGCGTGCCGCGGTCAATGTGCCGCCCACGTGCCGACTCTGATTCGCGCCGCGCGGCTGGCTGACAGTCAGCCGCTGCCGCCTGCCGCCGCCGCCGCGCTGGTGCGGGCACTGGCTGCGGCCATGGGACAGCTGCCGCCTGACCAGGTACACTAGTGACTAGCTAGCACTGGCTGACAGTCAGCCGCTGCCGCCTGCCGCCGCCGCCGCGCTGGTGCGGGCACTGGCTGCGGCCATGGGACAGCTGCCGCCTGACCAGGTACACTAGTGACTAGCTAGCACTGGCTGACAGTCAGCCGCTGCCGCCTGCCGCCGCCGCCGCGCTGGTGCGGGCACTGGCTGCGGCCATGGGACAGCTGCCGCCTGACCAGGTACACTAGTGACTAGCTAGCACTGGCTGACAGTCAGCCGCTGCCGCCTGCCGCCGCCGCCGCGCTGGTGCGGGCACTGGCTGCGGCCATGGGACAGCTGCCGCCTGACCAGGTACACTAGTGACTAGCTAGCACTGGCTGACAGTCAGCCGCTGCCGCCTGCCGCCGCCGCCGCGCTGGTGCGGGCACTGGCTGCGGCCATGGGACAGCTGCCGCCTGACCAGGTACACTAGTGACTAGCTAGCACTGGCTGACAGTCAGCCGCTGCCGCGATATAATCCCGCACAAACTTTAGTTAGACCATCCCCTTTAGCACGCTGGCCTTTTGTCTACTCTCAACTGTCACCTTAGCCACTGTTAACTGTCACCTCAGTAGTGTTAAGTGGCTAAGGTGACAGTTGAGAGTAGGCAAAAGTTCAGCGTGCTAAGGGGGCATACTATTAAATTCTAATCAAACGAGCGTACTTATTTAATGCAAAGTTCAAAGACTTTCCTTGGACATGCAGCAGTCCCAGCTACTGCAACGTCCGAGTGGTCGCTTCACTCACCTAGTGAGGGTGGAGTTGCACTTATACTGCCCAGTTTCATTAATGTTTGAATTTTCCTGATTTCAAATATTCGCATTTAGTGCGTTTTTCGTAAGCGCGGCAGTATTAATTGATTGTACAGGCCTAAATGGTTTCCCTAAAATGTAATTTGAACAAAATATTCACTCATTCGTCTTCCTATCCGCAGCTAACGGAGGCGATGCGCGAGGCGGCCGCGATCCAGCTCTCCGCTCTCACGGAGCTCGTCAAGAGCGACGCGGCGCCCACCAAGGGCTCGCCCTCCGACCCCACGCTGTGGCTGGACCGGCTCGCAGCGCTGTTTAGGGACGTGGAGCCGCCGCCCGCCGCCGCCGCCGCCGCCGTGCCGGCGCTGCAGGACGCCTGGCCGCTGCTGCAGCATGTCATGGACAAGTTAGTCACACTTTACACACCCTCCCTTATACCCACACTCTCCTTCCGAACCACACTCTTCCTCCGACCCACACTTGTATCTTGCAGCGCGGCCAATATAATGTGAAAGCGATGTCTAGTAAAAAAAAAAAAAAAAGTAAAAAACATTTATTTAAAACAACACAGTTAACAAGTTGCACAAGGAGATTCATAATATAATAAAAGGAGGTAGAGTACAATTTAGATGGTTCAATGGCAGTCCCCAAACTAGGCGAGGCCTGTATCTTGGGGACGTCTCTTCAATAACTTTGCATCGCCATGATACACGCAAGATGTTAGGTTAGTGCAGATGCGTCAAAAACCAGCGTATGGTAACGATTATAGCTGTGGTTTGTGGCGAGACATGCAGATTGTGCCGAGCAATGCGCTGCCCGGGGCGCTCTGTTTCTCTAGTCCTCAATCTCGGAGCTGACTCAGGCTCGCCCTCCGACCCCACGCTGTGGCTGGACCGGCTCGCAGCGCTGTTCAGAGACGTGGAGCCGCCGCCCGCCGCCGCCGCCGCCGCCGTGCCGGCGCTGCAGGACGCCTGGCCGCTGCTGCAGCATGTCATGGAGAAGTTAGTCACACTTCACACTTCCGTCCTCTTTCTCAGCCTTCAACCCTTTGGGCCACACATACGATGGAACCACTGCAACGTGCGAGATAATATTGATGCAGCGAGCCTCAAACACAATTTTATGGTAAAATTTGAATCTATCGCCATCCCTTTCAAAGGTATCGGGATTATGATCGTGATTGCGACTTTAAAATCACAATTCCTAACAGAACGGATGAGTCAAAACGCGTACAAATTGACTGATATTGAGTGAACGATTTTGCTATTTTCGTCAATCAATATCCTTTCAAAATTGGGTCGCAATCCCTATCCCTAACTCAATCGCTTTCAATGACAGTTGTGTCAAATAAATGCAGTGTGAAGTTCGTCAGCACCTTCCAAACGTCAATTTGAAAGGGATCGCGATAGATTCAAAAGTTAGACAATTTTTATATCGATTTAACGATTTCAATTACTTTTATTACTTAGACATTACCCCTCGAGTTTTGACGGTTTACGCGTAGGTGATTTTTTCAGACCATTGCAGCGGGGGGAGCATGACTTTTGTCGAGGCGGATTTATCCAACAAAATGGCGGTTTATCAGCTTTTTTGACGTCTATAGTGGGTTATATATCGTCGAAAGCGATATATAACCCACTTAGACGTCAAAAATGATGATAAACCGCCATTTTGTTGGATAAATCCGCCTCGATAAAAGTCATGCTACGGGGACTGTACAGCTTTGCTAATCCCCGTCGTCTCGCCCCACAGATACAAGAGCAACGGCCGCGTGATGGAGCGGCTGTGTCGCGCGCTGCGCTTCGCTCTGCGCTGCTCGGGGCGGCACTGCGCCGCCCTCCTACCGCCCCTCGCTCACAACATGGCGCTGGTCTACACGGAGCACGCGCACAGCTGTCTGCTCTACCTAGCCAGGTATACAGGTTCACTGCTCGGGGCGGCACTGCGCCGCCCTGCTACCGCCCCTCGCTCACAACATGGCGCTGGTCTACACGGAGCACGCGCACAGCTGTCTGCTCTACCTAGCCAGGTATACAGGTTCACTGCTCGGGGCGGCACTGCGCCGCCCTGCTACCGCCCCTCGCTCACAACATGGCGCTGGTCTACACGGAGCACGCGCACAGCTGTCTGCTCTACCTAGCCAGGTATACAGGTTCACTGCTCGGGGCGGCACTGCGCCGCCCTGCTACCGCCCCTCGCTCACAACATGGCGCTGGTCTACACGGAGCACGCGCACAGCTGTCTGCTCTACCTAGCCAGGTATACAGGTTCACTGCTCGGGGCGGCACTGCGCCGCCCTGCTACCGCCCCTCGCTCACAACATGGCGCTGGTCTACACGGAGCACGCGCACAGCTGTCTGCTCTACCTAGCCAGGTATACAGGTTCACTGCTCGGGGCGGCACTGCGCCGCCCTGCTACCGCCCCTCGCTCACAACATGGCGCTGGTCTACACGGAGCACGCGCACAGCTGTCTGCTCTACCTAGCCAGGTATACAGGTTCACTGCTCTGTGCTCTGCCTAGCCAGGTATACATATTGGACGAGTAGCTCCCGCATAGTAAATAGCCCGCGCGCAAAGAAAAATGCTTTGTGCATCGATTCCTGTATAAAATACACTAAACAAATCGAAAATGTTCACTTATCAAACACAAGAATTAGGTGAGAGCTGTCTAAAACAGCCAGTTTCGTGTTGACATTCTTAAACGTTTTGAAGATATTTTCGGTGTAAAAAAATTAGCGGCGCACTTTTTTTCGGCGATAATATCTTGCTATCTGTCATCCAAGGGAAGATACCAGGTAGCAGGAGATCTGGAAGACCCAAGATATCATGGCTTGAGAACTTACGCCATTGGTTCCAACACTCCACGAGCTCCTTGTTCCGTTTGGCAGCCTCAAAAGAAAATTGCCAAGAAGAAGAAGAGTTCCTGTAAAATCTAGCCCACTGTCTGCAAAGTAACACAAACATAAAGAACACTTTTTTTTCTATTAAAACACGGTTTTTCACACTACAGGGTGCACTCTAAGTCGATAGCGAAACTTTAGGTAGGCTGTCTACTGATCAATACAAACAACTTGTACTACATGGCGAAAAAAATGGAGCTAAAAAAATATCAGCTGCTTCATACATTTGGCGCAGTACTGAGTCGACCTTTTGTATAGAACAGCTGATATTTTTTTCGCTCCATTTTTTTCGCCATCTAGTACAAGTTGCTTGTATTGATCAGTAGACAACCTACTTAAAGTTCCGCTTTCGACTTAGAGTGCACCCTGTAGTATTTGGTTGGTGAACCGTGTTTTAATAGAAAAATCTGCAGTGCTCACGAAAGTTTAAGTTTAAAAATAAATAACCCGATTCTCTCGTTCCACAGCATCTTGGTAGACGAGCTATCAGCTGAAGAAACCTGCGTGGAATCGCTGATCGGTTTGCTTCAAGCGCTGATGCCGCGCGCCTTCCATCTGCTGCAGCAAACCAACGGGCTGAAGGACAACCCTGACACCGTCGACGACCTGTTCCGACTGTGCATACGGTAAGGGCCCTGGGTGGTGCAGAGACCAGTCGCTGATCGGTCTACTGGCTAACCTTCCTCTGCTGCAGCAAACCAACGGGCTGAAGGACAACCCTGACACCGTCGACGACCTGTTCCGACTGTGCATACCGTAAGGGCCCTGGGAGATGCAGAGACCAGTCGCTGATCGGTCTGCTGGCTAACCTTCCATCTGCTGCAGCAAACCAACGGGCTTAAGGACAACCCTGACACCGTCGACGACCTGTTCCGACTGTGCATACGGTAAGGGCCCTGGGTGGTGCAGAGACCAGACGCTGATCGGTCTGCTGGCTAACATTCCATCTGCTGCAGCAAACCAACGGGCTGAAGGACAACCCTGACACCGTCGACGACCTGTTCCGACTGTGCATACGGTAAGGGCCCTGGGTGGTGCAGAGACCAGACGCTGATCGGTCTGCTGGCTAACATTCCATCTGCTGCAGCAAACCAACGGGCTGAAGGACAACCCTGACACCGTCGACGACCTGTTCCGACTGTGCATACGGTAAGGGCCCTGGGTGGTGCAGAGACCAGACGCTGATCGGTCTGCTGGCTAACATTCCATCTGCTGCAGCAAACCAACGGGCTGAAGGACAACCCTGACACCGTCGACGACCTGTTTCGACTGTGTATACGGTAAGGGCCCTGGGTGGTGCAGAGACCAGTCGCTGATCGGTCTACTGGCTAAACTTCCTCTGCTGCAGCAAACCAACGGGCTGAAGGACAACCCTGACACCGTCGACGACCTGTTTCGACTGTGCATACGGTAAGGGCCCTGGATGGTGCAGAGACCAGTCGCTGTACTCCTAGCCGTCCACCTTCTGCAACAAACGAACGGGCTGAAACCAACGGGTGTATCCTCAATCAGGTGAATTATTGGACACTTCCTGTGCCTTCAAGTTCAGCCGCCAGTTCGTTCACATGTTTCAATAGTCCCATTTGGTATTTATCTCTATACTCCGTAATTTTAGTGCTTTTAAAGCCGAAGTTATGTTGTTGCACTGGTGATTCTGAGCCAAATTACTAAATTTCATTCCAAAACGCGCGAAAAAAAAATTCACTTCTCCATACAGACGGTGTCGATTGGCGATAGCCGTTTGTATTGGGAAGTGTTTTTTTTTTCGCTCGTTTTGAAGTAAAATTTTGGAAATTGGCTCAGAATCACGAGTGCAACTAAATATCTTCGGCTTTAAAACCACTAAAATTCAACGGTGTATTTTGCGATTGCACTTTACTGTATCGATTTTTAGATTCGATACAGGGCGAAGTGGACGACTGTGACGTGTTTAGTTTGAATGTGTTTTATTTTGTTGTAATATAATTTTGTGGCCATCATCATCATCATCAGCCTGTTAAGACCCACTGCTGAGTAAAGGCCTCTTCATGCTCACGCCACCTCTCACGATCCTGTGCCAGGCGCAACCACTGTTTTCCGGCTACTTGGGCTATGTCGTCGCACCATCTGGCTGGTGGTCTGCCAAGCAATCTCTTCCCCTCTCGGGGTCGCCATTGGACTTTGCGGTACTGAGACGAACCAGATTGATTTTCCAATCGATTCGCCCAACATTCACAAATAAATAAATAAAATGAGAAATTAATCATGTAAATAATTGCGCCATCTGTTTGTGAAATTGGGAACTACGTTGTCAATTTTCAACTAATCAAATAAATATTAATAAGAAAATCATAACGCCATCTATAGGGCAAAGAGGGAACTAATCAATAGGCGACATCTTGCGGAAGGAGGAAGAACTACTTCAGCAGTATTAGGAATGGTTTAAATTTACTGAGTTTAAAAAGCGAAGTACTAGGATTCATTGAGTTGAAAACGCGAAGTACCACTAAATTTCCTTTACTGGGTTCCTTACGTTTAATTGAGAATTATCAAGGCAATATTATCAAGGTCGAGGCCAAGTGTAGGTAGATAATGGCGCGAGATTTGTCCAACAAACGGCCATCGCATATTCAAAATTCGAATGTAGTGATACGTTAATGGAGTTTTCGGGTTTTGGAAATAAAATTTGGTATTGACGGGCCGCCATCATGGAAATCCCTTGCACTTCATGCAGGTTGACGTTTACGGGGTTTTCATTGAAACCTAGGGATCCCTTGGAGAGTGGAGTGAAGTTGTTTCATGAGGGATATCTCTCACCCTTTCACGCTTGTGACATGTTTCATATATCCTAGCTCATTCTTTCAGTTCTATGTTTTACTTTAATGGAGGAAATGTCGTAATTTTCTCTCACTCTTTCACACCTATGTGATAATTAGTATAGGACTATCTTTATTTTCTTCTTCGAACTGAAGTAGTAGTTTTTCATAGGGAATTTTTGGAGCATGGGAGAAGCGGTATAAAACGTCCAGCGCGGTAGCGGGAGCGATTATTATTCGTCGGATTTTCCTAGTGAATTTAACCTTGGTGATTATTTCAAATAACTAAGAGTCTTGTTGTTCGCTTGAACCTTGCTGGTTGCATTTTTGAGTTGCCAAAGTGTGTCAGACTAAGAGCCAAGGTACCCCTTGGGTTAGTACGACATTTTTGATCTTGTAGTTGATTCCCTGGCGACAGATTTCTTGGGAAGCCTCTGCTTGATTATATTTGGTGATTTGATTATAGCGATTAGCTCGGAGAGATTCTAACGTGGTGTTTTCGTGGTTCTATGAATTGCGGAGGCATAGCGAAGGGATTTCTATCAGCGCAGAGACAATTAGTTATCGCGGTCGAAATAATTGATTGTTTTTGAAGTTCGTGCTTTTGTAATTTAACTTAGTTGAGTGTTGCTGAAATAGTATTCTTTGTGTCTTGCAAAGGTGTGCCTTGGAGATGCAGGAATATTATGGAAGTGACCTTGTTTTATTTTACGCAAAGAACAATCAATTATATTTAAAGTTTTGTTAGATTCACTAGTGAGGCAATAACAGAGACATGGTTCTTTGTTAGAGAATAGTGTGTAGCCGCTGTCTCCTCGTTTTTTATTATTACGAGTTGCTAGCTACTCGGGCATTGGTTGATCTAGAGCGAGCGCTTATTTGACAAAACTCTGGATACACCCTTGCGTCGCAGCCTTATTTATATATTTATCTATACACAAACATATAGGGAATTGTCAAGTTCATGGCGTGATCCCAATCCTATTGCTCGAACTTGACACTTTTGGGTTATAGGGACACACTTAGGTACACACCTAGCTGCGAACCCACAGCGCTTTCTCTTAATTTCACTCTGCTAGCAAATCTTCATTGCACAATCGAAGATTTGACATCACACACTACACGTTTAAAGTAAATGTGAAGCTGAAGGCTTCTAGCTTGCCTCAACACAGTAGAAATTGCGGGGTTAGAGGGATAGGCTGGGCGATAGACACATTAGGCTAGGGATCGCGTTTTATTGGGAGTCAATAACTTAGTTAGGCAATTTAACCTTCCAAATAACTTCTTTATTGAATTTTGCATCAGTTTTAGCTTGGGGAATGGGTCAGTGTTTTGTATTGAAAATTATCCGAGGTCAAGCAAAGCAGTACCTTAGTCAATCTTCATACCATGTGGGTGAAATTGTCTAGCAAACAAGGATTGTTTTTGATGTGATTCAGTGTCTCCGTTTCACGGGATAAAATTTGGTGTAACATTCGATCCAAACCTTAAGATAACTTACCTTATGAATATTCAGCACGATGATGGTAGGAAATAAAATTATACCAATTTATAATTAAACTCAATAAATAGAGTTCTGTTCAGTCTAATAAAAAGAGACTAACCTGATAATATAAAATTATAAAGTGTTATAAAACATTTTCATAACCATTATAAATAAATATTCATCTTCGCATCCGAACTGCCTAGCAAGGAGTTTGAGCTGTGAACCTTTTAGAAAAATCTAATGGGAAATATTTGAAGGTAGAAATCTAAAAACTACTTTTCCAAATAAATGGAATTATCTGTTAGGATCAGAGCTATTTAGTGAAGAATTAGTTCTATTGCCTTTTTGAATTTACCTAAGGGTATATTTTTATTGAAATTAAAACCTTTTTATTCTAAAATTTATGGAATAATAATTTGCTTCTCAAGTTGTAAATTCTTGCATTGTGAAATGATAGAAAAAGGAAGTCTAATCATTCACAAAATAAAGTAAAATAAAGATTCATATTATAATAATGTAAATTTTGCAGAGACCTTGCCTGTATTTTATTATTGGATTTGAAACTTAAGTAAAATAAATACTTACTAATATTTCTTGTTCAGCACAAGAATGAAGTGCAAATGAACATAGAATTTACTCAATATTAAATGTAAATTTCAAAGAAGAAATCAATAACAATTTATGTCCAAAAGAAACGACATAACTTTGTTATATTATAATATCTTGAAGCACACATGTGAAGTTTCTTGCTGGTTCTTTTCTTCATGATAAGTGCTTTACGAACCAGTGGTACTCTTAAATTATTTAAATGAATAAAGTAAAGTTAAATGTAATAAAATTATTTTAGAGAAAAAAAGTTGGAGGGAAACCCAATTCCACAAGAGGTGAGGTTTACTAGGTTCAGCGGGTCGGAGCTGTCCTTTTACCAACAAACAAAAATGTTTGTATGATTTTTAGCATACAATTTATTCACTTTATCGAATTTCTAATATTTATCTTTTATTTCAATGGAAAATCTCTGAGTAAAGTTCACAGTATTTAAATGAAGTCTCAGTATAATTTAACTATTACGAAATTGATAATGAGTTTCAATCTAGTAGTAAAAGAAGGCAAAATACTTTAATTTAGCTAATTAATTTCCTTTACTATCTTTTGCACTGAATGAATAGGGTACTTTTAACTTTGCGGCATACATACCTACGTTATTGTCCTAGTAAGCATCGCACTAATAGTTGTTATATTATGCATTATAAATTCACTTTAATCTATCTAAAAGCTTCCTTTAGCTAAGCATTATAATTCTGACATTTAGGCAATTAAAACTAGAAATAAAGAAGGCAGGGTAGGTTTATTCATTTAATTACTTACGTTTGGCAAATCACTATTACTTTTCTTACAACTAATCACTTCAATATTCTATTAATTTCACTGATAGGTTTGTTATCACTATAGCCAGCTTTCCAAGAGATTACATACTTTCCCTAGTAAGAGTCTTGGTTAATTCGGGTTCATAATGTAGGTCCTACCACTAGAACGATCATGTCAAAGGCCATAATAATTATTATTTTAAATTCTCGGATTATCTATTTATATTTATCTATTTATTTATATTATTTTATTCTGTAGTAAAGGGGTGTTTACAATGTGGGGCCGCGATCAGGATTTATCTATTTATTTATATTATTTATATTATTTTATTCTAGTAAGAAAGGCCATGTTACAATATGGGGTGCCGTGGCGTAGGATCTGTTTATTCTATTTATTTATGTGGTGCTCCATTTGAGCACACAATTTGTTGTCGTGTGGGTTGTGAGAGGTACGTGATTTCTTGGAAAGTTGACTTCAATTCACTAGGTTACTTATTTCACTAACACTTTTGCACATAGCGTCTTGTTTGTCTTCAGGCGAGAGCCTCGAGGTTGTAGGCAAAGGCAGTTTTTTCGTTTTTCATTTTCTAGATGACTCTTCTGAAAAGAAACAACATTGGGAGTTTAGTTGGGTTGGTCAAGTCTTAAAACGATTGGCGAGCAGATTTTACGTGATGGGGGGGCGAAAGCCAAGGTATTTGGTTCTGTTTAGTTACCTGTTTAGCGTGGATAATAGATTTCCATGGGTTTCATGTCTGATTCGATTCTTGATTAGTTTCTCTTGATTTGCAGTTTTGCAGCATGTTTTCTTCGTTACTCGACGAGTTGAAGTTTATATTGGTCGTTAATTCGGGCTTCTAGGTTGAAAAATGGGAAAATCTAGTTATTTGCAGATTTTTGATGCCTTGTATTTGTTCATTTATTGCATTATCTTGTCGTGCACGAGCGTTTCACAAAATGGCGGCCGTCGGGCGACACCGCGAGTACCGCGACACCGTGGCGCCGCGCTGGCTGCCGTGTGCTGCGATGTTCAGAGCGCTGCGCTGGGTTTTTTGAGCAAAAGGGGGCGATTCTGAAGTGCAACTGGTAGATGTTATATTGTTGTGGGTGATATGGCTTGTGAGGAGAAAATCGGTAGGCTACTTGTTGTTATTCATTTGTATTTTTATTATTATACTAGCTTTTGCCCGTGACTTCGTCCGCGTGAACTGTAAAAAACAGGGTGTGCTTTGGTCTTTGGTGTGGAGGACAGATGGTTTATTGACTGTGTGTTTTACTGATAAGCTAGTGTCCCTATTCAAAATTTCATCCATATTTGTTGAGCCGTTTCTCTAAATTAGCTATATTTAAAATTTCATCCATATTTGTTGAGCCGTTTCTCTAAAATTAAGTTTATTTAAAATTTCATCTATATTGGTTGAGCCGTTTCTTAAAAATTACTTTATTTAGAATTTTATCCATATTTCTTCAGCCGTTTCTCTAAATTAACTTCATTTAAAATTTCATCCATATCTGTTTAGCAGTTTCCTTAAATTTGCTGTTTTTCAAATTTCATCCATATCTGTTTAGCCGTTTCCTTAAATTTGCTGTTTTTCAAATTTCATACATATCTGTTCAGCCGTTTCTCTAACTAACTAACTGGATTTGAAATTTCATCCATATCTGTTCAGCCTTTTCTATAAACTAACTGGATTTCAAATTTCATCCATATCTGTTCAGCCTTTTCTATAAACTAACTGGATTTCAAATTTTATCCATATCTGTTCAGCCGTTTCTCTAACTACCTAACTGGATTTCAAATTTTATCCATATCTGTTCAGCCTTTTCTATAAACTAACTGGATTTCAAATTTCATCCATATCTGTTCAGCCTTTTCTATAAACTAACTGGATTTCAAATTTCATCCATATCTGTTCAGCCGTTTCTATAAACTAACTAGATTTCAAATTTCATCCATATCTGTTCAGCCGTTTCTTTAAACTTAGTGTATTTCAAATTTCATCCATATCGGTTCGGCCGTTTCTTTAAGCTATCTCTATTTCAAGTTTCATCCATTTCCATTCAGCCATTTCAGCGTGAAGGAGTAACAATTGACTTTTATGAACTAACTATAAATAATAATTCCATTTAATGACGTTTAGCCAAATTGAGAAACAATAAAACAATTAAGATTAGATTGCGGATTTATTGTAGGTAGATTACCGTAAGAAACGAGAATAGGCCCCTATTTTATTTTGAAGGTCTATGTCATGCACACACTCATAGGGTTAATTTGCATTCATTCAATCATTCACTCAAGTCAGGGCATTCACAGACAAACTTTTCTTTTTTTTTGTTCTAGCTAGACACAGATTAAAAAAAAAAATAAGTGAGAGCTGTCAATATTGTCAATAGATTATTGGGATGTTTTTGGAAAATAATTACCTTATTTTTCGGGTCCACTACCAGGTTTACTACGTCTTTCCGAGACATTTGGCCTCGTTACATTTTACCTATGACTACCTAAGGGACCTATGAGAATAATGTAAAAATTCACAGGGAAAATAGCTTTTGAAACAAAATGAAACGGCAGGGTTTTCTATCATGTAATTAATTTACTATCATAATAAGCATTGCACTGAGTGCTGCGCTGAGTGGTCTCTTCATCCATCTGTGGGGGTGCCACTGGACGCTGTATGAATCATCTCATTGTGAAGCGTAGACGAAAGGAATTTGTTTTAGAACATTATTTTCTCTAGTAGTATTGCGGACTCTCGAAGGATCTCTTCATTTCTTCATGGCGGCACTATTTATCTTGCTAAGTTCAATTTTTCTCTTTCACTGAACTTAGGATCTTGTCGGAGTCTCGGTTTTTGTGGTAGAAGTTGTCGTGAACAATGTAGATTCATTTTCTTTCTTGTTGAGGGTATTCTGAAAGAGAGAGTAATGCAGAAGTTAGAAAAAGTAAATTCATACGGACGGGGGGGCGGACTTCAGTTTTTCGAGCGGACTCTGGTATTTGTAAGTTCGGGGGGGGGGGGCGATTTTGTTCTGATCTATGATGGCCTAGTGGAAGAGCGATGGACTTGGAGGCGAGAGACTCAGATTTGGTTACCGCAGCGGGCATGTAGCTATAACTTTGTTTATTTCAGGATTGCAGGTACCTACGTTTGTGATTTTTTTTTGGCAGTGCTACTCGTTAGTCATTGTGAGAGAACCTGAGTGTAAGGGAGATTATACTTTTAGCAATAGGCGCCAGTTTGAGTGGTGATTGTGCTCGAACTCACTCTCTGAAAGAGAAGGTCTTTGTCCGGCTGGTGGGAATGTGCAGTTGTACGGTCTATTTCTTGCTTTCTTACCTTATCTTAGCCTTCTTTTGTTTGCGGTTGGTGAAAAAACAGGCACGTTGAGATTTCGTTTGTAGCTCATTGTCCAATTTCAGGTTGCTTTGTTGTCTTGAATTTGCTCATTACACCGTTCCCGCCGACGTATTTGTGCGTAGTAAAGACGAATGGAGATTAGGGGATGTTCCAGGGCACAACTATTGAGGCATTTATTGAAGAATAAGCTAGTTAATCGCGTGAAAATAAACTTTGTTTCTGTTTGTCGTTTGGTTGAACTTGACGTTTGGGTTGGTTGGTTGACACTTCCGTGAGGTTGCGTTCCGAAATCACAAAAAGTTGTCGCATGTTCTCTTTCACGAACTTTTGAATTTCTTTGTCATAAAGTTTCTTCTTTTCTTTTATCGGGAGCAGACTGCAGATCCACGTTGTGTAAAGTATTCAAAGATTTCATTCGAACAAATTGGTCTACCTACTTTTAGATTAACTTTTCGCGGTGTTTTCTCTCACTCTAAGTCTCATTTTAAATTATCTTGCCATATTTGTGTACACGTGAGCTTGTGACTGACTGGACATAGCTGGGAAACCCCTCGACTGATTTGGCTTGTGTTCGAGTTTAGAGATTCTTTTGGTTTCTTTTGCCCGCGTACTAAATTTCATGACGATCGGACCAAGTTTGCTCAAGTTATCGTCGAACGATCATGCATACAAACATATAGACATACAAACACCGGATTGTTCCAGCGGACTCTGATAACTTCTATCACTTCGCCTCACTCGCTCGTTCATCAAACATACAGACGTACAGGTGCCGGATTGTTCCAGTAGACTCGGAGAACTTCTCATGCTCTTGCTTCTTAGCTCACTCGTTCAACAAACTTACAAACATACAGACATTCAGACATACTGGTGCCGGATTGTTCGGGTAGACTCGGAGAACTTCTCTTGCTTCGCTCACTCGTTCTTCAAGCTAGAAAATGTTAGATGACGGTGATAAGACGGTGCGCCTGCTACGAACATGCTGGCAAACTTTCCCAAGCAGTGAGTTTACGTTAATCAGGCGTTTCGATGTTGGTACATGATGGTCAAATTTGACAGGGTAGAATCTCTCTCTCATGCTAGGCGTGCATCACAATCGTTTGCAGAGTAATATCAAAGTTGTCAAACTCAAATTCAGTTTCTCAAGTTTCGTTATTTTGTTTTGCTTAGATTTTACCTACAGTGTAAACTTACTCGATTCTAAGTCGGTTAATACGAATATAAATCAAACACAATACATACTTGCATGTTCCATATCTGCTTATTTGTTTAATCAAACGAATCTAAAGCTAGCATGCTATATTTTAGCAACTGAAACTTACTTACTTGTCTGTAATTAGTGCAATAATAATTAGTGTACAGGACGCACGTAGGGAGTTTTGGAAAACGGGTTGTCTCAACATGTAATATCTTTTAGCATCTAGGATCGTGTAATAATAACCAAATTCAGGCTTGTTACTAGATCCTTATTTACTTTTCTTTCACGCTAGCTTTTGCCCGCGACTTTGTCCGCGCAGACTTGGTTTTTCCGTTATCACGAAAAAAAAGAAATAGCCTAGATGTAGCACTCAGCGATAGATAAGCTTCCCATTAGTGCGGGAGTTTTTAAAGTCCGATCAGTGGTTTCGAAGATTACTTCTTACATACATAATTACGTACATACGACAGCACGTTAGAGTGTGCGCTTTTGTTGTAAAAATAGCTTGTAACGTAACTGAGTAGAGTGCTGGCATGTAGGGATCGATGTGCTGTCGTGGTACAAACTTTTCTTCTTCATAATAGCGTAGTTAGACGGACAAAGCGGAATTATCAGACAACGGTCTAGATTTTACGATGAACTAGATGAAGGGCTTTCGGTTTTGGAAAACGGAGTCATTAAAATTATTCTTAAACAAATGTACTTTTCTATCGGGTGGAATAGAATGTTTCAGTACCTAAAGTATTTTATTATTTCAGTACCTAACGTTATTGAGAACTCTTACATACTATGAAAAGCTGTGATAGTCACTTTTCCAGCGTTACAAAATTAATATACACAGCCACTGTAGGTAGGTAGGTCGATTAAAACGTTCGATTGTCGTATTCCATTCCGTTTCGTCATTTGAAGACGCCACATACCTACCTATCATGCAATTGATTAATTCGCGTAGACCGGTAGCTAAGTAGTTAGCGTAAAAGATAATGCACTGGACCGGCGATCTGAAGGGAGATGGTTCGAAACCAGCCCCTGGAAATAAAATAGTTTTTTTTTCTTGTTTCTATTTTTCTTTGTGTGGATAAACTTTTATAATATTCAGAATTTATTAATTCTCTACAGATTAAGTTGCATGTTAATTATAGAATAGCTATAGGGTCGCGGAATTATTGCATTAGTGTTACATTGTAGATCTAGAGCCGTGTACACGTCATTTCAATAATCTCAAGAACCTTAATAAAATTGAAATTGAATGATTCAATTCGGTGTTGAATCACTACAGAAATTGAATGTTATTTGGGTCTATCTGTATGGTCATTAGGGTAAAAGATTCTAAAAGCTATTTGAGTAAAATACATTCTTGTATGTATGTAGGTACCTATGTTTTTAGCAAGCATTTTTTTTATTGAACTTTTGGGCAGGTGCAGATTATGCTAAGTACTTATGCATAATCTAGGTTGATTACAAAGTAGGAATATTAACTCTTCTGTCATAATCATCATTATTATGATTCAAATAATATGTATCATCTGAGAGATTAATTAATTTATGAGCTTTTTATAAGGAAATGAGTTTGGGACATGTTATGTATTGCAATTTCAGGAATATTAACTCTTCTGTCATAATCATCATCATTATGATTTAAATAATATGTATCATCTGAGAGATTAATTAATTTAAGAACTTTTTATAAGGAAAATGAGTTTGGGACATGTTATGTATTGCGATTTCAGGAATATTAACCTTTCTATCATAAACATCATCATTATGATTAAAATATTTATCATCTAGGAAATAATTAATTTACGAACTTTATTCATCCTGCACTTCATTCGGAAGATATGTTTGGACATGTTATGTGTTACAATTTCATTACAAAGTGTTGGTAGAATGAAATTAAAACCAAGCTTTGAAAGTAAGTAGGGTCGGGTAGTAAATAATGGACCGGTGACATATTAAATTATTTATTTATTATTGCGATATTTACGACTGGAATATTATTGGTATAAATTGCACAATTGCATTGCCTGGCGCAGGATCGTGAGAGCTGGCGTGAGCATGGGGAGACTTTTGCTCAGTGGTGGGTGCTAGCAGGCTGATGATGATGATGATGAAATTGTAGGGTCAGGGTGTTTTATTATGGACCACTGAAATAACATTTTATTATTGATCTATCTAATTAATTAATATTTTTATATCGAAAACCGAAGGTTGTCGGTTTGCAATATCTATAGGGTTAAATAGCATATAATGGACCACCAAAGTTTTTATTATTATTTTTAAACCTATAAATTATCTGGAAGAAATTGTTGTTAGCAATAGGGTCGCCAGTTGTATTTTAATGTTAATACTGTTTATTCGTATATTGTGCTTTAGTGTAATAAAGAGTGTTCTATTCTGTTCTAAATTACTAAAAGCTCGTTGAGAAAAATAACAAGTAGGAAGGATGTAGATATGAAGTCTGATTTTAGGGAATTGAACGTTGAATTTAATTGTTGAATCATATTATTCAATTCACTTTGGGAGAGTGAAAAAAAAATACATTGGAAAAATACATTGTTCATTGTTCATTTTTCATTGGAAAAATACATTGTTGTGCCATTGAATTGTATAAATCACCTCGTTGCGTATAAGCAAAGGTTCAATTTATTTAAGATTACTTATTTTATTAAAAATAATTTTATTTTATTAAATCAATTATTATTGGAGATAAACGTTTTGGAGTTTAAGATAGGAGTACAGTGATGGACCATTGAAGTTAATTATATTATGTTTTGATATCTTTGCAATTGATTTTAGTAAAATGGAATTATGAAAATAAATAATTAGTTTGGTTAAGAAAGATCTGGTATTCATAGATATTTAGAGAAAAGGAAGACCTAGTGAGTTTATTAAAGTTTTCCCAGAGTTTTGTGCAAAGTGAATTATATTATCTTTTTAATAAATGGAAAAACAGGTTGGGGTTTGTTGTTTTAACAAATGAGCCAGTTATAAAAAAAAAACACTGATTCATTTGAATACATTACTGTAGTATAACTTTGGTTTACCGCTTCTTCCTTACGTGGGCTTGTGATTCAAATAAGTGGCGTAGAAGAAACGAAAGAGAGAGAATGAAAAGGTGAATGGTGATTCTAGAGATGTATGATTATTATCTTGACTAAAATTTATTTATCGACTTGACTGACTATTACTTTAATATTATATTATATGTATGTTAAAAAGGGCTTAATTGAATCAAAAGATTTCCATACGGGAAGAAGCCAAGTTTATGAACATAGAAACTTTGATACACACACACATTAACAATTACCTTCCTATAAGAGATGGGCATAGATTGTAGATCCGTCACTCAAGAGACACGCTCATGCAAAGCAGGCTTATATGGAGGTCTAACTCTACATGCAGCCATTTGATTTGGCAATCATTTTCCCCACACTAAGTCGTGCGAATGGAGAATCATAACGAACGTTTGAGTATTCTTGGTGTCAATATTAATAAGAATTTTATATTTAGCTTGGGACACGTTGATATTTTGAAACTTTTCTATTGGAATAAAAAGTTTCTGGTTTTAGAATTGTTGAGATAACATGGCTAAAGAAGGAGGAGAAGAATATTAGTTTAATTTTTCGAGATTTGACATCAGGCTGATTCTCCTTTCACATATACTTTAACACACACCAAATTTTATGATGCGATTTCGTTAAATGGATATCGGGATTTGGGGCGGAAGAACTTGTATAGTAAATTATCAATCTTAAAGGATGGTCGGGAGAGGCTACTGTCTCTAGGTCTATAGAGGGGGAAGTTCATTTATCGAGCTGCGCAGTACAATGATGAAAACGGAGGCTCCATGAAAGAACCTTCTTTCCTTATGAAAGAGAAGAGATTCACAACCTTTTCTTCCCTCATAACAATGGACTCCGTAAATCTTGGGCGAGAAGTTGCTTTACATGATTCAGACGTCAGCTGTTCTGTTATTCATATTCTGAGGTGGTTGACTATTATTTGGTTTAAAATACACACCACACACAAAAAGAATACAGCAAAGGGGAAGTGTTCATAAACTTTGATAGAGTCATTTGTGAATGTCATTGAATTTCTTTGGGGTAGAAGTTTGCTTCAGTTCTTCACTTGCACAATCTTCGGGGGGCGCTGAGACGAACCAGATTGATTTTCCAATCGATTCGCCCAACATTCACAAATAAATAAATAAAATGAGAAATTAATCATGTAAATAATTGCGCCATCTGTTTGTGAAATTGGGAACTACGTTGTCAATTTTCAACTAATCAAATAAATATTAATAAGAAAATCATAACGCCATCTATAGGGCAAAGAGGGAACTAATCAATAGGCGACATCTTGCGGAAGGAGGAAGAACTACTTCAGCAGTATTAGGAATGGTTTAAATTTACTGAGTTTAAAAAGCGAAGTACTAGGATTCATTGAGTTGAAAACGCGAAGTACCACTAAATTTCCTTTACTGGGTTCCTTACGTTTAATTGAGAATTATCAAGGCAATATTATCAAGGTCGAGGCCAAGTGTAGGTAGATAATGGCGCGAGATTTGTCCAACAAACGGCCATCGCATATTCAAAATTCGAATGTAGTGATACGTTAATGGAGTTTTCGGGTTTTGGAAATAAAATTTGGTATTGACGGGCCGCCATCATGGAAATCCCTTGCACTTCATGCAGGTTGACGTTTACGGGGTTTTCATTGAAACCTAGGGATCCCTTGGAGAGTGGAGTGAAGTTGTTTCATGAGGGATATCTCTCACCCTTTCACGCTTGTGACATGTTTCATATATCCTAGCTCATTCTTTCAGTTCTATGTTTTACTTTAATGGAGGAAATGTCGTAATTTTCTCTCACTCTTTCACACCTATGTGATAATTAGTATAGGACTATCTTTATTTTCTTCTTCGAACTGAAGTAGTAGTTTTTCATAGGGAATTTTTGGAGCATGGGAGAAGCGGTATAAAACGTCCAGCGCGGTAGCGGGAGCGATTATTATTCGTCGGATTTTCCTAGTGAATTTAACCTTGGTGATTATTTCAAATAACTAAGAGTCTTGTTGTTCGCTTGAACCTTGCTGGTTGCATTTTTGAGTTGCCAAAGTGTGTCAGACTAAGAGCCAAGGTACCCCTTGGGTTAGTACGACATTTTTGATCTTGTAGTTGATTCCCTGGCGACAGATTTCTTGGGAAGCCTCTGCTTGATTATATTTGGTGATTTGATTATAGCGATTAGCTCGGAGAGATTCTAACGTGGTGTTTTCGTGGTTCTATGAATTGCGGAGGCATAGCGAAGGGATTTCTATCAGCGCAGAGACAATTAGTTATCGCGGTCGAAATAATTGATTGTTTTTGAAGTTCGTGCTTTTGTAATTTAACTTAGTTGAGTGTTGCTGAAATAGTATTCTTTGTGTCTTGCAAAGGTGTGCCTTGGAGATGCAGGAATATTATGGAAGTGACCTTGTTTTATTTTACGCAAAGAACAATCAATTATATTTAAAGTTTTGTTAGATTCACTAGTGAGGCAATAACAGAGACATGGTTCTTTGTTAGAGAATAGTGTGTAGCCGCTGTCTCCTCGTTTTTTATTATTACGAGTTGCTAGCTACTCGGGCATTGGTTGATCTAGAGCGAGCGCTTATTTGACAAAACTCTGGATACACCCTTGCGTCGCAGCCTTATTTATATATTTATCTATACACAAACATATAGGGAATTGTCAAGTTCATGGCGTGATCCCAATCCTATTGCTCGAACTTGACACTTTTGGGTTATAGGGACACACTTAGGTACACACCTAGCTGCGAACCCACAGCGCTTTCTCTTAATTTCACTCTGCTAGCAAATCTTCATTGCACAATCGAAGATTTGACATCACACACTACACGTTTAAAGTAAATGTGAAGCTGAAGGCTTCTAGCTTGCCTCAACACAGTAGAAATTGCGGGGTTAGAGGGATAGGCTGGGCGATAGACACATTAGGCTAGGGATCGCGTTTTATTGGGAGTCAATAACTTAGTTAGGCAATTTAACCTTCCAAATAACTTCTTTATTGAATTTTGCATCAGTTTTAGCTTGGGGAATGGGTCAGTGTTTTGTATTGAAAATTATCCGAGGTCAAGCAAAGCAGTACCTTAGTCAATCTTCATACCATGTGGGTGAAATTGTCTAGCAAACAAGGATTGTTTTTGATGTGATTCAGTGTCTCCGTTTCACGGGATAAAATTTGGTGTAACATTCGATCCAAACCTTAAGATAACTTACCTTATGAATATTCAGCACGATGATGGTAGGAAATAAAATTATACCAATTTATAATTAAACTCAATAAATAGAGTTCTGTTCAGTCTAATAAAAAGAGACTAACCTGATAATATAAAATTATAAAGTGTTATAAAACATTTTCATAACCATTATAAATAAATATTCATCTTCGCATCCGAACTGCCTAGCAAGGAGTTTGAGCTGTGAACCTTTTAGAAAAATCTAATGGGAAATATTTGAAGGTAGAAATCTAAAAACTACTTTTCCAAATAAATGGAATTATCTGTTAGGATCAGAGCTATTTAGTGAAGAATTAGTTCTATTGCCTTTTTGAATTTACCTAAGGGTATATTTTTATTGAAATTAAAACCTTTTTATTCTAAAATTTATGGAATAATAATTTGCTTCTCAAGTTGTAAATTCTTGCATTGTGAAATGATAGAAAAAGGAAGTCTAATCATTCACAAAATAAAGTAAAATAAAGATTCATATTATAATAATGTAAATTTTGCAGAGACCTTGCCTGTATTTTATTATTGGATTTGAAACTTAAGTAAAATAAATACTTACTAATATTTCTTGTTCAGCACAAGAATGAAGTGCAAATGAACATAGAATTTACTCAATATTAAATGTAAATTTCAAAGAAGAAATCAATAACAATTTATGTCCAAAAGAAACGACATAACTTTGTTATATTATAATATCTTGAAGCACACATGTGAAGTTTCTTGCTGGTTCTTTTCTTCATGATAAGTGCTTTACGAACCAGTGGTACTCTTAAATTATTTAAATGAATAAAGTAAAGTTAAATGTAATAAAATTATTTTAGAGAAAAAAAGTTGGAGGGAAACCCAATTCCACAAGAGGTGAGGTTTACTAGGTTCAGCGGGTCGGAGCTGTCCTTTTACCAACAAACAAAAATGTTTGTATGATTTTTAGCATACAATTTATTCACTTTATCGAATTTCTAATATTTATCTTTTATTTCAATGGAAAATCTCTGAGTAAAGTTCACAGTATTTAAATGAAGTCTCAGTATAATTTAACTATTACGAAATTGATAATGAGTTTCAATCTAGTAGTAAAAGAAGGCAAAATACTTTAATTTAGCTAATTAATTTCCTTTACTATCTTTTGCACTGAATGAATAGGGTACTTTTAACTTTGCGGCATACATACCTACGTTATTGTCCTAGTAAGCATCGCACTAATAGTTGTTATATTATGCATTATAAATTCACTTTAATCTATCTAAAAGCTTCCTTTAGCTAAGCATTATAATTCTGACATTTAGGCAATTAAAACTAGAAATAAAGAAGGCAGGGTAGGTTTATTCATTTAATTACTTACGTTTGGCAAATCACTATTACTTTTCTTACAACTAATCACTTCAATATTCTATTAATTTCACTGATAGGTTTGTTATCACTATAGCCAGCTTTCCAAGAGATTACATACTTTCCCTAGTAAGAGTCTTGGTTAATTCGGGTTCATAATGTAGGTCCTACCACTAGAACGATCATGTCAAAGGCCATAATAATTATTATTTTAAATTCTCGGATTATCTATTTATATTTATCTATTTATTTATATTATTTTATTCTGTAGTAAAGGGGTGTTTACAGTACGTCTCGCCAGGTGTTGTCCTGCCCACTTCCACTTCAAAGAAGTTATGGGTTTTCCAGCGTCAGCTACTTGTGCGGTTTCTTATTACAACGTACATACTTACATACTAGATAGCCGGAAAAGGCGGGATGGCGTGAAAAGAGACACGCTCAAGATCCAAATCCCCCTGACCAGTGGCGGATCCAGGATTTTGGTTTGGGGGGGCTTGAACCCAATGAGCGTAGGTTTTCCAAGATTACAAAGTATATTTTTTTTATAGAGTGAAAAAGATGCTTTTGGGTGGGGCTTGAGCCCCTTAGCCCTTAGTGAATGATCTTAATCGTATTACGATGGATTAAATGAACGAAATAGTTTTTTTTTTCAATCAGAAAAAAAATTGCGCGATATTTACCGAGACCCCCCCTCTCTCCAACATAAGATTAGATGAGATTTGACTCGACCCTCTCCCCCCCTTAAACATCTCACGTAATTTATGGACACCCCCTGATGACTTACATACTTTATACCCCTCTGTCTCCACCCGTCAGGTTCCTCCAGCGCACGCCGCTCCAGTTCCTCTCATCGGGCGCGACCCCGGCGGTGCTCCAGTGCGCGACCCTCGCCGCCGCGCTCGACCACCGCGAGGCCAACTCCTCGGTGATGAAGTTCCTCTACGACCTGACGCGTGCGGCCAACAACACCAACCCTGACCCCACCAGGGTGCAGGTCAAAGGTCATCATCATTATATTTAAGAGTTATCCTCTTGTCGGTGCAGCGTTCTCCATGCACTTCGATTACAGGCCAGTTCCTTCGCAGCCTGGTACGTCACGACATCCACCTTCTCTTTAATTTGGTTAAAATATTGAAGTAGCTTCTGCGTGGCCTTCCTCTACCTCTCTTTCCTTCTATTATATTAGTTATGAATTTGTCGTGACGTAGCAAGTGGCCCAGCATCTTTCCTCTTTTGCATTGTATTGTCCTCAGCAACGTTCTCCTCTCCCTTACTCTTTCTTTCATTTTCTTCTTTCTTACTTGCTCAGACTAGGTCAAAGGTAGGGACGACTTTATACCGGTCCTGACCCTAAGAGACTTGATTTAGCGAGCGAAATAGTACAGTTTGATTTAAATCACCGATTTTAATTTTAAAAATCAGTATTTATAACTCAGATCTGATAGTGCCTCCGAGGTTCTCAGTATACTTGTCATTAGACAAGAAAATCATCTTTAATAAATCGATGCTTCGACCTGTACAGAAAACCCTACCAAAACGAAGGTCAAAGACAATACAATATATACGAAAAATACAAGCACCTACAACTCTCCCACCATTTTGCCACATCCCATTTGTTTTAGTTGTGGCCTTCTATTATTAATTTCCAACTCGTAATTTCTCCACAGCCCTCGCGGACTCGACCCTAAAGACCTACGGCGAGGAGCTAACCTACGCTCTGATGGAGGCGTCCGTGCTGCATTTACACTCCTACATGCTCTCCGAGGTGGCGGAAGTGCTGCTGGAGCTGGTTGCGTGGCAACGCGCCGCCGGCGTCGACTGGCTGCGACCGGCGCTGCAGCGGCTGCCGCGGGACCGCGCCGCCGCGCCCACCGAACAACAGTGTTGGCACTTCCACCAGTATGCGCTCAGGTGAGGCACTTACAGCGGCTGCCGCGGGTACTCCCCCTGGCCACCCGCGCGGTGGCTCCTCGTGGCTCCCGGTCTAAATCGGCTCGGAACACCAGGGCCCTTAGCCTGTAACGCAATGGTGCCATAATGGGCTCCCGGTTGACGGTTTCAATTACGATTTATTAGGTAGGTAGGTAATCGTATGAGGTAGTGGCCACCCCTGGTGTCAGAGTTTTTAGGCCACCCAAAGGGTCTCTGACATGGCTTATTATTGCTGTCGGTCCAGTTTCGGTTCTTTTAATGTTTTTGTAGTACAGCAAAGAATATTATGAGCCTAATTCTAGAGGATTAGTTCGCTGGTTGTAGGAGAACAACGAAAAAAATCCCTGTTTTGTCCTTCTACCTGGGACGCCATTGATACGCCATTGTGTTACAGGCTAAGGGCCCTGAGCCATGCGGCTTCCTCGGTTGAAAAAATGAAAGGAGAATCGCACTAGCGACTCAGCTAATATGGGGATGAGAATAAGATGGGGACCAAAAGTATGAAGCAGCCTTTTTTTCTCGATTTCGGGGTTGGCTTCACTCAGCATCAGTTAACCGAAGTGTGAGGCCCAGGGGGGTTACCCTTGACGCTATTGCGATCAAATTGAAAGAGTTTTAAAATTAATTTCTCTTTGAATTCGCATAGTAATGCTTTGATTTTAAATACTTTGTAATGTTTACTCAAAGATAAGGCTGTTTTATTTAATAAAAACACAAAATGCGTCTTAATTTGTAAAATATTAAATTTTGAAAATTGCGCCATATTGCGGCCGTATAGGAAAAATGCGTCAAGGGTAGAGGGGCTGAACAGACGGTGAAACGCAAAACAACGAAACTGCCACCTCTAGGTACTTTAGTTTCTGCGATACACTCCTAATTTGAAACCGAATGATTTCAAAGTGGTGGCGCCATGTGCGGTCTCTCTTAGGAGTCTATGGCAGAAACTCAAAAAGAACTAGAGGTTTTAATTGCGTTTCACCGTCTGTTCTGGCCCTAACGTGAACAATTTACTTTCTTTCCAGCGCCGAGAAGTGCAAAGAAATGACGCGGTTACTACGCGACTTCGCCCGACTCTACCGATGAGGTGAACAACTCTGTTGAACCAATTTATTTTACTGTGCAGCATCTAGTCCTTATTACCATTCGATAATAACTACTTTCACTTCATACAACTGCACAGTTCAGGCTAGCAATGAGTAAGAGAGGTTTTGATATCTATTTATTAGTCCCTTGCTCATTGTAACAATAGCTAGGTTTACACTCGACACGCGAATGTTGTCATCTTTTTCTACCGTGCTAGCATATTGGTAGAAAGGAATGAACGCGTGTAGTGTTATGCTAGCTATTTATATTGCTCAACGTGATTATGAGCTTTGCTATAAATAAAATATGTATTATATGAGCAATGTCGGACACATCAATAAGAATAAATGGAAATCTCTACAACTTAGAGTGTACACTCTATTTCTACTATTGTAAAAGTAAATTAATGTTTATTGTTAAATTATAATGCGGTATTTAATTTTTCAATGTATATTCCATATGATGTGCAAAGCCTGTGAATCTTTAGGTGCACGAGAAATTTTCTTGCAGCAAACAAATATGTAATTTGTGTCGACTACACTCACTGCAGAAAGATTTATGTGCTCTGTACTACCAACTAAGTACACCATCTCGACCTAACTGTATACTTAAGAATATCCTGTGTCTATACTGAAGATGTAAAGGTAAGTATTTTTCTTTGTTTTTGTCAATTTAATTTTGTTTGTCTGGAGGCACACCGGACGTGATTTGTAAATACCTAGCTGTATAAAATCATCTTTACTTTTCTTCCGAGTTTTATTTTGTAAAAAATAAATTGTGTGTTGTAATTTTGAAAAGCGACTTGATTTAGAATGTGAATAAAGTGAAAGAGGTGTTAAAATCGTAGACTGTTTATGGGCTATAAGAGCATCTGCGTACCCACCTGGATTACAGCGAATTAATTTATGTAAATGTGTAAAGGATCGGTCAGAATGACGTTTTTGAACAAATAAACATTGTAACATTTCCCAGTCTGTTTTTAGGGTCTCGTGACCCGAGGGTCCCCTAGCCTACACCACCGTCTAGGACGGTAATACTCAATAACTGTCTTCCGGTATTGCACGCTAATAACCATAGAACTGATAGAAACAAACCTATACACTGCAATTTTTTCACTTTGGTAACCTCAAACTTCAAATGTTTACTTATGGTCAAGGTATGTTTTGCGGACGACAAAAGTTACCTGGCGTATTCTAGCGTTTCGCTGAACGTAGATGCCAAAGAAAATACACTTTGCAATTAATATTTTTAATATACAAAATACTCTTACATTAGATATAAATACAACTTATCACTTTTTCTTGCTATTCTTAGGGCTGGACAGAGTGACGAAGCTCACCCTCCGCGGAGCTTTCGGACTTGCAACTACTGGAGTCACCACCGCCTCTGTCACATCGGTCACCTTAGCCTGCTTGAAGAAATTATTGCTGTTTCCCTCATTTGGCTTCGACGATGCCTTTGGAGAAATTTTATTCTCCACAGAATCTGTCTTTGCGTCCGGAGATTTTGTTGGTTTTTCGGCACCAGGTTGGCTGTCCGAGGACTTATTCATTTCAGATTCCTCGTAAACTAGCTTCATATCTTCACTGTCCTCTATGACAATCGATTCTTGTGTCTCTGTGGGCTTTATAATGTCTTGGCTGGAGTTGTCGGACCACGACGGCATGGCCACTTCGTTCAAAAGGTCCAGTTTGACAGGCGTTTTGACTTTTTGTTGTTCTTTTTTACCCTTTTTCGAGGGCGATTTGTCGCCGGGCGCCTTGAACTTGATGAAAGAGTCTATCTTAGGTGTGTTTTTAACAGTGCTCTTAATTTCCTTTGTGTCATCAGTTTTTGTCGGTTTCTCGTCAGGTTTGAGAGGCTCGGCGAGTGGCTCGTCTGTTTCCATTGGTTCTGAAAGAGTTAAACACGAGTTTTCATTTTGGTACACTTTTCTTTTTTATGCTTGCCATTGCAATCTTTTAAGAGGTCAATAAGCAACTCAGATGCCTTCCATTTTGGATGTCGCTGCTTCAATCAAATCGTAATTTTTTTAGGTCTACATAATAATTGTTTCGCTCTGTCATATCGATAAAACTTTCGCAGCACTTGAGTTCTTCTTAGCAATCTAACTTTATTCAGCAGAAAGTAGGCCTATCAAGTAGTAAACTACTCACCAGCAGCCGGGGTGACAGACTCCTCCTCCGGGGGTAGCTCCTCCCCCAACTCCCCCGGCGCGAAGGAGATGACGGAGCAGAAGCCGTCTGTGCTGGACGCGATCAGCGTGCGTCCGTCCGGGGACCAGGTCAGGTCAGTCAGTCTGGGGACGAATAGAAAGCAGCGTGAAAAGGTATTCTAAGTAATTAGTGGCAGACATCGGAAAACGGATTACCTACGGCTTTCAAGTGAAAGTGGGCAGGACTGATAAGATTCGTCAACTAATTAAAGAGTGGCCATATCTAAAGGCGAAGACATCAGTAACCATTGGATATCAGTTCAAATTAATTTAACACTTTAATTTTATTTTATTTTATTTCAATTTGACTTAGTATTATTATTTAATTTGATCTGTTTTTGGCATGACTCTGATTTCAATTAACTAATATTTATATGAGTTTAATTACAATTTGGGCCTATTTGTTAAGTATTGTTATATTAAAAACCTATTGACAATTTTCAAAACCCATTGTGAGCGAATTTAATTTTGTATAATTATGTATTTATTTATATTTTAAATGATTGTATAATTCTTTTTTTTATTAAAAAGATATTTTTTTATAAATTTTCATAATAGATAAGCATGCAAATACATGGAAAAACCGGGGCATGCTGAAAATCAGCGCTGTGTTGATGCATTCACAGTGTACACACAGCATTTAGCTGAGCATCGTCCCATTTATAATTGGTTCTGTTCTGATATTATTTTCAATGTTTATGTATTTAATGTAAAAATGATAATAAAAAAAATTCACTTTCACTTTCAAATATACAAACCAAAATGTAAAATGTACATAAATTAATACTAACACTAGAATACGTAAGTTACCATTATAACTTACGTACGAGTAAGTTACCATTATAACTAACACTATGGATTCGTCCGACATAAAAACTTTTGAATTGAACTGAATTAGTTGCCGAAAAGCAGTGGATCGTGAGGCGTGGGCACGGGGCTTTTCCATACTCAGCGGTGTGTGTTGATGGGCTGATGATGATGCTTTTGTAGGATTGCGAAATTCACGTGAATTTTGCGATTTTATGCCCCCGTCGCTAAGACATTTTCTACACACCTTGTCGCAATGTCGAAGCTCGGGCGTGTGAGCTTTGCAGACAGCAGACAGATTTGGAAGTCCTAGACGGGAAGCTCTATAGAAAGTTTACACCTCCCTCTCCAGCCTACTATTTTTAATAAGTAGGAATAAACTATTTGTTAAAATATTTACTTATGTAGGCACTTGGCACGTATGTAAATACGGTACTAAATACATTTATTTATTCATATTATTTATCCATATTATTATTAATCCATTATTTATCTATATTTATCTATTACCGCCGTGCCGGTAAGCATGCAATATTTAGGTAGGTTTTATAATACTTTACTTTATTTTTTAATATGTTTTCTTTTCGTGATTTCTTTTATCTCATGCTTTATTTACCAAGACGGTGGAATCACTGACTGCCATGATACAGGGCAACCTAGTTTGGTAGTCAGGGCAACAATTTTATGGGTCCGGACAGTTATTTGCAACCTCTTCATGTGAATAAACTTACAAAACAATTATTATGTAAAGATAGCTGTCTGTGACATATTTTCTTAAGTAGGGTAACGTACTAGTCATTGGACAGTACCAGTTATTGGACACTCCGCTCGTAAATCATGTTTTTAAGCATTGTGTGAAGTATTTGAATCATTTGTCTAAACATTAGGCATCCGGTGTTTGTTCCGATACCTTTTTTATGTTTCAAATCACCCAATAGGTGGCGTGGGCACAAAAAAAAATTTTTTTACATTGTGTGCGACAGTTTTGTGAATTTCCGGCAAATATTAACAATTTTCTTAAGGATTGAGTGGACCAATTCGGGAATAAGTTTGTTGTTAAGTTTCTAAAAGGAATCGCGCCTGTTTTATGGTAAGTCACATTGTTTTTTACGCATGATTTCAATGAGTATTGTTAGTATTTAATCATTTGAGGTTATTTTAAAGCATGTCCAATAATTGTAATTATTTATGTTCGAGATCTAGTCATGGGACACGATGTCCAATCACTAGTTTCTTAAACATTTAAAAATTATCGATTTTGCGCTTTTTTATAGTGGCTAAAAGGGTGATTATTACAACCTTTTTTCCCCAGAATTTTATTCGTTTTTGTTACAGTCTTTGGACGCTGTCCAATGACTATAACTTTCATACAAATTTAGTTATTGGACACTGTCGGTCAATGACTGTCAAATAATGTCCAATGTTTGTATTTCTGCAGATAAAATTCCGAAGAAGACGACCCCATATAGTACCTTGATGGTAGAAAAGGCTTTGGAGGAGATAAGAAACGGATGGAAAATTATGACGACGATTATGAAGAGAATGACTCTGAAGAAACTGTAAATTTCTTGTTTAATTAATGTATTGCCGCATAAAAAAAACTTTTAAGTTTATGCATACATGTTTTTTTTTTGGCAGGATAATTTAGTTCCTAGAAAATCTTCTCTTTATCATATTCCTCTTCATTATTTTCTTCGGCCTTAACATTATTATCCTCCAGTGGAGTGTTTAGTTCTAAGTAAACAGTGTCATGTAAGTTTACGACATTTTAAATAATTATAAAAATATTAGGTATTCTCTATTGTTTTTATTCCCAAGGTCCTCAATTCGAAAACTAAATAGAGTTTTGTTCTAAAGAAGAAAAACCCACCAATTTAGGCAAAATTAGTTTATCTGGATATAATTAGCTGCATCAGATACTGTCCAATAACTGTCAAAATAGGTGTCCCGTTACTATGAATGCTGTCCAATAACTATGTTTTTTTCAACTTTTTTAGAAATCAATATTTTTTTTACTTTATACTTAGATTATCGTGCTAAATGAACATACAATGGTAAGATACGTTATTCAACTATTCATAAATATCTGCGACATGTCATACATGTGGATATTTTAGACATAAAAAAATATTTGCTTAAAAAATCCGCTTAACTGTCCAATGACTAGTAAGTTACCCTATGAATAAATATTTATTTTTTTTTTTTTTTTTTTTTTCAATATAGTGGCCCTTTTACCGCCAGCTAAGGTCATGAAAAGGGCACAATAAATCCAGCAAATGATCGAAACCGAGTGCTAGGACCAATGTTCGGTAGGTCTTCCCGCCTCCGCTTGCGCTTCGGTGCTCTGCGAGTGGCTCGTGGATGCCTCCACTACCTTCTGTCCAGGGGCCTTAGCCTGTAACACAATGGTGCCAAAATGGGCTCCCGGTTGACGGTTTCAATTACTATTTATTAATGCTGTCGGTCCAGTGTCTGTCCTCTTAATGTTTTTGGAGTACAGCAAAGAATATTATGAGTCTAATTCTAGAGGATTAATTAGCTGGTTTTAGGAGAGCTACGAAAAAATCCCGGTTTTGTCCTTCTACCTGGGACGCCATTGATACGCCATTGTGTTACAGGCTAAGGCCCCAGGAAGGTGCCGGAGCAGTAGGTCTGCTCACCACGCGCAATTCGTAAAACTGCTAACGGTTCAATCCCGAATATAGAAAGTTTACAGTCATACCTAGTGTAGTGTATATTGGAGACTAGGGCCACAGGAGTCTTCTGCTGTGTGTCGTAGACCAGCACGGAGCCCTTGGTGGCCACCGCCAGCAGCATGCGGCGCGGCAGCGGGAAGGCGGGCGGCGGGCCGGCGCGGCGCGGCGCGAACACTCGCGGGTTCCACCGCGCCACCAGCGCCGCTGAGTCGCACGGGAGGATGCAGGCAGGCCTGTGAAAGGGATTTAGGTCTTATAATAATTATTTATTTATTGAAGATAACAAGATCTTATAGGGTTAGTAACAATTATTGGTAAATAAATATTAAAATTAAAGTTAAAGCTATAGTTTTAAAATGTTTTGGCGAGTTTATTTCTTATTTCGCTCGACAGTTTTGACTGGTATAGGTTTTTATAGGTGCAACGTTCTGATAGATCTTCGCTTGGACAAAACTTGCTTTGGCCAGAATTTGAATGACTTTTGGACTCCTAAAATACAGAGCAAACTAGTTTAGGAGATTGTGTATCATCTATTGATATTATATCAATCATAAGCCATCGAATATGTATCAAATATTTTTGTTATTCTACTACCTAATTTATTATGTATTTCGTAAACGGTTAAACTTACTTGTATTATGTCGGTTTATTGATCGGGTTTTTTATGTCAATAAAATGAATTTGAATTCTTGATTAGAAGAAGCGCAAAAACGCTTTTATTATGTGCAGTTTCTTGCGTGAGCAAATAGAAAGTCATACAAATTGCCTACATATAATTATAAGCTGCCTTTTGCTGGGTTCAGTAACTCGTAAATAAAGGTTCATATCAACTTACACTTTCAAACTATGCCTCGTGTAGATATAAACAGCATTCATTGGCTTTGTGTCCACCTTCCCTTGTTCCGGTTCAATCCGTCCGGCTGGTACAGCGATCAGCAGACCGTCCGGGCTGAACTGCAGTCTCCGGTAGAATGTCTGCAGAGTGTCATCGTGGTAGAGGCGGACCATCACCTTGTGGAACGGGTGGGCTGCTGGGAAAGGGAGGATAGCCTTGCTGCTGCGGGAGACAACCTTCTTGGTTGCTACGTCGAAGGTGCGGAACGTTCTGGAAAGAACACAAAGTTATTGGAGCTGGTGTTCTTCAAGAAAAGATATGGTGGTATGGTAATTTCTTACTGTTACAAATTATGTAATAGTAATCATAATTAATTATTATCATGTTATTTGAAAAAGTTCTTGGAAAGTATCACTTCGATGTTTGGGTGTGCTGAATATCACTAAATGATGGAAGTGAAGATGGAGTCTCTTACAATAAGTGGGTACACAAGACAGCACGTCGACCCTTACGCGCTAGCACTCTACTCGGCTACATTATGGGTGACTTTACAACAAAACTGTACACTCTGACGTGCTGTCGTGTGTACACAGTTGAAAATTTTTAATTGAACGTGCAACTTAGTCCATAAGATACATTAGTCGAAAGTCCAAACCATACCGCGATCCACGATTTAGGACTGTGGAGCGCCCTCTGTTGGTTGCGTTGAGGAACTAATGTTACAAGAACAAAATTAATATTTTCCTATGTTATTTTAAACGCCATGAACTTCTTATAGGTTTTCCTGTTATTATTTTAAAAGTGTAGGCTTAGAAATTTTCACGTATTATTACTTGAAATTTTAAAATTCTAAGACCTCACCTATCAGAGCTTGTGGTGGCAATGAGCTGTCCCTTAGGGTCCCAGGTGACTCCCTGTACGAAGCCCTTGTGGTCCGTCAGTATGGTACTGTACCGACCGCGCGGGACGTCCCACAGCAGCAGCTTGTTGTCGACGGAGCCCGAGGCCAGCCGCAGCGAGTCCGCGCTCCAGCTGAGGTCCAGGACGTCCTCCATGTGGCCGCGGAGGGTCTGGAGGTTGAAGAGGTTGCATACCAAAATTACTTAATAAGGGAGAAAATAAAAACAATACAGGTGTAGTAAGTCTATGAGTTATAGTAATTATTCAGTGCTTATGAAATTGGCCCTATAAAAGCCTACATATTTGCTTAAGGTGAAATACGTCTCACAACTAGCGCCGCCAATGGAAAAAAAAACATATCTCTTTTTTGGATGCGTTTTTAGCAAAAAACGCTCCTGCGATTCCTCAACGCGAGGCTTAACTATTTTTAGGACCTAAGGTTTGGATTCCAGATCCTAAAACTTAAGAGTGCAATCGATTCTCGCCAAAAGTGGCCACTTTTGGCGAGAATCGATTGCATTCGTAGGAAATCCAATCCTGGAATCCAAACCTTAGGTCCTAAAAATAGATAAGCCTCGCGTTGAGGAATCATAGGAGCGTTTTTTGCTAAAAACGCATCCAAAAAAAAGATATGATTTTTTTTCCATTGGCGGCGCTAGTTGTGAGACGTATGGCGTCTAAAGACTTGCATTGTATGTAATGTTGCTGTAAGGCTGTGTCGCATCTCATTCTCATCCCGCGCACCGCGCGCATTCTAACAAAGAAAAGAATATCCTTTTTGGCTAAATCTCGCGGGATGAGATGCTTCCTTTTGGAACTGAGATCGTTCGCGGTCCGCCGGTTTTTTGTTATCTGTGCCGCCGGTCAGCTGTAGCGTCTAGCAATGCAAACTCGCGTCTTTTAATCTGTGCTCGCGTCAAGTCGCGTTGAAGCAGTTGAAAGAAAGAAGCGTTTCGTGAATTTCTGCTAGAAACAGTTTGCGAGATTTGTGTGATTATTTAAATTAATAATGAGTGGAAAAAGGGGTAAGACTTTGAGTAGTCAATCACGCCAAATAGTTCTGGCAGTTGATAGATATTTCGATCAAGAACGAAGTCGGTGTTCGGACTTATTGAAAATGATGACACAGTTGGCTATGGCTTACGATTCTGTTGATTCAGGATTAATATTGCCAAGGGATATTTATGACGAAGTTATGGGTTTGCTCAAAAATACAAGAAAAACAACCGAACGAGTCGTTGCTGCCACGGGAATATCAAAAAACACGGTGTCACGCATCCGAGGTGAGGGAACTTTCGCTGAAGCAACTTCAAGCAAGATATCTACTCCAAAAAAAGGCAAACGTGGACCTAAGTTACATATTGATAATTTTGATATCTGTGCCATCAAAGGCATAATTGAAAGGATGTACGAAGTACAAAAGACCATTCCTACAGTTGGTAAAATCTTGATGCAAGCAAAAGAAGATCTGAATTTTCCTGGAGGAAAGACTACATTAAGAGCAATTATCAAAAATAAATTGGGTTATAAATTTAAAAAATGTTCTCAAAAGAGAATGCAGTTAATTGAACAACCAAATATAAGGGTTTGGAGAGCAAGATATTTACGTCGAATCCGACAGAACGATGCACTTGGTGTTGATAAAAAAAATGTGGTGTATCTTGGCGATACGTGGATAAACTTACATTATACCATCAGCAGATGCGGTCAGTCGTCATCTAACAGTGGAGTGAGAAAAAATGACAGCCCGGGAAATCGCTGGATTATTGTCCACGCAGGAAATGAGTGTGGCTTCGTGAATGGAGCGCTAGCTCTATGGAAAACATTAAATAAAACTGGAGACCATGATGGGCAATTGAATGGCGAAAATTTTTTAAATTGGATGACTAACAATTTGTTGCCAAATATACCACCAAATTCTATAATCGTAATGGACAGCTCATCCTATCATAGTGTTGAAAGAGATAGAATACCGACAATTAATTCCAAAAAGAGCCTTTTGCAAGAGTGGTTAGCAACAAAAGGCATTGCATATTCAAACAACCTGACAAAAGTTGAATTGTATCAACTAGTAAAACGCAATCGCCCACCAAAAGACTATGTTATAGATAATTTGATGAAAAGTCACGGCCATGAAGTCCTTAGGTTGCCACCGTATAATAGCGACCTGAACCCCATAGAATATGTGTGGCACCTTGTAAAACAAAGGGTAGCTGCAAACAATGTAGATCAACTGGAATCAAAAATAGAAGAGCTGACACTGGATGCATTGGCATCTATAACGGCTGATGATTGGCGCATGGAAGTAAATCGTGTAAAAATAATAGAACAAAGATACTGGAATAAAGAACATGGGGCCGATATGCAAGATTTTATACTAAACACAGAAGGTAGGAATTTTTCTTTTCTTCTCTCAATATTTGCATCTGTGATCGACTGTGGAGTCTTTATCAGATTGTTTGTTAAGGTAAGATTTTATTCGGGTGGCACTCCATCAAGATTTCAAGGATCACCAGGTTTCTGTGATTATTTTCTTTTGTCAAGGGACAGGATATGCCATCTCTTCAGGCGTTTTGTGTTTGTGTCAACTTTTAGCAGATCTCTCACTAGTTGGTTAGTGTGTAATTTCAGTCGCGCCTTGTATTTCCCACTAAATAAGTTTTCTTCTTCCTTGAATGTAGCCATCTCTAGATATTCACAAATCTCAGTATTCAGGTATTTATCCTACTAGTAAACGCGAAAGTTTGTAAGTATGGATGGATGGATGTTTGTTACTCTTTCATGCTGAAGTGGCTTGACAGATTTGGATGAAATTTGGAATGGAGATAGCTTAGACATCATCATATATTTTAGAACTATTAAGAAATATTAATAAGTTAGAAAATAATAAAGCCCCTGGGTTTGATCTTATTACCAAGAAAGTACTCCAAGAACTTCCAAAAAAAGGAATCATATTTTTAACTACTCTTTTCAATTGCATCCTGAGAACTTCCTACTACCCTGACCTTTGGAAAGTCGCTCAAATCATAATGATCCACAAAGAGGGCAAACCGGTTCACGACGTAACATCGTATAGACCAATAAGTCTACTGCCTGTGGTTTCTAAACTATTTGAGAGGATCCTCCTACATAGATTGTCAAACGCTCTCGCCGAAAGACAAGTAATACCAGACCACCAATTTGGTTTCCGAAGTGAACACGCTACAGTAGAACAGGTCCACAGAGTATGTGGCGTCATCAGAAAGTCTCTTGAAGAAAAATAATATTGCTCGGCTGCTTTTCTTGACGTACAACAAGCCTTCGACAGAGTCTGGCACAAAGGACTTCTCTGCAAAATCAAATCGCTCTTGCCGCACTCGTTCTACGGGATTCTCAACTCATATCTCTCGGACAGAATGTTCCAAGTCAAAGAGGGAGAATCTACATCAGCGTTCTATACTACAAGAGCAGGCGTACCACAAGGTTCTGTACTTGGACCAGTCTTGTACACCATATTTACATCTGATCTGCCAGAAAGTGCTGGAGTAACTATAGCGACATTCGCCGACGATACAGCCTTACTGGCAAGTAATAAAAACCCAGTGGAGGCATCAAGTACCCTCCAACTTGGACTTGACAAAGTGGACCACTGGCTAAAAACATGGAGAATCAAAGCGAGTGCGTCAAAATCAGTCCATGTCACATTCACGCTCCGCAAGGAAGACTGTCCCCCTGTAAGACTTGGAAATAACATCCTTCCACACGAAGAGAAAGTCAAATACCTAGGCATGTATCTGGACCGCAGACTGACCTGGAAGAATCACATTCAAGCCAAAAGGGATGCCATCAATTTCAAATTTAGAGGGCTTCTCTGGCTTCTTGGTAGAAACTCAAAGCTGTCAATAGACAATAAACAGTTAATATATAAAACCATGCTAAAGCCAATATGGACGTATGGGATACAACTTTGGGGATCTGCCTGCAATACCAGCATAAACATTATTCAAAGAGCTCAAAACAACATCCTAAAGCAAGCTGCGAATGCGCCATGGTTCATAAGGAATACGGAACTCCACAATCTTCTAAACATGAAAACAGTAAAGGAAGAAATCAAATGCTATGCAACAACATACAAGTGCCGACTGGCAGCACATCCAAATAAACTAGCAACAAAACTTACCATGGCTGACTATATAAAACGTCTGAAAAGACGTCATATAATGGAACTGGGCAGTGATGAGCAAGATGCCGACTAGCCAAAATAAGGAAATAGAGGAGTTCCCGATGGGGGGCCTTATCTAATAGTAGCTTCGAGCACAAAACATCTGCTTATAGTCACGGACTGATCGCAGATCCAACCAGGAACACAAAAAAAAAAAAAATATATATATTTTTTCTGTAGTTCACGCGGACGAACTCGCGGGCAAAAGCTAGTATAAAATATATGCTTTAATATTATAGGTGAAGCAGAATGTCCTATAATAGCGATTTCCACCATCTGCAGTAGGTAGTCAGTTTACATATTTTTTCTATTTTTCAGAAGGCGCTTCTTCTGAAGAAACTGGCAGCTCTGAAGATGAGGAATACTCTGATGATGATTACCATGAAGCAAATATGAGTGGGATTGAAGAATTGGAATAACTGTAAAATAATAATACCTAAACATTAAAATTCATTCCTTTTAGATTAAAACCATGAAACATTTTTGTGTAGTTTCTTAACCTTAGAATCGTAGAATTTCTTGCTGATGCTACTCAAGCACTGTCATTTTCGATACACTTTGACAAGGTTACATGCCATTGTTATCCCACACGGATTATAACACTCTTAGGCCCAGTTTCTGAGTTGAGAATTTTGCTAAGCAAATGGGTAAGTATCGTCCTGTCTCTGCTGATTTCTCACAAAAGAGTGTGACAGAGCGATACGTAAGAATGTGCTTAGTAAAATTCTTAACTCAGAAACCGGGTCTTATTCCTTTTGAACCATTGTTTATATTCATCTGTAGGCTTTGTGTCACCAAAACAATATTTTAAGTTGAGATCATGAATTCAAAGTTACTTACCTTGTGGATAACCCATGACTCTTTATACTGCTCATCAATCTGGTCAATATTGGAGGCAGGCGCAGGTTCCTTGCCAGTGTTTTGTTTCCAAACGAATATGATTGACTCATCATCTCCCGAGGCGAGGTACTGCCCACTAGGCGACCACCGGACCACGTTCACTGCCTTCTGATGCCGCGTCAGATCAGCCGCCACTTCTACGTCCACTGAACCATTGTCTGTAGCCTTCAGGTACCAAATCTAGAAAAAGATATGTGAAATGGTTTCCTTTACAAGCTTGTAATAGAGTTGCAGGTTTCCGTAGGGGGTTTATAAAGAAAGATAATAATTAAAACAATTAGGAGTACGGACCAAAACATGAGAATCTGTGCCACCAGTGGCGAGACGAAGTGGATCGTGTTCCGCAGCTTTTGGTTGGAAGTCCACACTCAATACGGGATCCCTGTTGTGCCAGGAGATTTCTGGAATAGCGTACTTCATAGTTTATCTTGTATTTGAAATAATATCGCTATTTGAAATTAAATTTTGTGAGCAAGCAAAGCAAAGAGCAAACACACAACACCAACACCAACACAAGTGTCAAATTTTGGCGCGGAAAGTTTTTTTTTAATCTCTCTACCTGCGTTCACAGATGACAAGCTTTAACTGGACGAAAAGAATCGATCGATTGAAAACACAGGGACAGCTGGAATTTGGTTCATCATCACCATTCTCCCTATCGTTTACTTTTTTTAAATCATCACCACCATTACATCAATCACTAGTTCACTTTGTCATCAGTCAATCATCAAGAAAGTGACCATAAAATAAAGTGAACGCTGCCATAAAGTTTTTTTTGTTGCTGACACGAAACTGGCAACACCGACCGATCTCTTTTTTGACGTTTCGTAAAATCGTGCAAACCGAACGCCAAAATGGTTTGTGTTTTTCTCAAATAAATCTGAAATAATCCTAATGAGTGAATATCAAAATGATAAAATTCGATCAGAGACGACCATGGAGTGTATCAAGTGATGGTTTGCGGCGGATATTTCAACATAAACACTTTGTAATTTCCAGGTGAACGTACCCAAACAGCGCAGGACTTACTGCAAAAAGTGCAAAGTACACAAGACCCACAAGGTATCCCAGTACAAAAAGTCCAAGGAAAGGCACGCTGCCCAGGGCAGGAGACGTTATGACCGCAAACAGCAGGGTTATGGTGGTCAGTCCAAACCCATCTTCAAAAAGAAGGTAAATAACATAACCTCTTCAACACTTTTCACCATCCTTTTTTTTTTTCACTTAAGATAAGCCCCCAACTTGAACCATCAACCAAAGCTTGAAGTCATAACTTTGGCAATAGTAATCTAAATAACGGTTTTATGCCGCCTGAAAGACTAGTGCAGGATAAAATTAAATAATCCAAATAAGAGATCCCAACTGTAGTAAAGCTTTGTTGCTCTGAACTGTAGTCTTCCAGTGCAATGATTGGGTCTCCTTGACATACTATCAGCTGAGACAGGAATCTGCAGTCCAGATTTATTCTTTTCAATACATATACATAGTTGTAATTTTTCAGACTTCATCTTATTACTTTTCCTATTATTGGCTTATAATGCTCTCGACCAACACAACCAAAATTAACCACTAAATGATCTCACCAACCCCCTGTCTCGGATATAATTACATGACAATATTCCGTCTGAGTATTCCTTTCCAACTTGAATCATGGGCCCAAGTCAATGTGTTGGTGCCTCTACTTCGACAATCTATCTATCCAGCCCATAAATAAAGCCCACTCCTAGGCATAGGCCTCTTCTTTTCATGCCAAGCCCCTCGGTCTAATGCCAATCTCGTCCATTGTCTTCCCGCTGTTTTGACTTCGACAATAATTTCACTTATTCTATTCCAGGCGAAAACCACAAAGAAGATCGTGCTCCGTCTGGAATGCGCCGACTGCAAGGTGAGGTCGCAGGTGGCACTCAAGCGCTGCAAGCACTTCGAGCTCGGCGGTGACAAGAAGAGGAAGGGTCAGATGATCCAGTTCTAGGCTGACACACTAATAAATAAGAATAAAACCTATGAGCGACTTTCATTTTGATAACCATGTTAGATTCCATATTATTGTTGTTTGAATAGCAAGCATAAAAACATGATTAACACCTTAGCGGGGGTATGCAGACAGGGTGATCTCATAGTCTGGGTAATCTGCCTAGCTAGTTCAGTGACTGAAGAATAGAAAATTAAAACTCTAGTCGTTGGTTGAGTGGACAATAGCCAGCTTTCCTAAAAATCTGCAGTTATATACAGTTATTGTGACGTCACATACCGATGCGTTCGAAATATCTTCTCATGTGACTTCACAAGAGTCTAATAAAAGTCATTGGGTTTTTTCAATTTATCTAAAAATATACAGGTTTAAAAAAAAAATTAAATACTCCAAACTGTTAGGGGAGCCTATTCCTCGAAATGGTTTTGGAATCAGCGGCATTGTCAGAAATAAGATCTAGCCAATTCACGATTAAAGTTGTAACCCATTATTGGCTATCGCCATCTTGCTATATTTTACAGCGTGAAGCGAGCATGAACTTATTATAGTAAGTCCATGGAAGAGAGGTGCCGCTACCCGATAGTGGGATAAAACTTTTATCTTGGAGTGGTGCTCATTTCATTATTATTTTTTGGCGGTATAATCTGGTATCCTTGCCTATAAAAAGTAAGACCTGACAGTTGTTTTTTTTATTGGTTGATACATTTTCTTTTAGTAATCTGTGATTGGTTTCTATGGCAACACTGCGTAAACAAAACAAATCTTCACTTCCTCAGAAAAAAGGAATTTGCTTGAAAATGAATGAACATATTAATTCTACTGATCCAGAACCGAAGAAAGTTTCCGTGTGGACCGAAGGGTCACGTATTCAGGCTAAGTAATTCTGCTTTTGAAGCATCATAATGATTTTATAGTGAGAAACATACTTTACACCTATTTTCGTCGTTTGTAGGGAACTTATCATTCCAGTGAAGTCACCGGACTCTAATGATGATATTCCAACCCTTCCAGACATAGATGACTTTCAGGATATACTGGAGAAGGAAGTTTCAAAGCCACCAGTGTAAGTTCCATAATGACCCAACTCTTCATTCTTGTCTCCCTTTTTAATCCCCGGTACAAAAAGAGAGGGGTGCTTAAAGTTTGACTGTTATTTGTATGTCTGTCTGTGGCACCGAAGCTCGTAAATGGGTGAACCAATATGGATGCAGTTTTATTTTAAAGCTGGTGTTCTTAGATGTTCTATGAAAATCGGTTCAGCCATTATGAGATCAGGCGATATTTTAAATTTTGTATTTATTACATTATATGCTGAGCATAATAATGATTCCAGGTCAGAACATAAAGATGTTGAAACAGCCAACGCCTTAGCCGAGGTTGGTGGAGGCCCTACAAGTTCCGTAGAAGGTATTGAAGCAGTGATCGGGTTTCTACGGTCCCACGTGCCTCAGGTTGAGATGGACACAGCCGACAGTGTGTGGACTATTGACTCATTGCTAACGCAGTTAGCAGATGAAGAATAGTTTTAAGGATAATAATAGTGTGCTATGGTTTTAAGTTATTAAAAATTACGTTATTTATGTATAAAAAGTTCATTTTATTTTACATGTTACATTTTAAATAGAGAAGGGTTTCATGTCCTTCTGCAACGATAAATAGGGGAATGCTAATTAAAATTATTAACCTAAAAAATACTAAATTTTAACCGCTGTCACTAAAATCAATAAACTATGCTGTTTAAAAAAATTATCACTGCATCAGAATCAGTCATTCTCTACCTGTAAGAACTTAAAACTTAAAGATTAATTTACAAGAAGTATTACAGATGTCATGATTTATCCTAAAACAACACAACTTTCAACATCTACGACCTAACGGAAAAGCTCTGTAATAAGCCTTTGCACGTGCCACCAGCACACTTGAATGCTATGACGGCTGTGACTACCAAGATAATATACGAGGGAAGGATAGTTGCTGCGTAATACTCCCTCCTGTTCAACAGGCTCAGTGATGATACGAGGAAATGTGAACCAACCACCCAACCAATCTTGAGAGAGTTTTTCTCATCAAGTCCGTTGAAGAATATGACACTCCAGAATGTGTTGAGCAATATCATGCAGAGTGTCATGGCTGCACTGGTCACAAAGAACCATTCTGTGCCAGTATTTAGGCCTAGAGAGCCTGGCCCAACCTGTAACAGGAGAATCACAATAAAATTGGTGTCTAAGATGACACTGAAACTCACTTGTTTTTAACATGATATCTGTTTACCCAAGATTAGGGTTACTTTCTGAGTAAACTGCATCAACAAAACCAACTTACAGAATCGGCCAAGACATTGATGAGAGCAAATGCTCCGCTCATCACACCAAAGCCAAGCCCTGACACATACGCCATCTCTAGTTTGTTGCTGCCAATGTCGTGGTTCTCAGAGATCTCCTTTAGACCAGCTTCGGTCTTCCGAAGGAGCAGGTACATGCCATAGCGGAACAACTCCTGCAATGTGAATAATGTTATACTTTAACTAAATATCCAAGGTTGGGAGTGATTTATAAGAGAAGTAGAAGGTCTAGAATACGATAGATACCTGAAAAATGATCGCAAAGACCATACCAAAGGACAAATACGATCTCAAAGGCACTACGGCGAACCACACTAGCGAGGACAGAAGGAACGCTAACAACCACCCAAAGGCTGCTGCTATCATGATGATGATGCGCACGGGGTCGTTGGCTATCGTCAGCGCGAACATCGCCAGCGGGGGCCCGAAAGCGAGCAAGGAGCAGCTGAAAAACTCGCCGAGAGTCATCTCAACTTTTACTTGTTACTTTTCACAGTGAAACTAAGTTTAAACAATTGGTTTGCGCTGCATAAACGCAGCGTTGGTTTTGTAAGGTCACGGAACAAGAATTGACAGCATTTATTGCGTTTTATCACTATTTATTCGCGATTTTAGTTGAAGTAATTTTTGTTTGACAGAGCGAACAGTCATCCATCGCGGTTTTGTTCAAAAAGTAAAAAAAGGTACAGTTTTTTGTTATGTTGCTGTCAAAGAGCGAAATAGACAATCCCATCAAAAACATAAATGTACAAAAACCAAGTCTCGCTTCCACCGTAAAAAGTTGTGAGATATCCATGTAAAGCCAAGTCAGTTAGGTATTTTACTTAGTACTGAAGCACGTATTCTTTTCAGTTAGTGTGAAAACACCTGTTCAATAACTTTGTCATACATTGTTTCCTAATTAGTTACCTACCAACATTTACTGACTGTATCAATATTAAACATATTTATTTCTAAAATATAAATTGTGACTTGGCAATAGCACAGCAATAAGTATAATAATAATGAATTCATCTGCCAAATTATAATTATCACAGATTTGTGCTGTTGCCAAGTCACTATTTATATTTTAGAAATAAATATGTTTAATATTGATACAGTCAGTAAATGTTGGTAGGTAACTAATTAGGAAACAATGTATGACAAAGTTATTGAACAGGTGTTTTCACACTAACTGAAAAGAATACGTGCTTCAGTACTAAGTAAAATACCTAACTGACTTGGCTTTACATGAATATCTCACAACTTTTTACGGTGGAAGCGAGACTTGGTTTTTGTACATTTATGTTTTTGATGGGATTTCACTTATTTTTGGTAGGTAGTCCTCGGTTTTTTCTTCTCGAGTGATATTTCTTGCACATTAGCTACAGATTTTCTTAAAGCCCACTCCCTATCTCTCTTAGTTTTTCTCAAGTGCCTCTAAGTTTGATACAAAGCGGCGGCCGTCATAAGTTCGGATAAGGAACCGTAGGTTGTAGTTTTCACCATTGCCGTCGAGTATAATAGGTCAGCATTTATGTAAGTGTCATTGATTCCTGCATGGAACCATCCATATCCATTGTGTTACGGTGAGTGATGTGGCTTTTTTTGCTAACGTAGTGACACTGTGAAATAGTGGACGAATTTGTTTTTTATAGAAATTCTGAGGAAAAAATCCTGAGACATTTATATGCGTGGTGTAAACATAACCATACTGCGATGTAGGAACTTATTGGCGCCATCTAGTTGGATGTGGCAATATTAATACTTTTATTATTTACCGATCGGAAATAAGTTCTGCGGGGTTACTCTAGACGCTATTGCGATATTGACAAAGTCTTCTAATTTATTTATTTTTTTATTCGCACAGTCATGCTTTAATTTTATATACTTCGTAATGTTTGTTCAAAGGTTAGGCTATTTTGAAAAATAAAAATGTAAAATGCGTTTTAATTCGTGAAGTATAGAATTTTATAAATTGCGCCATATTGAAACAATTGCGTCAAGGTTTGAGGGCCTGTACATTTTTTTATTGCATTAATTTAAACACTTTATAATTACAGCACGCTAACTTTACAACTTGTAGCGCCATCTAGTGGTGAAAAGCGATATTAATATATTTTTATCAATTTTGTATGGCAGTATAATTTTATTATTTACCAATCGGAAATAGTCATGAACATTTTTTATTGCATTAATATATAAATACTTTATGCTGACAGCAGGCAAAATTCAAGTAGTAGCGTCATGAAGTAGGAATAATTTTTGTTATCGTCTTATATGGGTATTCGAAGGACGAGATAGCCAAATTGATCGCCAACCTCCGATAGGAGACGGCACGCAAAGAATAAGATGGGTTATAAGTTTTAGCTCACATTTGTCTTTTTAATCTCTAGTGAATTTAATCTGTTGTGTAAATATATTATTACTTTGATGTCAAGACACAATCCTAGATGGCGCTAGTTGTTGCATAGACTGCATAAAATATTTTTTAAACTTTTTTATATATTATAATTTACTAATCGAGAATGTGTTCATAGTGCATAATTCACTCAATAATAACCGCATGCAAAATTTCAACTCCGTAGGCCTACTAGAAGTACTTTAAAAATCATGACGGTGATGAGTATGTCACCCACGTTTTGACCGAACTTTGACTTCCTATATTTCATTATTAAATATAGGTACAAACTTGTAATTTGGAGGTCGAGGTAGGTTCCGTGAAAACTCTTAATAACCGAAATTTCAGCCTTCTAGCTTTACTCACAACGAAGATACAGGGGGGTCAAAAGTGCCGCGAGTTGCTTCGAGAAAAGTATGGTACGGGGTGCCTCTGCTTAGCTCGACTTGGCGGCGGCACTCCGTGCCGCCAGATATTTTTTAGTACAAAAAAGTGAGAGAGAGGATTGCGATGCCTGAAATAAATAAATGTTTCGGAACGTACGACTGCATCTTCATGACAGTTGTTTGCAAAAATCAAACGCATTATCGTTTTACAACAAAGTTTCATGCAATAACAAAACGATTATGCTAAGCCACAGACTAATACAGACAGAGAATTTGACAGCTAGACGTCACAAAAGTAGAGCAAGAAAATAAAAAACATAACCTCTAAAAAGTTTAAAAGCAGCACCACAAACCCACAAAACGCGAACTGAATTAAAATATAATGCCTCCCAAAATAGCGGGTAACAAATCGAAGACCCTCTGGGTGGACTGCGACTCCTGCGGCTGCAGCATTACCAACAACGACAAGAAAACTCACGTAGAGTTAAACTGCGGCAAAGATCAAGTGAAATGCCCCTATGTGGAAGCAAGCAAGCTGTACACTTGGTTGGAGCGGGCTGGGAGTCCCCCAGAAGGAGCTCCGAGGGATGCCGTGCTTGTGCACCCGTCGGCAGGGTCGCTCATCGGCGCTGTGATCGGTGGAGCCCTAGAGTTGCAAAGAAACGGCGCCCCCTCGCTCGCTAAACGAATGTGGCCTTCCAAAGCGTCGGCGCCAGCCGCGGTCATCTTGCCTGCAGCAGGTAATGCTAATATAAAGTTTTTAACACTTCAAAAGCAATATCTGCTCACTTAGAGATACAACATTTCTAGAATCCAACTTCGTTGAATGTGTTGCCTAAACTTCACTCTTTATATGGATATTCAGATAATATAATTGAATGGTACATTTTCCTGTTTTCAGATCTGACTGGCCCCTGGCGAAGTGATGGAAACAAGACAGTGACAGTCTCAGTACTACAAGGACAGATATCTGTAGCCACACAAGTAACTATCAGCATTTTGAATCACAAATCTGATGCTGACATTTGTGATATTTTGAAAGAGCACTTTTTGAAGAGTTTCGTTTCTTGTGGCAGTATATTGGTTTATCATTATTTTGGCAAAAAGTTGGAAATCAAAATCTTGAATGTGAAATCTAATGGGTTGAATGAAAGCAACAATAAAAATTGGTTTGTTTTAAGTGACGAAACTAAATGGAACATGCAAACCAACATTGTGGAAAAGATTAAAAAGAAGCCGGTGAATCTGGGAGGTGTGGACGACATACTGGAAGAAATACAGACATTGCTGAAAATATCCTTCAATTCACATGGTCTTACAGCTAACTTCCAGCCAACGAGAGGTTTACTGCTTTACGGTCACTCTGGCATTGGCAAAACTGCAATATGCAAACATTTAGCCGAAACAACCAACTGTTTTCATGTTGAACTCAGTGGACCTGCAATATTTAGCAAATTCTTTGGTGAAACTGAGGACAGCATGAAGAAACTCTTTGCTAAAGCAGTTGAGAATGAACCAAGCATTATCATTGTTGATGAAATTGAGACCATTTGCCCACGACGATCTTCGGGAAGCACTGAGCAGGAAAGAAGAGTAACTTCAGCATTTGTGAACTTGCTAGATAACTTACATGAACAGAGCAGTAGAGTTTTCATCCTGGCTACAACCAAGAAACCTGATGCTATAGACCCTATGTTACGAAGGTTTGGAAGGTTAGACAAGGAGATAGAAGTGCCTGTACCTGATAGAGTGAGAAGAAAAGAGATCCTATACAACCTACTCAAGTCTTTACCAAATTCTGTATCAGAACATGACCTTAATTCAATCTCAGATTTAGCCCACGGTTATGTAGCAGCTGACATGGTAAACCTATGTACTCAGGCCTCGATGAAATGTATAAAGCGATCAAGTGAAGTGATAGAGAAAGAAGATCTTGTAGCAGCACTGACTATAGTCAGGCCAAGTGCCATGAGAGAATTACTGATAGAAGTACCCAACGTTAGATGGACTGATATAGGAGGACAAGACAGTCTCAAGTTAAAACTTAGACAAGCGGTGGAGTGGCCCTTGAAACACGCGGAGAGCTTCCGACGCCTCGGCGTGAGACCGCCGAGCGGGGTCTTGCTCTACGGTCCACCGGGATGCTCAAAAACGATGATAGCTAAAGCATTAGCTACAGAGAGTGGTCTCAATTTCCTATCAATAAAAGGCCCAGAGCTATTCTCCAAATGGGTTGGCGAATCAGAAAGAGCTGTCAGGGATTTGTTTACGAAAGCCCGTCAAGTCGCTCCTTCTATTATATTCTTTGACGAAATGGACGCTTTGGGCGGCGAGAGAGGCGCGGGCGAAGCCAGCGTCCACGAAAGAGTACTCGCTCAGTTACTAACCGAACTGGATGGTGTTGTGCCATTGAATTCTGTTACTATACTGGCAGCGACGAACCGCCCTGATCGAATGGACCGCGCCTTGCTTCGACCGGGCCGTCTTGATCGACTCATCTACGTGCCTCTGCCAGACTTCGAAACGAGGCTTCAAATCATTGAGCTCAGGCTGGCTAAAATGAGTACAGGCGACGACGTCAACTCTCACAGTCTAGCCACGCGGACGGAGGGTTTCTCCGGGGCCGAGTTACAGGCTCTGTGCCACGAGGCCGCGCTCAATGCGTTGGAGAAGGACCTGGATTGCAAGGAGGTCACGATGGAGCATTTTGAGAATGTCTTGAAGGAGTTCAATCCAAGGACGCCACAGTCTTTGCTAAAAATCTATGAAGAGTTTGCCTTAGGCCAGAAGTCTGGATAAATGATGAGTTTGGTGTATTTCATTTTACTCGAGTCTTTGAAATAGGAGTGCAGTAGCTGGTAAAGTAGGGTAAGAATACAGATTAATCAAGGAAGGATTGTTTTTACTTTTGTAACAAAGTTTTAACATAAAAACAAGTGTTTTATGTTCTACGGATATTTATTAAATACGTAAGAAAACTTAAATTACAGTTTTTTCATCATATAAATATTAATTAATTAAACTATCTTATTATATTATAAACAATCACATTTAGTACATTTTTATGCAAACAATTTTGCTCCAAACCCTCAGCATCTTTTTTTACCAATTTATTTTTAAAATAAAGGGAATTCACTTCACATAACAATCCTACACACAGGGATCTGTAGTTTAAATGCAGAACGTCTATAGTTCTATCTATAGGGTGTTACTTATCTTAATATTGGGCTTGTAGTTTTAAAGCCTACTATATCTTAGGTACTGGGTAACATTCCAGCCATTGCCTAAATCAATATTTAATTTTCGATCTCAACACGGTCCGCGACATTCGAAAGCTCTTATCGCGCAAGTAAAAGGTTTAGGTACTGTACTTGTATGTACAGCTATCATTTTACGCTGTTGCTTCAATTAAATATTCCCTTTTTCTAGTAACGTAGGCCTTCGATAAAGGATCGTAGGCAGTCAGTTGACGCCTCAGTAATATTTTTGCTGCGATATTATAGCCTTCTGAATAACCTATTTATGACGCAATACAATGAACCAATAGTGTTGAGTGTTATACAAAATGCAGATCATCAGCCACTACCATACTTAAACAATATGATTATTATATAGGTAGGTAAAATACATTAATTTCACCATGTCATTTTTTCGAAATCGTTCTTCAGTCTTTCCTAAAATCATAGTTACAAACATTTACATACATAAGAAAGCTTTATGTTTATTGCAAGTAAGTTTTGCATAAAGCTTTCTATGTAATTCTTTAGTGCAAATAAGCCGTAATCCTTATTTCATATTGAGCGCTTGCTATCTGTTCTGTGACCATAATACTCGAACCACTGCATTAAACAAATAAATTATAAAATCGTCACTATTTAGGGCAGTATTACTGAACTATTTAATTACTCATGCGCCTAACTCTGTTTCACCATTATACAAGTAGTCTCCAAAGTAAAATTTCGAATTTAGCTCCGTAATAATTAAGTAGGACATTCAATTTCAGATACAGAAACAGAGAAGACTTTCAGCTGTCACAAAGCTCCTTTCCCCCTTTTTTCGAGTCTTTTAAAAATCTCCTTTTTCTTTCATTCACCAATAATGTAACTAAACTCACTCTTTAGTTAGCTAATAAAATACACACCAGTCATTCTCTTTCCTTTTAATTTCAAGGTGGTGGGGTCACCCTAAGCTGTCCAATCTATCTTTGCATCTCGAGAGGTCGAGAAGCTTTTGATGAGGGTTCAGCATTGTTATTTAGAGCCATATTACGTCTTAAAAATGCTGGTAGAACGCTAAGGACCATATCGAGCTCCCCCTCACTCATACAGGTGTTACAAAAGGTCCTAACTCTTCTTACAGGATAAAGCACCCGTTAATAGGTATAACATCCCAAAAAATATATTTTTTGCTCTATAACATGCCGTTGATTTTTTAATTAATAAATTGTAAGCGCTGTAGCAAGAGATTTTTTTTTAAAATATGGGTTCATTTATTTTCACAAACGCAAATGCACATTCACACACAATCACGTGTTTAAATGTGAACTAAATCGATAAAAAAAAAGTTTTGAAAAAATTCCGTTTTGAAGATAAAATAAAACAAGTTTTTTTCAACTTTTTTACAGAAATGTCATCTCTGCAAAAAGAGTTAAGACCTTTTGTAACACGTTGTATAGGTAGAATATTAACCACGAAAGAAGAGATTTGAGACACCACGTGGTTGAAATACGCAGTGACGATTTATAGCTCTCTTTAGCAGTATGAGTTCTGAGCGCGGGAAGGTACCGGGCGTCATCCGGGCGGCCGAAAGATGTGCGGGAGGCGGGTCAAGTTACTTGCCACGAAAGAAGATACTTGACTCAAGTATCTTCTTTCGTGGCACGTATTGTACATAATTTCACGAAGGCGGATGAGCCATACTTGTAGTTGTAATGCGTATAGACGCGCGCTCTTGTGTGCGTAACTCAAAAAATTCGAAATTCAAAGACACACACGCAAAGACAATGTGCATGTACATTTACACACACGAGTATGGCTCATCCGCCTTCGTGAGATAAAACAACGGTACTTGATGCTGTCAAAGCTCAATTCGGAAGGCAAAGTTTTTTGTTCGAAAGTCCGTTATTGGCTTAATCTTATCTTTCGACAATATTGAGAAACTAATTTCAATGTTTTTTATTTTGCTTCAGTAGTTTTGTTTTTATGCGCTAAAATGTTTTGTTCCTATGACCGCCAACAGTATGCAGACCGTCGCGTGAAGGTCATAAAACCGTACCTTTGAAACGTTGTAAAATCCAAACTACTGAACCAAAATAAAAAATATTGAAATTAGTTTCTCAATATTGTCTTAAGATAAGATTAAGCCAATAACGGACTTTCGAACAAAAAACTTTGCCTTCCGAATTGGTCCGTCGCTAGATCAGCGGCAGTGGAAACAGACCGAGGTTGTTCAAAAACGCACGATCGGTTCGATGGGTGGTATTTCCACTAAACCTAACTGGGGGCGTAGTGGGGCTTTAGGACGCTGACACTTGGCGTGGTCGTTGGAACGTTGGTCGAGTCTGACTCTTAAGGGTAGACGATAGCAACGTGGCGGGAAATTCAAATTTTTTTATAGTTTTTTACATTTTGTAGCTAAACTGAGCTATTTTTGTTTAGCGATTTTTCGTTCGTGGCAATAACATAGTATTATTTTCATTATTGTAAAAAAAAAACAACTATAATTCAGCCGATTACGTGTTCTGGTCTACGACCAGTTTTTTGGGCAGTGCCACTGCTTCGTAGACCAGTACAAAATGTAAAAAACTGTAAAAATTTTGAATTTCCCGCCACGCTGCTATCTTCCAGCCTTAAGCCGCGTTTTCACAGTCTTATAAGTTATAAAACTAAAATCAAAAGAGCCATCCAAGAAAATGGACGCTTCTGATTAGTCGTTTCTATCCGAGCTTGTACATTTTAGCGAGGTTGTCTCTGGCTCGGACGGAATTGACCAATCAGAAGCGTCTATTTTCTTGGTTGGCCCTTTTGGTTTTAGTGTTATAAGACTGTGAACCCTTCGTCCAACGTTCGCGCCTTGCCGCCGGCGCCCCAACAAGGCTCTCGGTGCAAGCCCACTACGCCTAATCTTAGACGCGCAGTATCTCGGTGTGCCGGTTGTAGCAGATGGCGATCCAGTCCGGCTGCGTGGCGCCCCACTGGATCTGGTTCACCTGGAAACGGAAGGCCGGTGAGTGGCAGAAGGATGGATTGTGAGGAGGGAAACCCCGTCCTTTTTCAAATAATGCCGCCAATGAAATAAAATGATATTTTATTTTTGCTTAGTGCGGAGGCTCAATGCTCCACTTAGAGCTCCCTTAAAGTTATGGTCAAGTCAATGCACACAAAATCCACCAGTGAAAAAAAAATTTTCTTTTTGGAAGTGATTGCGCTGAAAACGGGCAGTCAAATGAGCTAGGCTTAACTATTTTTAGTACCTAAGGCCTAGATTCCAGATCTTACAACATACGAATAAATCCTGCACAAGAAAAAAACGGGCACTTTTGAATTGTGCGGGATTTATTTGTAGGTTCCATGATCTGGAATCTAAGCGTTAGGTCCTAAAAAAAAAGTAAGATGTAGCCTGTACGACAGCACGTCGACCCTTACACGCTAGCACTACTGGGTTACGTTACGGGCGACTTTACAGTAAAAGTGTACACTCTGACGTGCTGTCGTGTGTACATGTCCCACTAGCTGGGCAAAGGCCTTCTCTCAGAGAGAGAGTTCGAGCTTAATCACCACGCGTGCTCAATGCAGGTTGGCGATTTTTGCGTTGAGGGTATAATGCCTCATACGCTCAGGATTACTTACGATGTTTTCCTTCACGGTCAGCGAGTGGTATTGCTACTACAAATTCTTTAGGTCCTAAAATCCTAAAAATCCTGAATGGTCAAATGATCCCTAGGCTAACTATTTAGGACCTAAGGCCTAGATTCCAGATTCGCCTGTAAAAAAAAATTCGTCTGTATGTGGCCAGTCTAAGGGTGGTATTCTAGAACGCTACTTAAACTCACTTTAAACAGAGTTCAGACTGTCGATAAAGCAGTGCATGTTTTAATATGAAGGGAGGGATATTCAAATCAATTATTATCTTATTATTATTATTTTATCGACAGTCGACACTACTAAATTCTACTTAAACTGAGTTTAAACAGAGTTCAAGGAGCTTTCTAGTTTGAACTGAGTTTAAACAGAGTTTAAGTAGCATTCTAGTTTGAACTGAGTTTAAGTAGCGTTCTAGAATACCACCCTAAGACGGGCTTGGTCTCACCTCTCCCTCGGCGGCGGTGTAAGCGAGGATCGGGTCCTCGATGGCTCGCGGCATCTGCTGGATGTCCCAGATCAGTGCCTGGTGGTCGTCGCCCGCTGTGCAGATGTGGCACGAGCTGAGGACACAACGACTGGTTTTTAACGCCCGATACTAAAAGTGGGGTGTTATAAGTTTGACCGCTATGTGTGTGTCTGCCTGTGGCACCGTATGTGTTCCGGTCATGATGATGATGATATCCTTTTATCTGGGGACATAGGGCTCGAAGAAGGGATCTCCATTTTTGGCGGTCTTGCGCGGCAGCCTCTAGCTCCTTCCAGTCGATGCAGCCTCTTTGTTAACTGAGCTCCTCCAGGTAGTGCGGGGGCGGCCCGGCCGTCTCTTGCCAGTAGCTTGCCACGTCAGTCCTTGTTTGGACAGGTGACTGTCTGGTCTCCGCAACGCGTGTCCGATCCATCACCATCTGGTCATAAAACTAGTTTTTTGGCCAGTGCGTCTGGTTTGCACAAAATCGGCTTAATTATTGTTGTTCTGTTGTTTACAATAATGAAAAGAATACAATTTTACTACCGTGAAACAAAAATCGCTGAACAAAAATTGCTCAGCCCCTGTATCCTCTAAAGTAGCCACTGTAAAAATAAACGTTATTTTTAATGTCAAAAAAAAGATCGTTCATTTGTATAAGGGCTATTTTTGCGCTCGACGCACAGTGGTCGATTTGTACGATTTAGGCGGCCAAAAGTCCATTTCTCAAAGTTAACTTATAACAAAACAAATTGATTCCCGGAAAAATAGACACCCCGACTGCCCAAACCCCACCCCTCCCCAGTTCCTAGAACTGCGTGCGCGCCCCCACAGGTAGTCGGAACTTGATCGTCGCGCAAGCTGTACGCGTTCGTTCTCGACACTCTTAGCGCAACCGATATTCTAAAGTGAATATTTCATTGGATATTATTCAGTTACAAGTGAAAGTGATGGAAGTCGAAAATTCAGGTAAGCTCCTTCAAATATAATTTAAATTAAGATAAGGAATATCAATATTTAGTGCAGTTACAACGTATCAAAGATCGCCCTTTTTCATAGAAAATATTATCATTTTTTTATTTTCAATAGTAAAAATGTTGTACTTCCGAGACCGTCCGAGTTAAATTCCTTATGGTTTCTAATAGTATAGCTCTTTGAGCAGATAACCACAAAAAAAATAGCCACCACCTTTGACCACTTCGCGAGAAAAATAATAATTCATTAACTTAGGCAGAAAGTGAGAAAAATTCCTTTTTTGTTTCTTTTGCGTTAAAATTCCTTTTCGTTGTTCTAGGTTCATCAAGTTACTCGGGCATGGAGGTAGTAACTCGCAGATATCTTTTTGATACGATGATTGAGGAAAACTCTCCATCAATAAACGACAAATTGGAATACTTACAAAATTATTTGTTAATGTCTTACGGGGACTCCGACGAAGACAAAAAGTATATAAATCATACATTTTCATATTTTAAAACAGAAATAAAAAAGAGATGGTCCAAAGCACGCAACACGCTAGAAAAATTTCTTATAAGCAATGATGCATGGTTAGCAGGAACGTTCGAGATGCCCATAAAAACGCATAATAAGTCAGGACGACCTAGCAAAACATTCAGTGAATGTAGTGAAAGAACTAAAAGGAGGAAAACAGAAGAAGTTCGCTCCTCTGTAGGCAAAGAAGTGATAGTTCACGCAGCGCAAGTAATTTTACAAAAAGAAGGAAAAAGAAACGCCTCGCCTAAAAGATATTACAAATTCGCCTGCAGCCGCAAACGAATGTAAAAAAAGACATTCCAAATCAAAGGCACAAGATCCCCTTACGCCTCGGGAGGCACTGCGAATGTGCGTGGACGCTGATTTGACACGAAGTCAATATGAAATTGTGCGAGCAACCAACAGAAGCTTTTACCCGTGCTACGAATTAGTGTTGAAGGCTAAACAGGAATGTTACCCACCCAAAGAGACGCTACGAGTGACCGCTTCCTGTGCTGAAAGTGATCTACAATCTTTGTTAGATCACACCGTCACGCGATTATCAATTTTCCTCGAAGAAGTACTAATGACTCTTACAGAAACTGAGAGAAATTCCTTGCAGATTATCTGCAAATGGGGTTGTGATGGTTCACAACAAGCTCAATACAAACAAAAGTTAATGAATGACGCCGACTCGGATGCAAATATATTTTTGAGCTCATTCGTGCCTCTACAAATTGTTTGCGGCGAAGACAAAACAAAAATGGTTTGGCAAAACCCGACTCCTTCTTCACCACGATATTGCCGCCCGATACGATTCAGATTTATAAAAGAGTCTACAGACATTACAAAAGATGAAATAAATTACGTTCGGGACAGTGTGAAGTCCCTTAAAGCCACGGAATTGGAACTGAATGGGCAAAAATTCTCGGTTAGCCACAGTCTTAAAATGACCATGGTGGACGGCAAAGTTTGCAATGCGGCGACTGACACCAAATCAACGAGTAGATGCTACATATGCGGAGCCACTTCAAAAAACTTTAATGACTTAAGTAAAAAAAACGAAATTCACCCAGAATCGCTTGAATTTGGCCTATCAACTTTACATGCCAGAATTCGATTATTCGAGAGTATTTTACATTTAGCTTATAAATTGCCCGTTGGGAAATACCGTGAAAAAAGAACCAAAGCAGAAAAGATGCTAGAACAACAAAAAAAAAAAGAGATTCAGCAAAGATTCAGAGAAGAAGTAGGTATCTTGGTAGATATGCCAAAATGTAATTTTGGTAACACAAATGACGGCAATACTAGTAGAAGATTTTTTGAAAACCCACATCTGGCTGCTGAAATAACGGGAATAGACATTAATTTTATTTATAGAATTAAAGTTATTTTGGAAGCCATATCAAGCGGTCACAAAATAGATGTCCCGAAATTTGATGAATACGCCATGGAGACAGCAAAACTGTATGTAGAGTTATATGGTTGGCATTCTATGACTCCTACCATGCATAAAATTTTGGTACATGGTGGAAAAGTTATAGAAAATTCTCTAGTGCCTATTGGTCAACTTTCGGAGGAAGCTGCAGAAGCTCGTAATAAGCACTTTCGCTCATACCGTCTAAACTTTGCTCGAAAGTTTTCACGCGAAGACTGTAACCTTGATATTTATCACAGGTTACTCTTGACATCAGATCCGCTCATCAGTTCAATGAGAAAAAAAAAGAAGATCCGATCAAAACCATTTTTGCAGGAAACTTTGGAGCTTTTGCTTCCTGCAGAGCCAAATACAAAAGGCACTTGTGATAAATGCATGGAAAGTGACGGTGAGGAAGAATTGTCTTTTAAAGAGTAACATAACAATTTGTATGTTAAACTTTCATAAAATATTGTCTTATTGTTTATGATTCGGTACCTAACATTGTAAGTAACATTTAGTATAATAATGTGGTAATAACTGTTGACCATTTAATTTTAGTGTATACTGTATTTTTTTGTCATCCATATTTTATTTTCAATTTAAATAGGCATGCAGACTGTAGAGAATAAACATTTTTTTTTATGTACGGCCGTCTTTTACTTAACATATTGTGATAATTCTTAACCCAAATATCAAAAACTACTAAGCCGATTTCGATAATTCAAATGAACTCAAAATATATATTTTACACCAAAGGGAGATTTAAAGAAAATTTAAAAACATTGGCGCTATTTACAAAAATATTTTCACAGAAATGTTTTTTTGTATAGAAAAATACGCTTTCAATGAAACAAATAGGGATAAATATATATATTCACTCTAAAATACCAGATTAGCATTTGTTGTCGTATTTATTACTGAAATAAAGCATAAAATAGTTTTGGCCGCCTAAATCGTACAAATCGACCACTGTGCGACGGTTGTGTGTTTTTTTACATAATAGAGGCGCTGTTTAGCTTCAAAATAAAAAATAAAAACGGTGAAAAATGGGCTTTCAGACCACGCTGCTATCGTTGGACCTAAAAGCTTGCTCACCTGTGTGGTGCCCAGGCGATGCCGTTGACGCAGGCGCGGTGGTTGTTCAGCCTGGCGACAGGCGTGCAAGGCACTCGCACGTCTAGTATGATCACTTGCTCACCTGTGTGGCGCCCAGGCGATGCCGTTGACGCAGGCGCGGTGGTTGTTCAGTCTGGCGACAGGCGTGCAAGGCACTCATGATCACTTGCTCACCTGTGTGGTGCCCAGGCGATGCCGTTGACGCAGGCGCGGTGGTTGTTCAGCCTGGCGACAGGCGTGCAAGGCACTCGCACGTCAAGTATGATCACTTGCTCACCTGTGTGGCGCCCAGGCGATGCCGTTGACGCAGGCGCGGTGGTTGTTCAGCCTGGCGACAGGCGTGCAAGGCACTCGCACGTCAAGTATGATCACTTCGCACGCGTCCATAGCAACCGTGGCCAGGTAATTGGGGTCCTGCTTGTTCCACGCCAGCCGCAGCAGAGGCGTGTGTTGCGGATCCTGGAGGGAATGAACGAAGGAAAACTGGTAATTTTTAGGGTTCCATACCTCAAAAGGAAAAAAAACGGAATCATAATAGGATCACTCGTTCGTCTGTCTATCTATCAGTCTGTGGCACCGTACGTCCGTAGCTCTTAAACAGGTGAACCGATTTTGATGCGGTTTTTTATATTTGAAAGCAGGCTTTCTAGCGAGTGTTCTGTTTTATCAAAATCGGTTCAGCCTTTTATGTGCTAATTTCAAGTTAAAAATAAAGGATATTTTAAAATTTTGAATTTAGAAGTCATGCGTATCTATGGAAAGGCACTTCTTCACTACGTCAATGTCGCTGAACTTCGTCAATGTTGTTATCAAATTCAAAATCACGTTGATGGTTTCCGTTTTTTAAATAAAGTTGAGCGTTTTCGTGTTTAAAATCACGTTGTGCGTTTCCGTGTATAAAATCACGTTTATCGTTACGTGTGTAAAATCACGTTGAGCGTTTTGTGTTTAAAATCACTTTGAGCGTTTCGTGTTTAAAATCACTTTTAGCGTTTCGTGTTTAAAATCACGTTGAGCGTTTCGTGTTTAAAATCACGTTGAGCGTTTACGTGTATAAAATCACGTTTATCGTTACGTGTGTAAAATCACGTTGAGCGTTTTGTGTTTAAAATCACTTTGAGCGTTTCGTGTTTAAAATCACTTTTAGCGTTTCGTGTTTAAAATCACGTTGAGCGTTTCGTGTTTAAAATCACGTTGACCGTTTCGTGTTTAAAATCTCGTTGAGCGATTTCGTGCTTCGTTGCTAAAAAAAACTTAAGACACAAGAGGTATCGTAGGGCATCTCCTTACGTTAAAACAAACAACACACCTCATAGATGATGGTGGAGTGCTCGAGGTGTCATATCGCGGCCACCGCTCGCGCGGCTGAATGAACAAACAACACACCTCATAGATGATGGTGGAGTGCTCGAGGTGTCTCAGGTCGAACATGCGAACAGAGCCGTCCGCGCCGACCGACGCGAACATGTCCCGTCCGCCGCCCGCGCGGCTGAATGCTATGTCGTACACCTCCTGTGGACAAACGGAGGTTGGCCATTAGTACAGGGGGCTTAAGAGTCCCCTTCAGGACCGTGGGAACTCAATGACGGCCAAGCGCGTGAAACGCTGTTTTCTATAGCTGTTTCACCCAGAGCGAGACGAGGCGCGGGAAAAGTGACAGGCAATGCGACTGTATGAGTCTACGTGTGTTCGTGCCCTTTCGCGAGTATCTAGTTGTAGTTGTAATGTAATAGATCTATTTTCCCAAATTTTTTCGAAGTTCAGCTGCCATTTCTACATTTTATTAGGTATTTAAATTTTTTTTCTGACAAGTAATAGACATTATTGACATTATTGTTGTGCGTTAGACTCCAACAGACAGTGTAATAATGTAAGTAAATAACAGCGGAAAGTAACCCCTTTTTCGGCGCGAAAAACGCATCGCTCTAATTTCTTTCAGGCTATTTTTCTTATAATAAAAACTATTTGCAAACCTCCGTATTGGTCATCTACTGATATAAACCAAGTTTCAGCAAAATCCAGCCTGTAGTTTAGAAATTAAACCGGGACTGCGTTTGTATGGGAAAATGGTGCTCTAGCACCCTCTTAAGGCCCAGTAGCACGCACAACTGGCGCCGCCAATGAAAAAAATATCATATCTTCTTTTTGGATGCGTTTTTTGCTAAAAACTCCCCTGCGATTTCTCAACGCGAGGCTTAACTATTTTTAGGACCTAAGGTTTGGATTCCAGATCCTAGAACTTAAGAATGCAATCGATTCTCGCCAAAAGTGGCGGCGCTATTTGTGCGTCCTATTGTGCCTTAAGTCTGTAACGCAATGGCGTGTCGATGGCGTCCTAGACTCCTAGTAGAAGGCCAAAATCGGGGTTTCTTGGTTTTTACCAGACTGCCCCAGAAGGAGGGTTACGTTTTTCGAGTGTATGTATGTATATTTCTTTCGCACGCTCTGTAGCCTAAACGGCTTGTTGGATTTTAGCTTGCGAGTTGTCGTTAGTGATTGTGACCTGGGTACCTATATCAAAATATCGAAAAAACAAAAATGGCCGACATCTGCCCCACCTAGTTAGATAGATAGAATACTCTTTATTGTACATCAAACGAATTAATTCCATAGAAATTTCCTAAAAGTAATCAGTATTAGTGGATATACAATGGGTGGCCTAATTGCTAAAAGAAATCTCTTCCAGACACTACAGGGTGCACTCTAAGTCTATGGCGGAACTGTGTAAGTAGGCTGTCTACTGATCACTACCAACAACTTGTACTTGGTGGCGAAAAAAATGGAGCGACAAAAATATCTGCTGTTTCATACATTTGGCGCAGTACTGAGTCGACCTTTTGTATGGAACAGCAGATATTTTTATCACTCCATTTTTTTCGCCACCTAGTACAAGTTGTTTGTATTGATCAGTAGACAGCCGACTTAAAGTTCCGCTATCGACTTAGAGTGCACCCTGTAGTTACCACGAACCTTATCATGCGCGATGAGCTGCGTCTTAACATGCCCGGAGACCTCGTTGACGCGGCCCAGCACCTGGCCGGTCTCCAGGCCCCAGATGGTGCAGGTGGTGTCGATGCTGGAGGTGCCGATGAGGTTGGGGTCGACCTCGTTCCAGTCGAACGAGGTGAGCGGCGCGCAGAAGTCGCTGTTCTTGTTGTTGTTGAGGACGCACTCGAAGAAAGTGTAAGGCTCGCCGGCGCGCCAGATGCGGAGGTAGTCGCCTGAGCGTGAGAACAATCGGAGGTTTAAGTGAAATTGGAGGTTTAAGTGAGAGTCAAAGTCAAATTGTTTTTATTCAATCCTACTTCCTACTATCCTACTACTATTATAAACGCGAAAGTTTGTAAGTATGGATGGATGGATGTTTGTTACTCTTTCACGCTGAAACGGCTGAACGGATTTGGATGAAATTTGGAATAGAGATAGCTTAGACATCAGAGTAACACATAGGCTACATATTATCACGCTTTTACCCTTAGGAGCAAAGTAAATTAAATTCAAAGCATTTATTTCGGAATATTAACACTTCCATAGATTAAAAAGTAAAAAACAGATAAAAAATAAATAAATTAAAACATCACAATTTGTACAATTAAAAAGCAAGGCAGTTCATAATCTTAGAGTTACATAAATTAAAATGAAAATTCAAAAATTAATTAATTAAAATAAAAAAAATTAAGTAAAGCACTTTTTTCTGTAGTCCACGCGGACGAAGTCGCGGGCAAAAGCCATAAAAGAATAGTATGCCATAAAAGAAATTATTTACATTGAACAGAAAAATATTAAAAAATTATACACAGGGTGTTGTTTTGTAAAGTGACGCCCCGACTAAGGGGTGATTATTTACACGACTGAAGATAAACAAAATATAAATATGTCAGTGAAAAATACTCAAAAATCATTAAACTATGGCCTCCCTTACTATTATACTAACGCGCTTTGAGAAAGCGGGGGTGTCCGCACGTCGCGTTTATTATAGAACAACTTGAACAAGGTAATTTTTCCAGCAAAAAAATTTTTGAAAAAAAACTAATATTTAGTTTTAAGCGTTACTCAAACTATCGCCCCTGAGTCGGGTCTCACTGACCAAAACAACACCCTGTATATCAAATACTTATTACTATCTAATACTAAGTAGCTAGCTACTTTTTTTTTCTTATGTTTGGTTGGTTGGGCATGTTTGGTTGGAAAAGTCTATAATGTAGCCATAAAATGTAGTTACCACTAGTAGCTAGAAGATCTGGGTACACTCCCTTGCTGTCAGGGATCCACATGATCTTGGTCGTAGGGTACGGGTGGTCAAATGTGCTCTTGGCACTGAATTCACTCGTCTCTTCATCTAGGGATATGATTTGGACCTGAAAAAATTATACATAATCAAACACAATAATTTAAAACACAGGGATGGAATTATTTATGAAAAAAATTTAAGCAGGACACTATCTTGGCCGATTAACCATTCAGTCCACAAATTAAGATTTCCAATATGCAGCAGGATTCTATGAGCTGAACTAATACCAATTAGTTGAACGAGCGAGCGAAGTTCTCCGAGTCTACTGGAACAATCCGGCGTTTGTATGTATGAATGTTCGTTCGACGATAACTTGAGTAAATGTAGTCAGATCGTCATGAAATTTGGTAGGCGGGTAAATGAGGCAAAGAGAATTTTTAAGTTCGAAAATGAGCGAAATTGGTCGAGGGGTTGCTGAGATATAGGGTCGCGAGTTCAAAGTTCGGGGCGAACCACTAGTTAAAATGTAAGGATGTAAAATACAGTTTCTATCCATAGCTCTGCCACTTGTATGAGTGTTGCCAAGCGGTTGCCATTTTGAATAGGCTACATTTGGTCAGTTAGATATTTTTGTAAGTAACCAAATGTTTTTGAATTGTTGCAAAAAGTTGGTTTATAAAACAATTTTCAAACTGTTCGGATAGCAAATTCGGTTCGCTTACCTTATTATTATACTCCTCCACAAAGCTGCCAAGGGCGAGACGGAATCGCTTGTCCGGTCTCACAGACCAGTTCATGGAGTAGAGTGGCCATGGCGCCTGGTACCTAAAATAACCCAATAAAATTACATAATATTTATAACTTATTGCTTCTTACAATAATGCACTTTTTTTTTCTACAACACTTAGATTGTTTATTTTCCAAATTAGTCTGTAAAAATATGATTTCAGAAGAAACATAGAAGTGTAATTTAAGAAGATCGACCCTGCAGGCTTACTTTCTTGTCAGCATATCTTTTTTTATGGTCGATAGCTAAGGTTTGATTTGTGAGAAAGTGGCTTAGGTCCAGTTAGCTATTTCATCTAATTAGGTCACATGAGATGGTAACATGGATGTTAATGTTATGTTAGTCTTACTTGTATATCTCTTTTCGTTTGGTACTGCTGCTTGTTGTGCTTGAGCTGCTGTGTGGCATCGACATCTTGGACCGTTTTGCCTGCAAGAGCAAAATATTTGTGATACAAGTAGAAAATATATAAAATGGCATGGATTTTACTTTGTTTTCAGTCTGCAAGGTGTGGGATTGTAGAATAATGGTGGGAAAGTAGAAATAAATGTCCAGATACGATTTTGTTCCACGAAAACCGCAAAAAATGCTAACTTTATTCCTTTCTTTTATAACCTACAAAACACTGTGATAAACATTGGAAATCACTTGCCTATTGTAAGCAAACTGCGCAGTTGCTCAATATGAATAAATAAACTACCTTATTTCCTATTTACAGCATTTAAAACATTACTTTTTTGAGTTTTTAGACGCAAAAAACAAACACAAGCGTATCATTTGACGTGATTTGACAGTTTTATTTTTTTCACGCAAATGCCATAATAGCCGAGATTATTTGCCATTCTGCCTACCACAACTGCTGCCAGACAAAGTTCACAGATTAGCCAAAGCATCATTGAATTTAGTTCTCTTTTTTAAAACTAGGTAGCGCAAGTAGTCCCACAAACGCGCATTCAAAAGTGGATGGTGGTGGTGTTGGTGTATACGAGAAAAATGCGAGGAAAACCGGAAAAGGAACTTTCTGTAAGTAAATTATTATCTAAAATTATTGCCGTGATTTTTTTCAAATCGGGTTAACGATATAGATTGCCTTACTTTAGGCCCTAGGTAGGTACACACGACAGCACGTCAGACTGGAACTTCGGCCCGTAATGTATAGCCATAGCAGCTACGGCCATTTTTTACCGAAACGCTGCTTTTTATGATGAAAGCAAGCCGCTTTGCACAGTGATAGAAGGGGCAAAAATAAGTGATTTGACCCGCAGCAGCACAAGTTTCATCCCTTAGGAATAGAGAGGGCGCCACTTCTAAAAATACACTTTGAAAAATTCTAACAGCCTAACGGGTGAACCGATTTCAATGATTAATATCTTAATCGAAAGAAAATCACTTATTGTACAACCTAAAAAATAAGATTTAAAAAAAAAACTATAATGGCTGCCCTAAATCCAACGTTTTGTATTTTTTTTTATTTTTATTTCTCAGTTTTTACTCAATTATGCAAATAAATTGTATGATGAAGGTATATTTTTTATAATTCATATTGTTAATAATTTAATAATGAATTTAATAACAAAAACTGCATGCCAATATCTTTAGTAGTTTAGGAAATATTAAGGTTTACATGTGCTGGAAAAGCGGGGCATTGCCCTCGCGTCATAGTAACTGTGTAGAGAAAAAAACTTCTATTTGTGATGAAAGCTAGCCATTTTGCACAGTGATAGTGGAGAGTAAAATAAGCAATTTTACCCGCAGCAGCAACATTTTCATCCCTTAGGGACACAGATGGCGCCACTTATTTGACCAAACTTCAAAATTTTGTATAAAGTAAACGGCTCTACCGATTTTCATGGTTTAAACACCCAATGGTTGGTTTTTATACCATAATACATTTAAAATATAAATAAGTCAAAAACGTACTGGAAATAAAAATAATAAAAAATATTTTGTAAAATAAAAGTGTTTTCATTGAGGATGATGAATCAAGTATTTATTCTTTTTGGTTTTTGACAAATACTTACACATCATTTCTCGTTTGCCTTGTCACAGATGTGTACAACAACGTTAATGCCTAACGGTTCACGAGTTTCCTTATTTTATTTGGTATACGTAAATTTTTAGTCGCTTATTCTGAGTAAACTGTATTCAATGTATTCAATGTAGTATTCCAAATAAAATAAGGAAACTCGTGAACTGTTAGGCATTACCTTATTGTACACATCTGTGAGAAGGCAAACGAGAAATGATGTGTAAGTATTTGTCAAAAACTAGAAAGAATAAATACAAGATTCATCATCCTCAATGGAAACACTTTTATTTTACAAATTATTTTTTATTATTTTTATTTCCAATACTTTTTTGACTTATTTATATTGTATATGTATTATGGTATAAAAACCAACCATTGGGCGTTTACATAATGAAAATCGGTAGAGCCGTTTATTTTATACAAAACTTTGAAGTTTTGTTAAATAAGTGGCGCCATCTGTGTTCCTAAGGGATGAAAATGTTGCTGCTGCGGGTAAAATTGCTTATTTTAGTATCCGCTATCACTGTGCAAAATGGCTAGATTCCATCACAAAAATAAGTTTATTTCTCTACTTAGTTACTATGACGCGAGGGCAATACCCCGCTTTTCCAGCACATGTAAACCTAAATATTTCCTAAACTACTAAAGATATTAGCATGCAATTTTTTTTATTAAATTTATTATTAAATTAGTAACGATATTACTTACAAAAAATATACCCTTTTCATACAAGTTTTTTGCATAGTTCAGTAAAAATACACAAATAAAAAATAAAAAATTACAAAACGTAGGATTTACGACAGCCAGCATAGTTTTTTTTTTTATTTAATTTTTTTGGTTGTACAATAAGTAATTTTCTATCGATTAAGATATTAATCATTGAAATCGGTTCACCCGTTAGGCTGTTAGAAATTTTCAAAGTTTATTTTTAGAAGTGGCGCCCTCTCTGTTCCTAAGGGATGAAACTTGTGCTGCTGCGAGTCAAATCGCTTATTTTTGTCCCTTCTATCACTGGGCAAAGCGGCTTGCTTTCATCATAAAATGCAGCTTTTTTTTCATAGCTGCTAAGACTAGTAACCGAGTAGAGTGCTAGCGTGTAAAAGTCGACGTGCTGTCGTGTGTACTTATACTCAGTATACGGTATCTAAAGTCTAATTTAGTCTAGTCAGATATCAACCAATATAACGAACTAAGTAGATTTGTAAGTAAATATATAGGTAACCTAAGTACCTACATTATTTGTGCTTTGTGCAACCTACAAACACACTGTAGGACAACCGTGCCTAATCCTGCCCCAGCGACCTTAATCAAATTCAAAGCATGCGTCAAGCAGGCAGGGACACCACTTTCTTTCTTACATCAACGTTCCAATAGGGACTTGTGATATAATTTGATTTGCGTAACCACTGGCCTACTAACTAATGCACGCGTTTTAAGGGTATCTAAAGTGGAACTGGCTAGAAACAGGTTGCTGAAAATTCTACTGGCGGTGATAAAAAGGCTAGTTTGTTACGTCCTTGCTTTAAGCCTATGCTTACCTACTTACTTAGTAGGCTGGCCCGGTTTCTGAATCGAGAAGAATTTTACTAAGTAGGTAAATACTTAAGTATCGTTCTGTCACGTTATTTTGTGAGAAACCTGCAGAGACAGAACGATACTTAAGTATGTGCTTGCTTAGCGAATTTCTCAATTCAGATGATGATTTTGGGCCTAGTCCTAGGTCCTTGGCCTCAGGTTATTTAGAGTTTTAGAGCCTAAGTAGGTGCAAAAAACACTACTAAAGGTACGTTCAGCCACAGTCTAGGATACTCCATGGTAGATCTTACCGCGCGCGTGTTATCTTGTTTTTGTGTAAAATAAATAATCTAGAGCTCAATGAATGTAGGCACGTACATACCTACCTAGGCACCTTTTACCTTTACTTTTGTACTTTTACGGTAGAGTAGGTGTAGGTACCTACGTATATGTTGTATATTGTAGGCTGTAGGTATGTAATGTACAGTCATGAAATCAATTAGCCATCGCTTGCATTCCAACCTAAAATGCAAGCTCGTGTCAAGGTCCATAACAGTCTGACCGGACTCTTGTCTCTCCGATATCCATTCGTCAACTTCTGATTCTGACACATTCTAATACTTGTAACCACTTATCCGTGCACGTAAAACTTGGTATTATAGCCCCTAAGGAGTTGGGATAAGACTTATAGAGAAGGTAGACTTAAGTTGGTTAATCTCTACCTATAGGGGGTGTCGAGAGGCATTGTTTCTAAAGGTTAATTTTTGATATTGAATTATAGAGTTAGCAATTAGCAGCACTTTTGATTTATTTTGGGTCTGCTTAATTATTTTGTCTTTAATCCACGCGCTCTAGCCAAAACCAGCCAGCTAATTAGGTTTTATTTTGTTTTAATTTTGAAATAAATGACTTATCTTCTGCATTGCGTCCTTTTCTCGCCGATCCCCTCGGTCAGCAGAAGCGAATCACATCATTGCCTGATATATTAGTACAGAAAATAGTTGGCCTCTATCTACCCCTCAAACACTGAGCGAAAGGGACCACCTGATGAAAATCTACAAAATGGAGGTTTCTTAACCAATTACCAACCTAGCGCGAGAAACTAAAAGCTCGCAAAAGGCCATGTTGTGTGGACGTAACTAAGGTCCGAGATAATTACTATGATTCAACTTGGACGTCATAAGTCGGGCTAGGAAATGGCCTCAAGCCGATCAGATACTGCCCCGTGATGGGTGAATGTTGCTGCACCCTTGACCTGTGCTCTTTGTTGAGACAACGGAGCCCCGGGTTGACCATTCATTCATGGTGGAAGGCTGATTTGTTCCGCTGATTTGAGCTTTCGGTGTAGGTGCTGAAGTAAAGGTGAAACTGAAGGCTGTAGAGGCAGATGCCTAAGTTTTGTAGTGCTGATGGTTTAGTTCTTTGGGTTGGGTTGGGTTACCTTATGAGGATACGTATATCGAACAGTAGTGTTTTCTGCATATAAACGTAGTCCCCGGTTTCCTTCCTGGAAAATGAGCATACTGAATGTAATGTGAAAAACTGTTGGAGAATCTAAATAAATAATAATAATAATAATATTTTTTTGGTATACTGGGACATGTCCACCCCTGACGTATCGGACCGTTTAAATTTTTTCGATACATTATTGTTTGTTACCAGGAGCCAGGAACCGCAAAAATACAAAAAAAATGCGCATGGCGACAAAAGACGTCTCGTAAACTGATTTGACAACTTTAAAAACAAGACAGTCCGTCTCCGTCATCAAGTAGTTTCTTGTGATATCAGTAATAGAATATTATTTTTTAATCGGACCAGCTTTGAGAGAGTAAACTGGGGATTAGATAGACTAGTGGCTCGCCACGTCTTTAGTCTTTGCGCATACGCATTTATGCATAGACACTAAGTTAGAATAGAATATAATTGAAAAACACTGCTCTACATAATTATTGGAAGAAAACGGGATTCTTACCACGATTTATTTTCTTTTGAGTTCCCGATATCCCGTTTTCTTCCAATAATTATGTCTAAAAACCACGAAAGTTTCAAAAAGCATACTCCTCTACAGTCTAGCTAGTCCATAGGAAAGACAAGGACACTTTCAGTATGCGGATTGTGGGAAGGAGTAGGTACCCAGCAAAATGGTGCCTCTGCTTACTCCTTCGCCCACATCTTGAGGGTGTATTATTATTGTTATTAGAGGTCTCCAATTTGTAACTGAACGTAGGCTCTCTAGGCACCAGGTCAAATCGTAAATTGGCTAATTTAGGTTTTCGGTTTCGTGGGAACACACCCACAACTTTCTGTAGCGATCTAATTGCCCTCTATTTTTGGTTGTAGAGTCCTTTAGCGTCTACACCGTAGAGCTTATAGGTAAAAGACTCATTAGACTCATTGCATGTAGTATTGGGGATAATATAGGGTGCTAAATGGTGCATACTAAATACTATATGTATGAAACTGCGTATTTTTTTCCTAATATTTATGGCCACATAGTAGAGGTTGTTTGCATCGATGAGTGGAAATGGAATTCGAGTGCACGCACGCTGTAGTTGTACATACTGGCATGAATAATATAATAATACTAGCATGATATTATGTACGACAGCACGTAGACTTTCGTTGCAAAGTCGCCCAAAACGCAAGTGAATAGAGTGCACGCGTGTAGGGGTCTACGTGCTGTCTTGTGTACACATTAGACTACACTACCTACTTATGATAAACAAAAGGTTTTCACTTGAAGGGGGTACAAATAATGCGACTCTAATGTTTCGAAATGAACTCTATGTAACATACAATAGGAACTGTTCAAAGTCTAGAGACGGTGTCGTGTGTACCTTTAAAAAAATTGTCTGCATTAGCCATTCATTTGTTTAGTTAAACGAAGTATAAAGCTAAACAAAAAAGCATTATCTCGGTGAACGAGTTAGGTACTCACGGCACAAACTATAAATTAGGTAGCCAAAAGCCACGCTCAATAGCAATTGCGGAGACTAAATAAATACCTATCCAAACAAGGACTAACGTGGCAAACGAAATGAATGGTAAGCATTGTACTACCCTTAAGTACGGCGCTCATTAAAAAAAGCTAGAAGTTACCCAGATAAGTGCATATACCTTATTCGAGTCCTATGTCCATTATTATCCGTCAAAAAATATCTGAAAAACGTAGATGGTAGGCCGACGGGTGTACCGCTGGATGCTGATCCACCATGTTAAGTATGCATACGTACGTTATATATAGCCAACGGGCATAGTTACGTATAGACAACAAGCATAGTTACGCATAGCCAACAAGCATAGTTACTTAAAGCCAACAAGCATAGTTACGCATAGCCGACAAGCATAGTTACGTATAGCGAACAAGCAACATATAGCCAACAAGCATAAAACGTATAGCCTTCAAGCGTATTGACGTATAGCCAACAAGCATAGAGCAACGGTGTAAGCCTTGGAACTATACACAGCACATAGATCCAAGTGTAGAGCAGGCGAAGCAGACGAAGCAAAGTCAAGGTGGCTCTTCTGAGCAACAATTGTTATTTGGCACTTTGCGGTTAGCACTAGTTAGCCACGTTAATTAAACCATTATTTATCAACTTACTCAACACATGCCTACGCCTGTACACTTGACGAAATCATATTAGTTCAGTAGACAGACTTTCTATATTTAAACTTAGTCATTGTTGCTATTTCTGTATGATCCTAATCTAAATTAAAAAAAGTACGTAATTTTGAAATAAATTTAACTCGCTAACGGTGAAGGAAAAACCTCTTGAGGAAACCTGAGCATATGGGGCATTAGGTATACCCTCAAAACGCAAAAATCGCCAATCCGCATTGAGCACGGGTGGTGATTAAGCTCGAACTCTCTCTCTGAGAGAAGGCCTTTACCCAGTTAGTGGGACATATAATTGTACAGGCTACATCTCTTTATGATCCTTACGTACAGTTTTTGTTGAGAGATTTCTTTAGGTAAGGAAGTCACACATTAGATAACAGTTACCTATAGCGCGAAAAGAATGCCTCCAAGCATCTAGAGTAAGAAATATAGAGGACTTAAGTGATCAAGGATACGTTTACGTACGTTTTGTGTCGTGCAAGGATAAGGAAATACATACCAACCACAACACAACAACTTTAATCAGGACACAGAAGAATACCGTTTGTATCCGGGATATAAAATATGATCAAGTCAACATGCACGGCAAAAAAGACCGTGTCATGTATTGTTAATCCCTATGGCTCGCGGATCATAAAGAATATTTACATTTAAATTCAAAGTATCTTTTTTAACTTTGAGCTATCAGACAGACAGCAAACATCTCATCAAAATTCAAGCTTGCATGTCAATTACACCTACCTTAGTTTGTGCGAAGACTAAAGGAAAAGGAACTTACTGTAATTAGCGTCTTTTCTGCCCAGCTGTATGTATGGTGCAAGTGTTTAGTTTCTTGTCGAGTAAAGAATCGCCTCGTTAGTTAGTCTGGCGGTACTATTGTGTTGCTAGCTCGGTACTCTCGTTAACACTATTGCATTTACCGCTTCGCTACGATGTTGTTGAAATAAATAACATCCGGTGTAAGTAAACACACCAACTCGGACTAATTTCGCTGATAGCTAGGGCGTCTTTTTAACAAGGTGCTACTCATTTAGCTCTAGTGATCGATATTATAGAGCTTTGCATCGCTGTCTATGGTAATAGTAAAACTGTTTTCCGCAACTCTACCTCTACCTATTTTGCGTCACATTGCTGTCCATCCGGCTATCGGATATCGTGCAAGGTGTTACAAAAGATCCTAACTCTTTTTACAGGGTAATAGCATCCGGTGATAGGGATCACAACCTTTTTTTTTCTATTAAATCACGGTTTTACTCACTAGTAATTTGTCGGTGTAGCCGACTAGTTTCGGTTCTCATTCGGAGACCTTCTTCATGGAGAACGAGACGGCCCTCGCGACGCCACGGCTAGTCTCGAACTGCGTTTGAGTAGCCGCTGCGCGCGCGCCGAGAGCTGCGGTGCGGGGGGTGGTGGGGGCGCGGGGGGACGCGGTTTTTTTTACTCATGGCGTTCCGTTTAATAAAATGTGAACGCCGTGGTGGAAGGAAAGTATTTTTTATATTGTTTTCATAGACTTTTACAATGTTTTAACAACTCAAAGCTATGCAAATGCACCTACTGTGTGTAGGTGCATTTGTATTTTCAAACGTATTTTTTAATTTGAGCTAACACCAAATAAAAAAAAATATTAAAAAAATGAGGTCATAAAATAAAAATTGTTATTTTCAGCTTTTTTTTACTGAGTTGACATCCTTTTGACAGTAGGTTACACCCTGTAAAACGAGTTAGGATTTTTTGTGACACGTTGTAGAGATCGATAAGATGCGTCATTTTAGACTTTGTTAGTAAACCATTTAAAGGGTCAAACGAACATAGCGTCAATAATACAAGTTCCTAAGGCAATGTAGAGCACGCGCCCAACGCCCGCGCTCAACCGCCAGCTTCGTTTGTCCTAAACCGTAATACATTTCACTTAGCAACTCAAGAGAAAACTAATGTTTTCTTAATTAACGCTTGATGGGTGGGGTGATGCAAGATATTTGTTTATGCTTTGTTTGGCTACATTTGTGGGACACGGGCGAAAATATTGACTTGTATTTCCTGTGGGCTAGGCAGACAAAGCTATGTCTGAGGATGTCTAGAATTTAAAATTTATGGGCTACTTTTTATCGAAGTCTGGACGGACAATGTCGCGAGCAAACGCTAGTCCTAAATAAATAACAAAACTCAATAAACCTACTTATTTTACTAGTTATTCAATGATATCACTTTGCGTACTGTTTTGGTATTTTTATAAGAACCAGTCGTAGCAATGAATTCATTCAACCGTAGCAATTCGCGTAGCTGCGTAGCGTAGGCCGACAAATTACGAGTACCTACAACAAAAATAAATTACAAACACGAGGAACAAAAAAGCAGCGAGAACTTTTTTCACAAAACCTTGAAATATCTGGAACAGCCACAGCAATCAGCCATTTGCGATGCAAAGGGAGTCCAAACGCATTCGATGTGTAATGGTGCACTAGGCTGCATATTCAATGCCTTTGCCTTCGTTTCGACGTTTGACATTTGTCACTGCGTGGTCACTGCGCTTGCCAATTTTGCCGCCAATTTGTTGCACATGTTTGGAAAATTCAAGATGGTGAAGCAACGTAGGTACCATAGTTTCTTTTCAAGATTGTGCGTTTACAAAGTGAAGAGTTGTTGATGGATACCAAAAGGTCATTGATGGACACGCTTAAATTCAACTACGAGTATGTTCGTCTTGGTATGCGTCTAGATTAATTGTTTTATAAAATAGGTATTTACTTAAATACAGTTCTACTTGCTTCTATTGATGTCGAGACAAGCCAAATATAAGTTTCAGTCTGTTTGCTAGGGTAACGAATTATTTTTTGACGAAATAACTTCGAAACATTAAAAACGAGTGCAAAATGCTTTGAAAGCATTGAGCAGCTCGTAACTGACGATGTTATTGCGTGAGAGAAGACACTAGCCTTTAGTGGACCACATTTACCTTCCCAAAGCGCAGCTTTTACGCGAAAACGATCGCTGTATTGATCCATAAAGTCGTGGACGGCCTTGAATCATGCGATTATCGTGTCTCGTTCATTTCGAAATTAACCATGTCACTGGATTAATCTGTAACAAATAACAATAACAATGGAATGTACTCACTTTAACTTATCTGATTATCTTAATTGGCTGTAATAACTCGACACTTTCTGTGACGAAAAGTTAATCAGCATTCGGCAGTAGGTAGAAGCTAGGTACCCAACGAACGGAAGTTGTAACTTATCTAAATAAAAGTCATCTATGATTTATTATTATTAGTTAGGTACCTAAAAACATTAACCTGAGAGCAATAATGGACAGGCTAACCTCCGATTTCTGAATTGACAATTTCACTAAGCAAATGCTTAAGTATCGTTCTGTCACTGCAGATGTCACACAAAAGAATGTGACAGAACGATTCTTAAGTATTTGATTAGTGAAATTCTAAATTCAGAAACCGGGCCTAAGTCAAGTTGATTTGTACCTAAATCACTAGACGCAGAGTGCTGTGCAACGTGCAGAACCAAACTTGCAGTATACTAGACGACATAATAAAATTCCCACGACAATTTTACCTTGAATCTTTTCCTGGTAAACCCATAAAGTCAAGTGACTCGAGATTCTATCGGAAAGTGAATCTACACATAACTAGCTCAGTATAAAGTTAAAATAATTGTGCGTCTGTCTGTCTATTTGGTCGGGCTGAACGGTTGAATGTGTAGGGTCTTTTTTTTCTTCTTAATTGTGTTCGGTTTTAGTTATGTATGATGTAGCGTGGTTCAACTATGAAGCTAGAGAACTCTAGAAGAACAACATTAGTTCTATTCATTGTTTTGACTTACCTAGCTGGTAGCTACCTAAAAAACAATTCAAATCTCTTTGTCGGTTTAGCTGTGATAACGATATAAACAAAACATGAATTAATTTGCTTTAAAACGGTTCGAATTACGTTTTTTTTATTGGTATAAAAACAATCGCGATTCAACCCGTTTCTAACCATTATGTATGGATATCGCGAATAATTAAAATGTATTAAAACATAAAATTATTTCATAATTTAATTAGGTAGACGTACTTATAGTATACAACGTGTTACAAAACATCCTAACTCTTTTTAGAGGGTGTAACCTACTGGTCAACAGGATGTCAATTCAGTAAAAAAAAGTTGGAAATAACAATATTTATTTTATAACCTCAAAATTGAAAATTGTTATAACATGAGCTCAAATTTCAAAATATGTTTGTGGGTGTAGGTGCATTTGCATAGCTTTGAGTTGTTAAAATATTGTGAAAGTCAATGAAAACAATATTTAAAAAATACTTTTCTCCCGCCATATCGTTCACATTTTATTAATTTAAAAATCAATGGAACGTCATAGAGCAAAAACAATATTTAGGTTGTGATCCCTATCACCGGGTGCTATTATCCTGTAAAAAGAGTTAGCATCTTTTGTAACACCTTGTATTGCGATAAGAGCTAAAATAGCAGGCAAACCACTAGTAAAACTTATGGTTGTCACTTTCAAAGCCATGTGAAGTAGCGTTGGAACTTTCTTTAGAGATTTTCTTTTCCATAATGCGACGTAAAGAGTCTCTACATTATTTTATTACATATGTGTGATAAGCCTTTTATTAATAACGTATATTATTCAATTCGGCTGTGCAATTTCAAAACCTTGGCTAGTGACATGTGTGAAACGAATGGGGTTTTGATTTAAGTATGCATCATTTTAGGTGAAACTGCTTAGAAACCAAATTAAAAGTTCAAAAAAACCTAGCAAGAGCACCGAAGTATGAGCCATTTTAACCTAGTATTTTTTGGGTTTGAAATGGTTAAAACCATCTTAGTATCAGAAAACCTTTACGTGTTTTCATACGTGCATAATGTCTTTATCTAGGCATATATTAGCCATAGATAAATGAAATCGCCAAAGTTCTGCCGCTTCTTTTGAGGTTACCCTAGTTCCAGCTGTGTCTCACAGTTTTACCGGGCAAACCAAGTAACCAAACCGTTCGTTCTGTGGCTCTCCTGTAAAATTTTACAAACGGCGCTTGTTTTGTTTTGCAATTGCACAGCCGAATTGTCTCCGGCCCCTTACTTACGTTTGCCTAGAGATTCTAATTCTTCTCCGTACATTAACCCGATAGCGAAGATTTCCAAAAGGTTCTAACGTATTAGGTTACTTATGGTGGGACACTTGCAGGGTGGTGTCCCATGCGATTATGGAGATAAAAGCAACCTTTGCATTTTTTCGATGGTAGATATGAAAGACGGCATGTGGGAGACCGTAGTTTGTGAGTCCCGTGAAAGGCTTGTAGTATATTATGCTCTGTGGCTGTAGCGACCCCGGTTGGGCAAATTATGGGCACACAAGAAACTGCTCTAGCTGATCCTTCAGCGCGTCAGCAGTTTCTATTGTAGCTGTCAGTTGGACCCGGCTAGTCCCCAAGCATAACATCTGCATAGCGGAAAATCATATCACGCTCCTCAAAGAGTTGGAAAGAGCAATGTATCAAGCGATATCGAGCTAGATTGTCGGTCATACTGGTTACTAGACTCTATCCTTCACGACTTCTGAATAACACGTACCTACAGCGGCAAACAGATACCCCGTAGAGCTCTCGTGCGGGACAGGCAAGGTCGGTCGCGTCCGGCTGTCGGCCTGTGGTGTATGTACACACGACAGCACGTCACAGTGTACACCGTTGTTGTAAAGTCACCCGTAACGTAACCGAGTAGAGTGCTAGCGTGTAAGCCTCGACGTGCTGTCGTGGTATCTACCTCCCTACACGCGTCACTGCGCGACCTAATGCGGCCCGATTTGTTTCCACAGCATTGTCCGAGAGACAAGACGTCGTTGCTAAGCTTGGCCATAGGACGAGAAAAAACAGTAACTCGGTCGTGTCCTTGAAATAATGCCACTCGTGCCGCGCGCATTGTGCTTTGTGCTACTCGAGACTGTCCGAAATTCGAGGCGTGTAGGCATATCTACGCCCTATATCTTCAGCATCGGAAGATGCGCAACATCAATGTCGATCAAGAACGCTCTGACGATAATGCAACTAAGAAGAAGAGGTAGGCCGTTTAGTGGCTCAGCTTTTTTTTTTTCAGTTTAGTCGCACATAATGTAGGTACAGGATCATGACTAAGAAAAAATCCTTTTGTTAGTTTATGTTGAGTAAATTAAGGTGGATACGTAAACTTATCATTATCAGATAGGTGTCTATTACCCATTCAGATCGATAAGTACCTGTAAATAGTCAGAAATGTAGGTATACCTATATAGGTCTCCAGGCAGCCACTTCATACAGTAATTTCCCCCAGAATCATCAATCTACCGGCACTAGGCCACGCTGTCGTGTTATAGAGGTGTAATTTGCCTCTAATAACTTTACTTGAGTATTATTAGATTAACTTGTCGTGATCTATCTGACTTAGCCTTTAAAGTATTGCTTTATTTTCAACGCGAAACTGTGAAGCACAGAATAGTAAACTACGGACACAGAAGGTCGTCAATCAAGAGAGATCACGAATCGCACGGCTTGGCGGATCGCTCTCACGTAAATAAAGCTTAGTGACGAACACTGTAGTACACACGACAGCACGTCAGACTGTACACTTTTGTTGTAAAGTCGCCCGTAACGTAACCGAATAGAGTGCTAGCGTGTAAAGGTCGACGTGCTGTCGTGTGTACGCGTATCCGATAGCAAAACAGGCTAAAAGATGCGGTCCAACGATAACAACAGAACAACAATAATTCAGCATATTATGTCATCTGCAACTTTTTTGGGCAGTGCCACTGGTTTGTCGACCACAAAACAAAATCTGCTTAATCATTGTTATTTTGTGGTTTACAATAATGAAAACAATACCATTTTATTGCCGTGAAACAAAAATTGCTGAACAAAAATAGCTCAGTTTAGCTTCAAAATTGAAAAAAATGTGAAAATTTGAATTTCCCGCCAATGTTCCGTAGAGAACAAGTTGATTGTGGTCAAAACCTTGCTTTAAAAATTACCAACGTGCAGTGAAAGTCAGACTAACAAGTAATCATAATGGCACGTTCTCAATTTTGCGTGCAAAAGAAAAACGTAGGCCTTCGCATCTACGTCATAAGATAATTTAATCAACGTCCAGTGGCGTTTCCACTCACACCAGATTGGGTGAAGTGAACACTTGGAAGCTGTAGAAAGGAAAGGTTATAAAAAAGCAACGGAAGTTGAGTTGACCTTCTGTTATAGAGTTTTCTGTATGAAGGTTGTTAAAATCGTGGAGAAAAAAAAACTATTTCCGCGGCTATATGAAATAGGATGTTGTGATCGTTTCTCGTATTGATTCTTATGATTAATGGTTTTTTAAATGTGTCTATTACTTACTCAGGTATATTGAAAACTGAGCCGCTGTCTTTCCTGTGGGCTTGGTCGACTAAGCTGTCAGGATGGTATAGGTGCTGGGCAAGCCTACTCCATCTAAAAAAAAAAAAACAATGTCCCAGGCACTGCAGCGCCGAGTGGTCTCTTCACCTATCTAGTGTGAGTGAAGGTGCCACTGGACGCTGTATAAATCATCTCATTACGTAGATGCAAAAGGCCTTAGTTTTTAGTTATATTGAAAAAAAAATTTTTTTCATTGTGCAGTTGCGACTGTTAGACGTTCAAGGTTTCTATGAGGATTTGCAAGTGTCAAGTCGAGAATTCTTCTTCTTAGGGTGCTTCCTCAACTCAAGGCAAGTTGGCGTCAGCTCTATCTCGCGAGGCGAAATAGCTGGGCAGCACGCGCGATTCCAATTTTGGCCGACGTGTCTCTTGTCAATCATTATAAGTTGAAATGGAGAGAGAAAAATGTGGGACTAAGGCTTGGAAGAGAGAGAGAGAGAGAGATAAGTTGCAGTAGGATGTACACTTATGTCTCATGCATTATGTAGAAACATTAGGGGTGTTCAAGTTTATCATTCTTGCAAGTGCTTTGCGAGCATAAGATCATCGCTCCTCCACTATAATTCGTAAGATTCCGCTCTGTCCTACACACTCGAGCTTTTTTCAACTACAAGGTCTAATTTAAACTTTACAGATCTATTCTAGAGTAGCATAGGCAACCAATCGATGCCCAATCTTCAATTAAGTATTTATGAGGAGAAATATCGTCATCATCAGCCCATTAACACCCACTTCAGCGGTTTGTGTTAACGGGTAAAGGCCACTTCATGCTCTTGCCTCCTCCCACGATCCTGAAAAGCGTTTTGGAGGATGCGATGGGCGTCTCTCTTGGCCGGATAGCCTCCCCAATAAAAAACTAAGGCCTTTGCATCTACGTAATGAGATGATTTATACAGCGTTCAGTGGCACCTTCACTCACACTAGATGGGTGAAGAGACCTGTAACATGTCCCAGGCACAAGCAGTGCCTGGGACATTGTTTTAGATGCTGGGCAAGCCTACTCCTCTCCAATAAAAGGCCGGATTATCTTGTATTGCAAGGAATAAAAATGTGTAGCAAATCTTTCGGAAATCTTTCAGTTAGAATCATACAATGGAAGGTGACCTGTAAGACTGAAAATCACAGACTATTTGTCACAGAGTTTCCAATCAACAAAATGTCCAGTCTAGCATAAGACGCGAATTCCGCCACAGCTTTGAACAACTCGGAGAGTTTAAAAATCAATAGGTCTCGAGTTTTTTGCAACTTACGGATTCTGTTACCGAGTCAATGGTCAAGACAAGGTCGTTATTATGTCACTGCAATAAAGAAAAACAACACCACGATAAAATTCGATCTATTTTCGTGCTTTACACCCGCGTGTATAGAATTTCGCACTTGTACATTGCGACTTGATTGAATTGTATACTTTGTCAGTGTATTTAGTTACAATATTGTATACCTATTAGGAAATATACTAGTGTCTATGCAATTGCATACCAGCCAAATTAATATGTTCGTGTTTCGTTTCGTAGCAAAAAATGCCTGATTTTCTTAGCCAACATCGTTATAGGACGAGTCGAGTCGATATTTAGTAAATCGGATATCAGTATCTATTCCTTTGTTTAATTACGGGTAACTACCTACTTTATAATTATGTCGAATCCATTGTCAATTTGAAGGTTGAGGTTGTATCCTAAGTAATTCTATAGTTGTTAATGCGTATCGAAATCAATTACCTACATAAGTAAAATGCCAAGCCTATACAACAAGGAACTCTACCATTTGGTAGCCAATACCTGACATTTACATTCAAATCACTTAGCTAGGATTTAATTATTGTCTATATCGTAATGAAAATCTAGATACCACTTCGTGATAGTGAATTTTAAGCTGGCAAGCGACCTATAGCAAAATATAAACTTAAAAAAAAAAACTGAAATAATGTTTAAATTGGAACAACTGGCGACGCATCGTACGACACGGATTGCTCCGTTTGAACGACCCTCAGTGATGAGGATACCGACGCAAGGAGGAGGAGGAGGGGAATGTTTAAATACTAATTTCGGTTTCCATTACACATATAATTTTCAGGTAATTTGCTGCAAAAAGCACATAATGTGATTTCAGTGTAGGTATAGGTCCTCTGCCCATAAATGGAAAGGTACCATTAGTATGACAATCGTAGCAGTGTCAGTGTCTCCGAAGCAGTGGCACTGCCCAAAAAAGTTGTTGATGACTAGAACACATAATCGGCTGAATTATTGTTGTTCTGTTGTTTACAATAATGAAAAGAATACAATGTTATTGCCGCGAATGAAAAATTGCTGAACAAAAATAGCTCAGTTTAGCTACAAAATGTAAAAAACTGTGAAAATTTTGAATTTCCCGCCACGTTGCTATCGTCCAAGCTTAAGAGGCGGGTACCCCGTCCACTAGCGCCGCCGTCAAATGAGAATCCCCAGGCTTAACATTTTTTAGGCCCTAAAGCCATCCTAGAACCAACGAATAAATCCTGCACAATAAAACAACGCCTACTTGAGTTGTACAAATTTTATTCATAGGTTTTAGGATCTAGGGATTCTCATAAAGAGGAAGAAAAGAAAAGAAGCTGCGAGGATGCTGCTGGGCAAGCCAGCTCCATCTTAATCTGTCCCAGGAATGATCAGGCCTCGCAGCGTCCGAGTGGACTCTTCACCCATCTATTGTGAAGGTGTCACTGGACGCTGTATGAGTCATCAAATGAGCCTTTTTCGGCACAAATTCACAAAGAATTTCATCCAGGCGTGGCCGTAGAAGAACCGGAATACAGCTTTGTGCTGAATAGAATACGGCTTATTACGCAGATGCAAAGGCCTAAGTATAAAATAGAAGTTAAAAACTAAAACCCGACTACTAAAAGGCTTAAAACAAGACCTGTTTATCCTTAAAATAGACTCATAGATAATTAATCGTAGTCGGAGGCCATCGGTTTATCAAATGCGAATGTGGTGTCCTCCGACTACGATTAATTATCTATGAGTGTATTTTAAGGATAAACAGGTCTTGTTTTAAGCCTTTTAGTAGTCGGGTTTTAGTTTTTAACTTCTATTTTTTTTTGAGCTTTTTAGTAACTAATTTTAGACGATCACCCAGAATAGAACCAAGAAGGGCAAAAAAAAACACATTTTGGAATTTTTTGTTCTATTTGTTATGTTGACGCTACATGTGTTATACATTTTTGAAAAGGTATTTTAAAGCCCTTTCATTTGATACCCATGACGATGGTATACAATAATTTTTATTTTTAGGTCCACCACTTTAGGGCGCAGCACAGCCGCCATCTTGGTTTTTCTCGAAATTAAACTATCCTATGTTACCTGGGTGATTAAGACGAATCCAACGACATACCTCATTTGTTGAAATCGGCCGAGTAGTTTAGGCTCTGCGAGGGAACAGATGAACACACAAACATACATACATACATACATACATACATACATACATACATACATACATACATACATACATACATACATACATACGCTGCTAAAATCATAACCCTCCTTTTTGCTTCGCGTAGTCGGGTAAAAAGAAGAAATCAAAAAGGGAAGGTCACTACGATGCCGAAGAAACTGTCACACTCAGGAAAGTAGAGTCCGACCTCCGAGTGCCTCACATGCCTGCGCTGGCGCATTGATAAATAATGTATAGCTGCTGACAATTAGCACATTACAGCTGTTATGTGCTGTGTCGTAACATGGCATAGAATGGCATAGACGGTGCGCTGTACCTACGAGTAGGTAAATATTGAATAGACGGTACGTTGTAAAAAGAAGGCTGTCATTGCAGCGTCCGAGTGGTATATTCACATCCATATAGAGTAAGTGGAGATGCCTCTGGACGAGTGGACGCTGCATAAATCTTCTGTTCCAGATGCGAAATACTACGTTTTTTTTTTACCGATTTCAAAGAAGGAGAAGGTACTCAATTCGGCCTCTATGTTTTTTTAAAAGATTGTAAACTTTTTTCTGGGTGGACCGATTTTGATGATTCTCTTTTTTTTAGTCCCATGAAAAATGGTGAAGATCTGATAAAGATGGTGACCTATTGCGTCTTAATAACAATGTACCTTTTCACCAGTGAAGTCGGTTTTGTAATTTTTGTTAATTTTAATAATAATAATAATAATAATATATACTTGATGAAATACGAAATACTTGATGAAATACGAATTACTTGAAATACTTGATGAAATACGATTAGAAGCTGCGACTACACTAAATAATACACTACAAACGAGCATCAACACACAGCACGCTCATACACAACAAACTCCCTTAAGTACTGCAAACATTCCACGACAAAGAATGTCTTGGAGTAACGAAGTAAACGAGACAATAGTTCACCACTACTACAAAATCACAAGACTTGAGTCCAACAGAACAGCTTACAGACCACAACTTCACGCTGCCGTGGTGGCCGCACATCCACACTTAGCACACTTCTCTGAACAAAGAATTGCTGATCAACTGAGAGTCATCATCAACAACAAATTTATATCCGAAAGTAGACTACAAGAAATAAGGGACCAGGTAATAATTGAATTAGATAGCAACATAGATGATACTCCACAACAAAGTATAATACAAGTAAACTCACACTCTACATCTCAATTACATTCATCAAACACTTACCAATACACAAGTTCAGAGAGAGAGGGAACTACACACGTGTTAGATGAAGAACCGATTTACTTGCAAACACCAACATCTACTCACCGAGCCGTTTTATCACAAGAAGAAACAAAAGATTTAAAAGAAGTATTCCTAAACGCGCTTGAAGAGTTTGGAGATGTTGACCCAGCAGTGAGGGCCTTTATACCCAAGCAGAAACCATCAAAAAAATTCGCAATAATTGTCCATACGATTAACGTTAATATATTACCTGATTACTTAGGCAGCGAAATTGACTTCCAATCGTTGCAAACACTTATTTACTGTGCAGCATTTGCTGCTCTTACATACAGTAGGGGTAAAATACACTACACACAACGAGATCCTATTAACACAAATCGCATCCCCGCATGGCAGATTCGTCTCGAAAAGAGAATAGAAGACCTGCGGTCCAAAATAGCGAGAGTAACGCATTGCATGCGAGGTAACCCCAGCGCCACACTACAACGACACGTAGATTTAATAAAACAGCAGTATAAGACACACTCACAATATGAACCAGACAACACCGATCTTCCCCAATTCCTTGATACTCTTAAACAAAAACTCAATGCATTAACAAGCCGTCTACGAAGATATAAATTAACTACGCTGCGAAAGACACAAAACAAATTGTTTTGCACCAACGAAAAACAATTTTACAGAACTCTGTTCAAAGAAAACTCCAACAACACGACACAGGCGCCCACAGAAACACCAACACCTGACTCACTTCACCAGTTCTGGTCTAATATTTGGTCAAATCCAGTAGAGCACGCGAACAGCGATTGGATTGCACAGGATAGGGAATCACTTGAAAAGGTCCCAGCAATGGAGTTTGAAGAGGTAACTTTAGACGTATTGAAATCAGTCATAGGTAAAACTCACAACTGGAAAGCCACCGGTTCAGACAAAATCCATAATTACTGGTACAAAAAACTCACAAGCGCACACCCATTCCTTTTGTCACACATAAACCATTTTATACAAAACCCAGACGCCATGCCACACTACATTACACAAGGAACCACATACATGCTACCAAAAGACCTGAGCGACACAAAAAATCCAGCTAAATACAGACCGATAACATGCCTTCAGAACATCTACAAAATCATAACATCTTGTATCAGCCACCTTATTTACACGCACACTGATACCAATAACCTACTTGCAGAACAACAGAAAGGCTGTCGTAAATTTAGTCAAGGCTGCAAAGAACAGCTAACGATTGACACTGTAGCTTCCAAACAAGCTCTTAGGAAGAAAAGGAACATCTACACTATGTACATCGATTACAAGAAAGCGTTCGATTCAGTACCACACACCTGGCTCATCTATATCCTAGAACATTACAAAGTTCACCCCACAATCACAAACTTTTTGACTTCCACTATGCAGAATTGGAAAACTGTACTTAAAATTAATAGCAATAGCTCAATTGTAGAAACAGACACTATTAACATACGCAGAGGAATTTTCCAAGGAGACTCACTGAGTCCTCTTTGGTTTTGTTTGGCCCTTAATCCACTCTCCAATCTATTAAATAACACACTTAAAGGCTTCAAAATTAAATTTGATAACACACATCATACCCTGTCACATCTAATGTATATGGATGATATTAAACTTTATGGCAGCAATTTAACCGAAATAAACCAACTGGCAGATTTAACACAACGATTTTCAACAGATATTCAGATGGAGTTTGGCATTGACAAGTGTAAAATACAGTCAATACACAGAGGTGTGGTGGAAAACAACTCATACGAACTTAGCAACGGAGAGCAGATTGACCCAGTTGACAATGATATAGGCTACAAATATCTAGGCTACCATCAGACTCAACAAATACACCAAAAACAAACAAAAACTGCTATCACACAAAAATTTAGAACCCGTCTCCACCATATACTCAACTCACGATTAAATGCAAGGAACACCGTTAAAGCTATCAACACATTTGCCATTCCGATCCTAACATACTCCTTTGGAGTCATTAACTGGTCCCAATCAGATTTAATTAAACACCAACGCATCATTAACACTCTCATGACCAAACACAGAAAACACCACCCACGCTCATGCACACAAAGACTTACACTACCTAAACTCGAAGGTGGACGGGGCATTATAGACATCACAAACTTACACAATAAACAAATAACCACACTAAGATCCTTCTTTTACACACGAGCACAAAACTCAGACTTACACCACGCTGTTGTACAGGCAGACTCCAAACATACGCCACTCAACCTACAAGATCATCTCAAACAAAGAAATGAAACCATCGCTGAACCACAACATAAAATCGATACCTGGACTCAAAAGACACTACACGGCAGACACCGCCTTGACTTGACCAACCCAAACGTCGACAAAATTGCGTCGAACGCCTGGCTCAAGAGAGGTGAATTGTTTCCGGAAACTGAAGGTTTTATGCTGGCCATCCAGGATCAGGTAATAGATACTCGAAATTACAGGAAGCACATCATTCGTGACACTAGACTTACAAACGATATGTGCCGACACTGCCACAGTAGCTCTGAGACCATACAGCACATCACCGGAGCATGCAGATCAATTGTACAAACGGACTACAAACATCGCCATGACCAGGTCGCAGCCATCATACACCAATACCTCGCATTCAAACACAAACTCATCAACCAAAAGACAGCATATTACAAATATACACCACAAACGGTATTAGATTCAGCAGACTTCAAATTATACTGGGATAGGACCATAATCACCGATAAAACTATCCATTTCAACAGACCAGACATAACACTTCACGACAAAAAGAACAAAACTGTATACCTCATAGACATAGCCGTACCAAACACACATAATCTAGTATCAACACACACAGAAAAAATTACAAAGTACACTGACCTTGCAATAGAAATCAAATCTCAATGGAAAGTTCAAACCGTTAAGACTGTCCCCATCATCATTTCATCAACAGGAGTCATACCTTGCACGCTACACACCAGTCTCAAAGTCTTAGACATACATCGAGCTGCCTACACTTTCCTGCAAAAGGCCACGATACTCAACACGTGTAGGATAGTCCGAAAGTTCCTGGGCAAAGAGCATGAACTCTAAGCCCTACATCATCATCATCATGATTTACCTACTTAATCAAGTCATGCACTTGGCTTCAGCCCGTGCCACCCTGTACCTCTTTTAAAGGAGTGAAAATAAAAGAAAAACAAAAATCATAATAATAATAAAAATTTGTTTATTTCACAATACAATAAAAAAAAACAGGCGAGAATTACAGGGTATCAGTTACATAGGTGGTTATTGTTGAGCCTTACTCCGAAAGGTGGAGATAGGAATATTTTCGCCACTTTGGTGTGGAATTAAGAGTAATTCAGCACTCTAAATAATAAATAAATAAGGCCCTAGACTAGGGCTTCTCAACCTGACACCAAGGGTGACCTATCTACTACATCATTCGATTACCTTCCTACCTAGTATCTGCGGTCAAAATACACCAACCAACTTTCTTGCAATTTAGTTGTAGCAATAGTCACAGATTCAGTTTCAATTCAATTCAATTTATTTTAGATTGTCATCCTTATTTTGTTAATATAATCTTATTTTGTTAGTACAGCAAAACCTAAAAAATATTATAAAGAAAAAATATTATTTATTGTACACCAATACAACGTGTTACAAAAGATACTAACTCTTTTTACAGGGTGTAACCTGCTGGTCAACTTAATGACAAATCTGCAAAAAAAAGTTGAAAAACACAACTTTTTTTTTATAACCTCAAAATTGTATAATTTTCAAAACTTTTTTGTTTTTGGATTTAGCTCCAATTAAAAAATATGGTTGTTTGCTTAGCTGTATTTTAATCGCTTCAGACTGTTTAAACATAGTGAAAGTCTATGGAAACAGTATTTTAAAAATACTTTTCTCCCGTCACAGCGCTTACATTTTAATTATTTAAAAATCAACGGAACGTCATAGAGCTAAAAAAATATTTTGGTTGTGATCCCTATCATCAGGTACCATGACCCTGTAAAAAGAGTTAGCATCTTTTGTAACACCTTGTATAAATACAGGCAAGGACAAAAACTTAACTAAACAAGGTACAATTGGCGGCCTTATTGCTAACAGCAATTTCTTCCAGGCAACCACTGATGGAAAAAAGTGCTAGGGAATTGAGATTATAATTAATTCAGTAATTATTTTTTTCAGTATAGATACACCTTGTAATGGCACGCTTTGCATGAAACCGTTTCTGTGCCCTCAAGGCTTTCTGTAACTTTGTTGTTTGGGGTAAGTATGTGTGTGAGTGCGTTTGTTGCTGAATATGGATGACTGTCTTTGGGTAATTAGGTATGGTTTGGGGTTGACAAAGGAAATGGAGCCTGAAGAATGAATAGAACAAAGGTGCGGTAAATTAAATATGGGTGCCCTGCCCACTGCGTGAAATTATGTTTCATTGCAGGTAGTGCCTCCCGCATATTGGCTATCTTAGGTTGAGGCCAAAGGTAGATTTCTAGTGTTAGCTAAACATGTAAGACTAATGTGATATCATAGAATGTTCTTTTGCAAAATATCATGTCAAATCTTTGCTCGGAACTTTGGAAATGGTTAAAGTTAAGTGTTACTTATTTTCTGCGCCTCCTTATCCTAATAAAAACTTTTGATGGTAAAGTAGGTACCAAATTTTTACTATGGTAACTTATGTATTTAAGTCTATACCTACCTAAGCGCTCACGCAAACTTAAGGCAATATTATTAAGCAGCTTAATAAATCGAATTGAAACTAAAATCACCTGAAACAATAAATTTTTCAAGGAATATCAGTGCAGGATGAGCGGTTTTCAACAACTTTTCTAAAGGATGATGACTAAACTTCTACCATTTTTTAACAACCTGTAATTAATTGAGATAAGATCGAGTGCTATACCGTGAATAAATACTTTCAACCAGTGAAATCAATTAAAGTTAATCCAGATCACTTTCAATGGCGGTAATTAACATTCACAAACCAAGATTAACCATTGAGAACGAACGGTGCTTTCTCTAAGAAGACAGAAGTTTTTCCACACTTTCCCATTTCGGGATTATCGGTGTAGGAAGTGTGGGCTCCAGATCCGATCGCTCAGTGAAAATATTGATCGTAGTAATTATTATAATAATAGTTAGGCGGGGAGGTTATATAGGTTGCGCGCTCGCCGCCAGGCCATTCGCCGCGCGAACCTTACGCGCATGCGCCCGCGTCGCGAGTCCGAAACACTGACATTTACCCCCCCAAAATGGCGGCCAAATTTTACGTAAGTGTCAAACGAGTAGGATTGTGGTTTTAGAACGCACCCTGGATTTCTTTTTAATTTTTCAGCTGTGTTTTAAAAAGTGATTTTTTGTGATTTTTTTGCGGTGTCTTCGGTGGTTCTAGGCCACATTTCTACGGCTATTGTTTTGTTTGTTGCATGTGAAATGTATGGGAATCTTTCTGTGTGTATTATTTTAGTTATGTGGAACAAGAAATCATTCTCTACTTTTACTTTTTAATGTTTCAAATTGCAAGCGAAATTAAGCTACTTACTTACTTACATTTAAATCAAAAGCTTTTGCAGTCGATTAAACTTTACTGGCCACTTGAGTCTGCCTCTATAAAAATAAATAAAACAAAAACAACTTGACAAAAGTTTTAAAAGATTTCCAAACTCCTTTCTAGCAGCTAGTCGTGTAAAGTGATATTTAGCTGCAGTTAGTCACCGCGTTAGGCAATATGAATAATGTCTGGCTCTCCGACCACCAACTGAAATAACCAAAAGGACATCTTTAGCTTTATGTGAAAGAACCGGATGTGTGACAACATGACAACTTATGAAGAGTTCTACGCTATCCACTCCTGCACCTGTCATGTCCCACGCATACCGAATTACCGATGTAAAGTTTACTTCTCGTCAGAATATCTATAGGTACCTTATAGCTAAACCTCTGTAGTATTTGGAGTCTGCTCTGGCTCTGCGTCTAGCATTCAGTGCACACTGTTAGAAAGGACAATTGCTGTCCGGGTCATTGAACGATGCAAAAGCTTGGGAATTATAATATGTTCACTGTAGAGAACATATCGAATACCTTGAGAATTGAGAAGAGGACATATTGTATACGTTGCACGTTCCTATTAAATGAAACGTCCTATTTGCAAGACGTTGGACAGAAATGGCATATTCACAAAAGCCTTTCTGATTGAAGTCCTTGAAAAGTTACGAGATAGAGTCCCTATCTACTACAATCCTTTCAAATCAGGTGGACTGAACTCATTTGAGTAAATACGTTGATTTGTTCAAAATTTTTTTTCTTTCTAAATATTAAATGTGAAAAAAGACTCTAAAGTTCGTAAGCCAAAAACACAGACTACCTATACCAAAAATTCCAAAAAAGAGGAAAATCTAAACAAAACAAACACGCAATGCGACGTAATCCATCCATCTGACCACCAGTGACAAGGAAAGTAGAATCCGAACGAAAGTGAAAATGGCGGCGACCGCGGCCCATCGAAAGTGAAACTGATCGCGCGAGGATACAGAACGAGTTAACTGTTCGACGGCGGTGCAATAGACGGTGGGAAAAAACAAATAACTTAATGGCTAAACAGCGTCTGGAGTTATTCACCGTAAGCAACTGAGTATTCGCTAGTGAGAAGCTCGTCGATCCTTGGCCGTTTGTTTGTGAATAACTCTGGAAGTTATAGAGTTACTGCATGTGGAACAGTGTCAGTGACGTTATCGTCTTGTCAAACTCACTCTCTACTCAGAAAATGGATACTCAGAAACTACTCAGAAAATGGATTAAACATTAATATTATGAGGCCATCAGAACAGAATATGACCCTCAGCTGAGAAGAGACGTTCTTCTAGATAAAGACCAGGTGACCATAAAGACCAGAGGTGTCCTTCCCGAGTTGGCCACTGTGATTCTAGTCTCGAGAAAATCTCACAAGGAGCAGAAGCTCGCTTCCATTTACTTCAATAAAAATGCTTGGTCCAAAGTCTCTGTTACTTAGATGTTTGCTGATGAATGATCACGACTATTGCACCTAAACGGAAACTGTAGATCAAACGTATAGGTTGTCGAGAAGTGAGATTTTAACAGCGTGAGAGATCGCTTGTAAACTGAGCAGGTACTTACTGTTAATGGACTCTTGGCAGTTGGGAACATCAATAAAACACCATGTTGGAAATATTGGATTGAAGAAAAAATAATGTAACTGAGAGAAGTCCTGAAATATCTGCAAACATCCGAAAATAAGGATTTTAAGAAAATTCCAACGACATTGATTAGCATATATTGTAGAGATTCATAAACCAGCTGACTCGATCCTATAGCTCCTATAGCTTATAAGGTTCCATGTAGACCTGATTTAGACCAAAAGAGTGGTATAGATAGAGCATTGTATCGAGCGGTGGCTAGTTCAATATTGCGGTTACGCTAAAACTAAGGCCTTCTAGTGTCTTCCAGTGGCGCCTTCACTGACACTGTGGTTATGCTAGGCATACATTTACTATGCATTTTTACCTGGGGCTGAGATATTGACAAAAATACAGGAATGGGCTGGAAGAGCACAGAGAAAGGGAGCGAAGGGCGAAATGGATGAAGAGGTCTAGTCCAACATCGGATTGCGACGGACTGACGATAATGATAAAAATAAACGGATCGAAGTTGATAATCACCCCGGTAATCTATAAATCATGTTTAGGCTGATTTAGGGCTTGCAAAAGCGCCCACGCACCGCCCGGGCCGAATTTATGGCCCGAGAGAGTTCGCAGAGTGACTAATATTACGGTATTATGCCTGGCGCTGTTTACGATCCACTTTGTTACGGATTAAGATTTTTATCCGCCATATCGCAAGCCGTTAGTTTCGAGAATCCCATTACGAGCATCATTTAAGCAGCTGAATCTCTGACTGCCATCTTGGATTTCGGAGGTTTACGATGCTTATTTGTTTTATCCTAAATTATTTTTATAATCCGTTGCGTTGAAGACTAATCCTTTGCTTAATTAAGTTTTTCCGTGGTCTTAATTTTGTCGAAACTTTGATCTCTGCTGAAGTTCTGTTTTTTTGGGACTGTATTATTTGAACCGTTTAGTCTCGTTTAGTCACACTTATTCTACAAGATCAGAATCAGATGCAGTGGGTTCATTCAATTTTAGACCTACTCGTGGTTTCTTCAATGTTTTTTACACATTTAACGCTGCTCAAAGGCCAAAATGTTTCAAAAAGATTTTCGGTAATACGTAAGGAGCCCAAACCTCCAATCACTGTATACTCCGTGCAATTTTAGTGGTTTTATAACCGAAAGTATTTTGTTGCACTGGTGATTCTGAGCCAAATTACAAAATTTCATTCAAAACGCGCGAAAAAAAAATTCACTTCTCCATACAAATGGTGTCGATTGGCGATAGCCGTTTGTACTGGGAAGTGTTTTTTTGTTTCGCTCGTTTTGAAGTAAAATTTTGGAATTTGGCTCAGAATTACGAGTGCAATTGGCACCTTCGGCTTTAAAACCACTAAAATTGCACGGTGTATCCTCTAATACGAAAAAAAAAACTTGTAGTTATAAAGCCTTAGCGAAACTGCAATATCTTTTACACAGACCCACGTTTTTATACCGCCAGAAATTACTGCGAACTTCGAAGAAGCCCCCAGCTGTGCCTCACTCGGTATCGCAGGCACTAACTCAGAGCTAGGACCCCGGGAGGTCACTTGGGGGGGGGAGGGTCGTGCGCGCATGTCGCAACGCGACCCGGTTCCCAGCTCGGGGACGCGGAAGCGCCGCCTGATAGACGATAGACGCGATTTAAATGCGCCTAATGCCTTGACGTATGCGCGTTGAGGACTAAGCAAACCTTATGGGGCGAATGGAGTAGGTGAAGGACCTATCTGTGAGGTGATACACCTGAGGTAGAGACGTGTAGCGCTTCGCTTCATTTGCGGCTTGGTAAATCCTTGCCTTACAGCTCTACTATCACCGAACTAAATACCATAGAATCCGCATTACGTATAAAATCGCAATAAAAACTTGTCCCCACAGAAACAAAAGATATAAGCAATAGAACAATACGAAACATACGTCTAATATTCGAATGTCAACCTTATTGCATTAGTGAACAGTTTTACTTTAATTGCATGGACTACGAGCAAATAAGCTCCCAAAGGCAATTTGGGCATCTATTTTTCCAGACACATTTCAGAGTTCTATGTTGTATCTAGTTTTATCTTTGATCGAAGTCTACAATATTGAATTTTGCTCTACAATTTTGAATATATGTTTCAATGGATGGTCGGAAAATTGTAACTTTTTACTTCATTTGCCATGTCTCATAAAGAGATTTGATCCTTATGATTGACTCTATCGATTAATGCCATAAAAGTACAGGGTAATGTTTTTCGAATTTTAGCCAGTTCGATTCCTCGATGAGGGAAGTGTATTTAAAATAATCGATGAATGCAATTTTGTTTCTTTTCATAAATAAAGGAATGTTTCCTTTGAGTGGCTCCATTGTTAAGACTTTCCCTCTAGGTGGCATCAAACAATTCTACCCTATATATAATCACGAATTACCGTTGAATATAAAATCAAAAATCTATAAAGTTATAGGTACATACACCATAAGTGTGACAGAATCCATCGAGCCATAATTATGTTGCAACAGAATTGAAGCCTGTCAAACACATTCTTATAACAGCATACCGCCTACAGCCCGCAAAAAGCTCAAAGATAGTGAAGATAACCCAATTCTCCACGCGAGGCATGTAAACGTAACAAACAGCTAATTACCTTACAATCTCGAAGATGCGCGAAGTCGTGGGAACGAGCGGAGAAATTAAAGATAACCAACTAACTGGGGCATTCTGGGGCCCTAGTCTGTAACGCAATGGCGTGTCGATGTCGTCCCAGTAGAAGGAAAACCGGGGTTTCTTCGTATTTCTCTTCTTCTTCTTTTGGTGCCATCTCCTATCGGAGGTCGGCTATCAAGTAAGGCCACTTTGGCCCGTGATGTTGCGGCTCGGAAGAGTTGTGAGTGGCTTGTGTTGAACCATTCTGCGAGATTTTGCAGCCATGATGTTTTTGGGCGGCCAGGTCTTCGGCGACCCTGTATTTCTCTTACAACCAGCGAATTAATCCTCTAGAATTAGAAACAGAATATTCTTGGCTGTGCTACAAAAAACATTCAAAGAACCGACAGCATTAATAAATCGTGATGGAGTCCATTTTGGCACCATTGCGTTCCAGACTAAGGCCCTGGCTTGCCTTGTTGGTGTGGCTTGTGGTTTAGCAAACCACAATGAAGTAAATAGTTGAGCTGTACAGCTAAACTTGGTCTCGTTTTAATTAACTTCCTAAAAAGGATCATAACTTTTTATGGTTTTGTGCGCTGTTGGGTTCACTCTACTTGGATGGAAAGAGGTTGGATTTTGTATCGTATCATTTTATAATAAACAAAAATAGGGTGACGGCTACCATACATGTTTTCACGAAGGTAAATGATGGATAATGTCTAAGAATAACTAATCTATTTGATGATGCCATTCTAACAGGGTACAATTCAAGTGTTAAACGTTGGAGATGTGTCAACTAACTAGGCTTGTAACACCTTGGTGTCAAATTAACAAGCTTCCAAACAATGATGTGACAGTAATAAATAGCTATAGGTGCCACCGCCCCTTTCGTCTCGCCCCCATTGTCTGTACTATGCCATCTGAATACCACCCACGGCCATACACCCACGTGTGGTTGCAATCACCTGCATTATTTATAAATTGAACCATTTCGAGATACTTAACTTGGATTCGCTAGAGGTAGGCCCAAATGACGATGCACCCAGCGGGCTTCAAATAAACGTGGAATCAAGTATAACATCTTATATTCTACTAGCTTTTCGCCCGCGACTTCGTCCGCGAAGACTTATAAGAAGTTGCCTGGGTACATCTTTCACCATTATCAAATTAGCATGAATAGAGTCATGGGTGTGTATTTTTGTAAGCTATCTCTATTCCAAATGTCATCCAAATCCAAATCGTGCAGTTTCAGCGTGGAAGTGTATGTGTTGTGTATGTGTGTGACCAAATTGGTAAAGATCAAATGAATCCAACAAAAAAAAAAACATACTTTGAACCTTTTTGGCCGTTTTAGGTTTATCATTATTATTGTTTTCTTCATGCTTAGTAGATTTGCTACAAAACGCAACTGTAGTTAAATGTTCATTGAATAGTTGTAGCTTTAATGGTTCCAGCATTGTTATTGATACCACATCAGGAAAACTCTTAAAATGTTTCCACCCTTTTTGATGCTGAAACATGAGTTTAATTATTATTTCTGATTTAATACACGACTACTTAGTTTCAAGTTAATCTGACCCAATAAAATGATAATTTCATACAAATTTTGAACCCCGTTTTGGCCGTTTTAGAGTTAACATTATTACTTTTTTCTTCATGGTTGGTAGTTTTGCTATAAAACGCAACTGTAGTTTTTCAAAGTTGTAACTTAAATGGGTTGGGCCCAGCATTGCTACTACATCAGAGAAAAATATTCAACGTTTCCACCCATTTTAACCCTTCATTCGCTGAAATGAGAAAATTGCTGGAACACGTGTTTGATTATTTCTGATTTAGCATACGAATACTTAGTTTCAAGTATATCAGACAAAAAAATTTTATTTCATACAAACTTTTAACCCCGGTTTGGGCATTTTAAGGGTTAACATTATTACTTTTTTCGTCATGGTTGGTAGTTTTGCTATAAAACGCAACTGTAGTTCAAATTTCAAAGTTCTAACTTGAATGGTTTGGACCCAGCATTGCTACTATATCAGGGAAAAATCTTCAACGTTTCCACCCATTTTAACCCTTCATTCGCTGAAATGAGAAAAATGCTGAAACACGTGTTTAATTTTTTCTGATTTAGTATACAAATACTTAGTTTCAAGTAAATCGGACCAAAAAAAAATTTTATTTCATACAAATTTTGAACCCCGGTTTGGGCATTTGAAGGGTTAAAATTATATTTTTTTCTTGATGGTGGGTAGTAGTGCTATGAAATGCAACTGCACATTCAATTTAAAAGTTGTAGCTTCAATGGTTTGGGCCCAGCATTGCTACTACATCATGAAAAAAACTTCAACGTTTCCACCCATTTTAACCCTTCATTGGCTGAAATGAGAAAAACGCTGAAACACGTGTTTAATTTTTTCTGATTTAGTATACTAATACTTAATTTCAAGTAAATCGGACCAAAAAAAAATTTTATTTCATACAAACTTTGAACCCTGGTTTGGGCATTTGAAGGGTTAAAATTATATTTTTTTCTTGATGGTGGGTAGTAGTGCTATGAAATGCAACTGCACATTCAATTTAAAAGTTGTAGCTTCAATGGTTTGGGCCCAGCATTGCTACTACATCAGGAAAAAAACTTCAACGTTTCCACCCATTTTAACCCTTCATTAGCTGAAATGAGAAAAACGCTGAAACACGTGTTTATTTTTTTCTGATTTAGTATACTAATACTTAATTTCAAGTAAATCGGACCAAAAAAAAATTTTATTTCATACAAACTTTGAACCCTGGTTTGGGCATTTGAAGGGTTAAAATTATATTTTTTTCTTCATGGTAGGTAGTTTTGCCACAAAACACTACTGCAGTTTCAATTCCATTATTGTAGCTTTAATGGTTTAGGCCTGGCATTGATACTAAATCAGAAAAAATCTTCAAACTTTTCTACCCCTTTTAACCCTTTAGTGGGCAGAATTTTGAAAAACGCTGAAACACGCGTTTAATTGTTTCTTATTTAATATACAAATACTAAGTTTCAACTTAATCGGACCAAAAAAAATTTTTATTTCATACAAACTTTGAACCCCGGTTTGGGCATTTGAAGGGTTAAAATTATATTTTTTTCTTCATGGTGGGTAGTTTTGCTACAAAACGCTACTGCAGTTTCAATTTCATAGTTGTATCTTAAACGGTTTGGGCCCGACGTTGACACTACATCACGAAAAATATTCATACATTTCAACCTCGTTTAACCCTTAAACTGCTAAAATTAGAAAAAAGCTAAAACAGGTGTTAAATTATTTTTGATTTAATATACAAATTCTTAGTTGCAAGTAAATCCGGACAATTTTTTTTTTTTTTTCATACAAACTTTGGACCCCATTTTTACCGCCTTAAGGGTTAAACTTGAAGTAAATCTGTCTTAACCCGTAGCGTGTCCACAAATTACAACTATTGTCAAATTTTCATTGTTTTGGCATTAGCGGTTTTGTTCCAGCATCGATCGTAACTGGTGAAAAAAATCGAAAAACTTTGGCACCCATTTTAACCCTTAAGAACATAGAAATGAGAAAAAATCTGAAATAGGTGTCAAGTCATTTTAAAAAAAAAGTACAAAAATTCAAGATTTAAGAACAAAAGACCAAAAAAAATTTTTTTCCCATACACACTTTCAGCCCTATTTTGACCCACTTAAGGGTTAAATAAAAAAAAATCGCTTCTTAAATGAACCCTCCACCATATAACGCAACTTTTGTCTTTTTACTTATAGGTTCAGCCGTTTGGGCTGTAGCGTGATGAGTCAGTCAACCTAAGCCTTTTATATATATAGATTATTGGGTTATGGTTATTCGGTTATACTTTGTGTGTCGAATGCTTAGGTGCCGCACACACCGCCCGGAGTTCCACGTTCTTTCTAATGTATGGGGTTGCTTGGGACCGTTCACACTGAAGCGGTCAGTATAGCTACCACGAGTGCGAAAAAGCTGTGCCGGACGTCCGCCGGACGTCTGTCATGTATCCTAATACTATAGTAGTAAGGTTGTTTATGCAACTTGTCACTTTCAGTGACATTGACAGTAAGCACTCGTGGTACCAGATCAGAACACGGAGTTCTCGTTAAGCAAATCTGAGAACACTGAACTCGGAACGCCGAACTCTGGGGGAGTGTGTCCGCCGCCACCGTTAGGGCGCCAAAGATTATGATGTTACCTATGAATGGTGAGAGAGCTATCAAAAAAGATTTACGCAAGAATGTGCCAAAACTGGCGATAACATCTACAGTTTTAATGTAGAGACTTTAATAATATCATAATGGGGTTTTAGTTACACACAAAATAAGTAGGGCTAGTAATTATAGGTATCGTTCTGTTATTGATGATGATTATTGTAAAGAGATGATTTATTACGTTACATTACAACACTCTTTAAAGGTGGCTGATCCAGCATTGACTTCAAATTCTTGTAGATTGTTTACCAAAAGATTATTTGTGATGATTTTTTTGCGGTCTGTACAACAGTGACCTTGCAAGTGGGAATTTCATATATTGTCTAATACAAAAGAACAATAAAGAGGCAGTTCTCGCAAATAAGTACGGTATTTGGCGGTTATACAGATAATAACAATGGAGTAGTAATGCAGAGTTGCTAAATTTAAATTTTGCGATGTTTCAACCGTCTTCTTTGCTAATAGACGTACCTACATAAAACATATTATGAATTTATGACATTTGAGGCCACAATTCTTCTGACCCAAGATCGGTAATGAACTGTAAAAAACCGGCCAAGTGCGAGTCGGACTCGCGCAAGAAGTTCCGCACCATTATTTATAAAAGCGGCAAAAAAACACGTTTGTTGTATGAGAGGCCCCTTAAATATTTAATTGAACGAGCGAGCGAAGCGAGCGAAGTTCTCCGAGTCTACTGGAACAATCCGGCGTTTGTATGTATGTATGTATGTTTGTATGTTTGTATGTATGAATGTTCGTTCGACGATAACTAGAGTAAACTTAGTCGGATCATTACGAAATTTGGTAGGCGGGCAAATCAGGCAAAGAGAATTTTTAAGTTCGAAGATGAGCCAAATCGGTCGAGGGGTTGCTGAGATATGGGGTCGCGAGTTCGTAGTTCGGGGCGAACCACCAGTTTATTCTGGATGGTCACAAGTTCGGTCACCCTTTCATAGGCCTTGGCCAAAAGAAGCGTATATTTGAAAGAGTAGAGCAGTACCAACAAAGCCTACTCCATCTAAAACAATGTCCCAGGCACTGCAAAGTCTGATAGATCCCTTCACTTCACCTATCTAGTGTGAGTGAAGGCGCTACTGGATGCTGTATAAATCATCTCATTACGTAGATGCAAAGGCCTTACCTACTACTTTTTCGCTTGTGAAAATTAGCGGTCTAAAAATATTCGCTGCAAATCAATGGCCCGTTTTCAACTGAAAGTTCCAAGCTAAATTCGAAGCCCTTGGTAGAAGGCGCTCATAGGCTTGGCCATACAAGAATCGGGATGTGGCAAATTTCGCTTACACAGATTAATAATATCTTTAGAAAAAGCAAAATTTGACAGCCGTGAAAACGGCTCATTGACATTTTCTCCGTTCGGGCGCCAGCCAACTGAATGACGCTCCTATCCATGCAAAGCAGGGAGATATTTATCACCGTCGCTGTTAAAGTTGCTGCAGGTATTTGTCAGAGGATATTAGTAAAGTGTAACCAAGGGTTTATGACCCTATGAAAAGAAAACGACCGAAGTCTTTCAATACAATCTTTCAATACATACAAAGCTGATAATCCGAGGATTTGATGGCTTGGAATACAAATTATGACGAGAAAGGTGGAGGGAAAGAGAGCTCGAGGCAGACCACGCGCTAGATGGACGGATTTTATAACCAAAGTCACGCAAAAACACCTGCACGAACCGATCCACATCGCGAGTGATAGAGCGCAATGAAAAACTCTATTCTCCGCTACCTTCAATGATGGTCACGATCCTCAGCATTGAGGGAACGACTGAATGGAATGGATGGAATACATACATTTATATGAATATCGGCGTTTCTTTTCTCGGTGCACTTACACGTGCTTTAAATATTTAAAAATAAAAACACTGATTTACCACCTTGACGCCTTGTGTATAAAGAAGGTTGTTACTTCACAGAACATTATAAAGACTAATAAATCTGTGTGTAAAATTCACATCATCTTTATGCAAAACGCGCGTGGGTCCATTGTCTCGTTATCTCGTATCGGCGTAAAGCCTTGTCTTGTGCTTGTATTTGTTTTTTCGTAGCAGCGCTGCTAACAATATAATAAGTATACGAGGCGATTGAATCTTTACATGTTCCAAGAGGAGCTTAATAGTAAAGTTATAGCTGGAACGGCCTTGAATATTTCTTTAGTTTTATCACTCAAAAATTTTATTGAAATTCCAGCGTTAATAATTTAATATTTGGTAATTTGAAGGCACTGGAACTCGGGGAAAACCTCCGATGCGATGGACTGACCAAATTAAGACCAGTGGGCAAAACACTGTGTGAATACACCCGAGAAACCTCTGACCGAGAGAAATAACGTGGCATCGTAAAAAAAAGTAGTATTTATTTATTTTTCAAAAAGTAGTACATGCAAAAGAAAACACATAAAATTCAAAATTTAAAATTAAAATTAAAAACAAAAGAAAACAAGCATTATCTTATTTTAGCATGCACTGATGTGTAGATATAAAGGGGATGCGAACATTTATGCACTCCATACTAGAGTAATCCGTATCATGGAGTACCGTAAGGTGCGCAACATCAGCCACTGAAGGTACATCATGTGGACCACGACCGCTCTGACAAGAGTGCAATGACGAAGAAGAAGATTGTTAATTTAGTCTCTCACATTTGCTTAGTGTATAATATTCCGTTCAAGATGGTATATTTAATTTTTTTTTAATGATTGATGCATTAAACCGGTAACTACTGGTAAATTGAAATTACAACCAATTGCCGTATCAACCAATTTTATTGTCATCACGTGGAATTAAACCCAAACAAATGTCACTGTATCGCTTTATTTTTACAGTGACATTAACATTTAAAAGCCACACTAATTTTAGCAATTTCCTTGCTATAAATAACGCTAGGTGTCCGTCTTGCGACTTGTAGTACGTATAGCACACGTAACTCGGTGATGTTAGCGGCATTGCAAAACAAAAGGAAATCGCTGAGGAAAAAAAAAAGACAACTAACGTTCTCACAGTTAGTTTATGTGAGCAGAGAAAGTGGTGACAGATAGACATACAGACATGCTCATAGGTAACACGGGTAATCTAAAATCTAGATAATAATCGTGCTTCTTATCTTAGTAATATCATTCGCTCTGGATTTTTAACCCCCGATACAAAAAGAGGGGTGTTATAAGTTTGACCACTAATGTGTGTCTGTCTGTCTGTGTGTGTATGTCTGTCTGTGGCACCGCAGGCCGTAGCTCTTAAACGGGTAGGTAGTAGGTTATCTAGCGAGACATGTTTAATTAAAATCGGTTCAGCCGTTTACGAGATATTCTTACTAAGTTAATGTCGATGTATTTCTTTTTTTTAATTTTGTACTAGTTATTAATGAATCAACCAAAAGGTGACGTAAAGTGGTCGGTCACGGTTATTTCACATTAATTTGTTGAGATTTGATTTTATTAAGTTTTATGAGGATGATCTTGTTATTTTATGCGAGAATATGATTTACGCTTTCGACAGATTTTAATAAAGTTTGCAATTAGATAAGACTGTTTACTATGGCTATAAACATTAAATTGAATTACCAGTTTATGGACTTTGCAAGTTGCAGTTTGCAATGACAGGATTTACAGGGGGGTTAAAATTGGATTAAAATTGATGTAGGTAATTTTTGTAATACAGAAGTTTTATAAGCCTGTAAATGCAGGGCAATTTGTAGTTGGATAGCTTTGCCTCCTTATGTAGAGTAGAGTATACCTAGTTTTAGATATGATACTTCAACCTCGTAAGGTTTTCGTCCGCCGATAAATGTAAAACTTTTGTAAATTAATATAAAATAATAAAAACCTTAAAAAAAAGATGCAAAAGGTAATTAGCGATGGTGGCCAATCAATACTCAGCTGATAATAACTTGTACACACGACAGCACGTCGACCCTTATACGCTAGCACTCTACCTACTCGGTTACGTTACGGGCGACTTTGCAACAAAAGTGTACACTCTGACGTGCTGTCGTGTGTACAAATCAATCACTGAATAGACAGCGGGTTACTAAATTAACTAAAATTACTAAATTGTTAAGAGAAGGAAACGTTCCATTACACTAATACTCCAGTAATAATAAAAGTTCAAAACGTTACAAAACTGTTGTCAGAGCTATTATGAAATTATACTTTCTAAACTGATTCAGATATTGATTGATACACATCGGACCCCCGTCGTCGCTGATAAATAGTTAGACTGACAGACAGACCGACAAACCGACTCACTCAATGATCTAGAGCGATATTTTTGTCCCTTTTAAATGACATTTGAGCTTGATCCGGTTCAGAATTAAATTGGGCTTTAAGGTGGGACGATAACAGCGTGGCAGGAAATTCAAAATGTTCACAGTTTTTTACATTTAGTAGCTAAACTGAGCTATTTTTGTTCAGCGATTTTTCGTTCGCGTTGCTATCGTCCAACCTTAATCATGACTACCATAAATAGGGTAAAAGCTTCACTGAAGCGATGGAACTCAAAGCGAATATTCGAGCATGACTCTATGATTTATGATTACTCTGTGAACCACCCCTCTCACTTTAGTCCGACTGAATACAATGGTGTACCTATAACATTTCGGGCGATAAAGAAAATTTTACAAAATCTGTTGACATGTGCATTAAGTAGGTAGGTAATCGTCAGAGTGTTAAGGCCGCCCAAAAGACCTCTGACATGGCTTAACGATTCTTATTAATACGGTTTAACGTGCCTTCCCAAGAAAGGAAGCGCTCAGATATTATTGCCACTAGTAGTCACCCAACAATGTCCAAGGCACTGCAGCGCCGAGTGGTCTCTTCACCCATCTAGTGTGAGTGAAGGTGCCACTGGACGCTGCATATCATCTCATTACGTAGATACAAAAAGGCCTTAGCGGTCATGGACTGACCGCGGCCGTTGTTGCTTGCCAATCGATTAAGAACGGCTAGTCCAACTAGGCTGTTAAATAAGAAGGGCTCGAAAAAATAGAGCAGTGTCTCTATTTATACATCTACTATACAAGAATAAAAAAAAAAACTGTTTTGTTAAGTTTTGAATTTAAAAACTTATCAAAACTTTATCCCTCGAAATTGGTCTCCACGGACAAAAGTGGAAATGAAATTCGTGTCCGGCACTTTTCCGGATAAGTAGGTACCTCAACGCGTAATGTTAAAACTTGTCTCTACCTACTTACCTCTGTGCCCGTGTAGAAGCAGGTACCAATGTACCTATAGGCGTACGAGTGCAGCAGTGACGTAACAAAGAACCAGTCGATCGGGCAGCAACCTCAACCGGTCCGAAGGGCGATATGTGGAGCGAACCGGCACCAACTAGCAACATACAGACAGTCCAACTAGAGTTCGATCACTTCAAAGCTGTAGTGTGAAGTTGTTGGATGTGATGAAAGTGGTACGAAGGGGCTTTGTTACGTACCAGGGGGTCTACCGGCTAAAACGAAGCCGATTACCATTGGCGAAAATCGAAGTTCGATTTATGAAAAATTTACTGGTTGGCAGTAAAATGAACTTGGTGGCAGTACATTATTCTAAAATCGAACTTCGATTTTCGCCAATGGTAATCGGCTTCGTCTTAGTCGGTAGACCCCCAGCATTACTTCCCTTCTTGACCAACGATAATATTAACAAAATACTGATATTACTCATTTAAGCTTTGGCTCATTCCTTGTAGTTGTCACCAAAAACATTGCCTTTATTTCCAAAGGCGTACTATCCCACTTTTTTATTTTGACGGTTTACAGAGCTTATAAAAGATTGCATTGTATTTTGTTTTTGTTTTTGAAAGACTTAGGCTTCTTGCACCACTTCTTAAATGCCACTTAAGTCGCCATTTAAATCGACTTTTGTATGAAGATTTTAGTTAAATGCTGTTTAAACCACGTTAAAAAAAAGTATTGCAACTCGGCCTTAGACTTTAGGCCCTGGGGGATAATTCTCGGGAATCTCGCATTCGACAAATCTCGAAGGAAAAATCTCATTTTGCGGTAAATGTCACATCTCCTATTCTTTCGAAGTCATCCTCGAAATGACATGACATTTTTCCCTCGAGATATGTCGAATGCGAGATTCCCGAGAATAGCCCTCTTAAGTGGTTGTTCTGTGTGTGCATATGTAGAGCGAGAGGTATGCAGCGTTACAGCACTAGGTTAAATGTTACATAGTCGGGCTTCGTCTTTGTTTGTGATCCGAAGCGAAGGTAAGAACCAAAGGCCTAATTTGATGGTACAGGTTTCTCGATGATTCTTGCTTCAATTTAATAGATGACCCATTACAGAATTTCATGGCTCCTCAACACTTTCGACTAAAAAACCAAGGCCCGGTTTCTGAATTGAGAATTTTGCTAAGCAAATACTTAACTATGAAATTGAAATTGAAATTGAAAAACAACTATCGTTCCGTCACGCTGGGAAATCTGCAGAGACAGGACGATACTTACCCATTTGCTTAGCGAATTTCTCAATTCAGAAATCGGCGTTTTAAAAATGAAAGACTTAAGTAAATCGTAACAATTATATTTCTTTTGCATAATTATCTTATGAATGAATTATCATAATGTTGTTTGCCGTAATCTGGCTTCTAGCAGATACTTCATAGATACATGCCCGCACTCGCTTCAGAGTCCACTGTTCTACCCACTAGACCACCACCGCGTGCAATGTCTCTTCACCTATCTAGTGTGAGTGAAGGTGCCACTGGACGCTGTATAAATCATCTCATTACGTAGATGCAAAGGCCTTAGTAGCAGATACTTAAAATTATATTTCTTAGTAGTACTCGACCATCGTTCTTTCTAGACTTAGTTCTGCGTAGCAAACCATGGAAGTGTTTAGTTCAACTCTTATCTAGACCTGCCGGAGAGTAGTTACATCGACGTCAGGTTAAATATTCATATTAAGCTAAGAGAAAGCTACAAGGAACCGCCGAGAGCCGGCGAAAGAGAACTGGGGCTTGAGTCTGTAACGCAATGGCGTGTCGATGGCATCCTAGTTGAAGGACAAAACCGGGGTTTCCTCGTCTTTCTCCTACAACCACTGAACTAATCCTGTAGAATTAATAGAATCAGAATATTATTTGCTGTACTACAAAAACATTAGAAGGACCGACGGCATTAATGAATGGTAATTGAAGTCGTCAACTGGGAGCCCATTTTGGCACCATTGCGTTACAGAATCAGGCCCCCGGAGTAGGAAACGAACAGTTTAGTGCTAAGTGTAACTAGCGGCCAATTCAGATGAACGAGCGATACAACTGCGTGTTTGAGTGATTTATCTATCTATGAGCTGTCTCCCCTTAACGGCCAGCTGGCTTACAACAAGACTGTGTTAGACCGTATCTATGGGTTAATAATGGGGGTAATTCGGGTGACCCTAAGGGGGCTCTGGCCCGGTTTCTGAATTGACAATTTTGCTAAGTAAATACTTTACTATCGTTCTCTCACGCTTTTTTGTGAGAAATCTGCAGAGACAGGACGATACCAGACTTACCCATTTGCTTAGCGAAATTCTCAATTCAGAAACCGGCAGTAAATCTCTTAGTTTACGCTTGACACATTTTTTTGGGATACCATGTATATATCCCACTCTATTTGGAGCAAACGAGTAAGATGTAGTTATACGGCCATCTTGTGCTTCTTGTGCTCTTGTGCTAAGCCTGCAGACATTTTTCAAACCACGCGGCACGGCGATAGCATTGGGAAATAGTACAAAAATGCGCACTTTACAAAAAGATGGGAGCGGACTTTGGAATCCTTAATATATCCTTATTGTTCATGTTTTTACTGTGTTTGGAGCCTGACATAAAATTTAAATAAAATAAACATGTCACAAAGTAAAAACAAAAAACACAATCAGAAACGCACATACACACCCTCACACAAACACACACCCTCACATACCTTAACCAAATAAACCACTCCGGGCCATCTCCGACCCAAAACCTGACATTCGTTGTCCACACACATTTTTTTCCGCAACCTTCTATGTACATACGTTGCCATGTTACACAAGCCATTTTCATTCAGTTTACATAATATTTGGTAACAATCTGTGGAACACATGCATGACACAATGAGTGTAAATTAAACTCCAGCGTTACATACAAACTGGCGTGCTGACATTCACTGTTTGTGAGGAATATGGAAGGAAATGACTTGACATTTTGACGTTGCGTGTCACTTGCTCGGCTAGAAAGAAAATCACCGACTTAAAATTATACATATTATATGGTGTATATATTTAAGTATTTAAAACTGTATGTAGAATAAGAAAAAGCAAGACACCTAACAAACTAATCTAGCACTTGATAAATATATTGAAGTTCTTTAGAACCGCCGGTTCCGCGTTGATGTCTTTTGTATGGAACAGTCTACAATAGGTGCATTTATCACTTTTTTTTCTTATCCAAGCCAGTGCAATTTTTCAATTTACATCTTTTAGCCATATCGTTAGGAAGCTATAAATGTCTGTAATACTTCAGTGGATCTCTCATCCGTGAAATTAAGTTGTACCATGTTATAGGAGGAACTTACTTACTATTTTATTGAAACTGAGTTCGACGCTCTCAGTATTTTTGGACATTATTGTAAAAGAACCGTATTTGTTTATGTGTTTTGAAAATATTGCGATAAGTACCAAGATTTACATTTTTGGCGTTCTACATAAGAATGAGTATCGACTAAAAAGGTACTTTTTTGTGTCAACTAATGTTACAGTACAAAGGTGGAGCTTTTAGTACTCACAGTATATTTAAGGGTTGTTTGAAATTGCCGTTAACTGAATACAGTTAAACTAAGTTCAAAGCTCAACGTTTAAGGTTTACGAAACAGTAACCTCCAAAACTCATTCAATAATCATACGGTTCCGTGGGAAACGTTTTGAGAAAACCACGGATTACAATACAAAACTTGCTGAAGGTTATCTTTGTTGAAAGAGGATGTTACGGCGAAAATAGCGAAGTCAATCAACGCACGCTCTATTTAAATTGAACTCACACTTGGATGGCATCGAAAAAAGTGAAATTTTGCCAGAGGCAATGTGAATAATTAAAGCAGGATCGAACACAATAACTTTTTTTTAGAGCAAAAAGGAAATTTATTCTGTAAGAAACTTTAATAAGACTACAGATTCCAGATTTTAGAACCTACGAATAAATCCCTTTATCGCCAAAAGTGGCCACTTAAGCCTCGCGTTGAGAACTTAATGAAGCCCTTTTTTGCTAAAAATGCTTCATTAAGTTCTTAAAAAGAAAAATAAAGTTTGTTTTTTTTTTTCATTGGCTGTGCTGTAGCTATTGGCGGTTGTGCCTATACAGGGTGTTAAAAGACCGCCAACAGACCCGAAAGGTACGCCATACTAGACACCAAAACAAAGTACTTTTTCGATAAATTATTGCTGGGAAATGATTTTGGGATTTTAGGTTATAATTTTGGAAAATATTTTATCACGCAATGAAAGTGTAACGCAGAGAATGAATATTGCGCAAGCGTTGACAGTACTTTTTCGATAAAGAGTTATTCTCTAGTCGGTACAGCATTCTCCATGCACGTCGATCATCGGCCAGTACCTTCACAGCCTGATACGTCACGAGTCACGACACCCACCGTCTCTGTTCTCCACTGTTCCATATATATTACAATTTAGTTGAATTTGTTGAGTAGAATGGATATACACCTTGATCTATCAGCATATGGAGTTGCGGAAAAAAGCTAGGTCCATAATACCCTACACCAGCTCAGTACCAGGAACCTATGCACACTTTAGAAAGGTACAAGCTACTGTACCAAGGTCGTACGGTGGCCAACAGATGACTGACTGAACCAACACTATTTTAGGCCCTACGACTTCGTACTTCGATGTATGCAACTAGGTTTCTCCAAAGGATAAAGCTGGCTACTAAAAAGGCAATAGCAGCTTCTGGATGTCTTGTCTTATAGTTTGTTGTTCGAAATATGAGGTCACCAAAGGATGTTGATTTGTGTACAGGCTAAATAAATTCTTGCGTGCATAGGATGCTTTACTAATGTATACAGCCTAGGGCATTTTGTGAGTCATAGATGAATTAGTAGATGGAAATTACTGTCCATATTTAGGAGGTATTGTTATTGCGTGTGGTCGAATTAAACAAGCATTATCTTTCAAATTAATCTTATACTAGTGGTTCGCCCCGAACTATGAACTCGCGACCCCATATAGACTTAATAATAATAATAACCCCCGTGTGGTTCCCGGGAGGTAACGGGGAGTAAGCGGCGGCTTATTTAGGTGGCCCATTTAGTGAACAGCAAGTCACCGTCTGCCAATTTAAGTACTTGAGACATTTTAGTGGTAAACGACCGTTGTCTCAACCCCATAGCCTAGTTACCCAGTCCATCCTTATGCATCCCCATAACCCAATTCTTTGCTCCCATCCAACTCTACAATAGCCTGTGTTCATTGCGGGAAAGCCACCAGAGTGCATTTTGTGTTGTGGTGTGCTCAGGTGGTAGACCCAATTTGTGTACCCACATTGCATCAGGTCGGCGTGACCTGTGCACTTGACGGGAAAGTACTGCGAGTGTATTTTGGTGTATGGTGCCCTCGCAGAATGGACCTTGAGGATGCGCATAGTCACGTCGCACCAGGTCAATGTAGGTGATGCACCTGATGGGGATTCTCAGGTGTATTTTTGTGTGTTTGGTTGCACTCTGAGGTACCCAACAGGTGCACCACCTTACATCAGATCAAAGTTGTCAAACGGGCCTCTTCGTGTTGGATACGTCCCCACGTAGTACTACAATTCAATTAATGTGATTTTTTTTTTCATTTTGTTTCATTTCACATGTTCAATCATTAAAAATAAAAATACTCAAACTACGATTTTTCACGTTTTTCGACGCCAAAGAAAACCTAATTTTTCTGTCTAGCATTTTTTTCTAGATAGTACAGTCTTTGCTCTTGATTTTCCACTCGTTTTTCAAGATTTTCAGATTTTTCTTCTAGCATTTTTAGTTTTTCGCCAAACATTCTTTGAATGTTTTCTGTAACTTGTTCGCCGCTTTTTCTTATTTGAAGACTCTCTTGTAGTTTTGAAGTAAAGCGACCTCTATTGTTGAGCATAAGGACTTTTTGGTTTATAATTTTGAACACTAGATGGCTCTGATAAAAAAAAATTGTCACGCCCTCTGTTAGGAAGTAGAATATTTTTTTTTTTAAATAGATGGCGCTGTTTCGTATTTTCTAATCTGGTGTACTTTGGACCTTAGCAATAATAGAAAATTTTTTGGCTATTTTTGGATTTATTGGATTAAAATAGAGTTCTTGTTACGGATTATTTCGCGACCCGTAAAAGTTTATTTTTATTGTTTCCACTGAGTTTTACGTCAGATATCCACAATATTGTTCAATTTTGTTAGTTTTTATCACTGCTTTCACTGTTTACTGATTATATTTACGTTTTTATCACTTTTAAAATCACTTTTTAGCACTATTTTAATGTTACTGAGAGGCAGCAGTGGCGCCCTCTCTCATCCCATATAAACTTAACAACCCCATATCTCGGCAACCCCTCGACCGATTTAGCTCATGTTCGAACTTAAAAATTCTTTTAATTTAATTAACCTGCCTACCAAATTTCATGACGATCCGACAAAAAATACTCAAGTTATCGTCGAACGAACATTCATACATACAAACATACAAACATACATACATACATACATACATACATACATACAAACGCCGGATTGTTCCAGTAGACTCGGAGAACTTCGCTCGCTTCGCTCGCTCATTCAACAATGCAGTTCATTGAAATGTTTATGGCAGATGTATACCAACAATATATGGCGTTTTCAAAATATTGATGAAAGGTCCTAGGTTCGATTCCCGGTGCGGGCATGTATCTATGACTTGTTTAATTTTAAAGTTACGTACATTTGTGAATTTGTAGTAGCAATACCACTCGCTGACGGTGAAGGTAAACATCGTGAGGAAACCTGAGCGTATGAGGCATTATACCCTCAACGCAAAAATCGCCAACCCGCATTGAGCACGCGTGGTGATTAAGCTCGAACTCTCTCTCTCTGAGAGAAGGCCTGTGCCCAGCTAGTGGGACATGTACAATTGTACAGGCTACATCTTACTTTTTTTTTACCTAGCCCACAGCCGTTTACCACAAACCTTTTCCACATTATCCATGTTTTTATAACCACACACGAAATATTTTTACAAATAGTTATTTATGTTTTTTTTTATTTTGTTTCAGGTAAGTTACGCGTGCTATTCTCTACTGCAAAGCATGTGAAAAAAGAATTCAAATCAAATGCAAACCTCAAGCTTACCCAGCACCGCTTTTGTATCACTCAGATTTTCTTCAACTTGACATAGAGTCTAAAGTAAGATCAATGAATAATTTAAAAACCATTTTCGCTGGTGAAAATGTACATTTTCTTAAGCTTCCAAGTGATCTGTCCATTGAGGAGTTCCGTTCTCAATTTCCGAAGACTCCAGGGTAAGTAGGTACACCCTTTCAAATAAAAAAAAAATCATCAATCAATCAGTCCACCTAGAAAAAAGTTCAGAGTTAACAAACATAAATACACAACGATCAGAGCTAGTGAAGCTGGAGAAAAAAAAGTAGCTAGATACTTAGTATTAGATAGTAAAAAGTATCTGATTTATACACCGTGGAATTTTAGTGGTTTTAAAGCCGAAGGTATTTAGTTGCACTCGTGATTCTGAGCCAAATTCCAAAATTTTACTTCAAAACGAGCGAAAAAAAAAACACATCCCAATACAAACAGCTATCGCCAATCGACACCATTTGTATGGAGAAGTGAATTTTTTTTTCGCGCGTTTTGGAATGAAATTTTGTAATTTGGCTCAGAATTACCAGTGCAACAAAATACCTTCGGCTTTAAAACCACTAAAATTGCACGGAGTATACATTTTTTACTTTAGATAATATTTTGACGTTCAATGTAAATAATTTATTTAAGCATATTGAATAAAAAATTTGAATCTGAATCTGAATCTAAAATATAAAAATGCGGGTCGAATTGAATACCTCCTAATTTTTTGAAGTTGGTTAAAAACATTGGCAATTTCACGTATCGGTGAACCTAAGACGGTCAACAATTAACTAATCGCCTTCTCAAACAATAGCCTCATAATCGTCGGTGTTCAGTCACGGACGTCTGAACGGACACGACGACATCCGCGTTCTAATTGTATCAATGAGACGAAAAGGCACGCGAGCCAGTCTAGTTTACTGTCTGGGTAAGTACTTGGCTAGTTAGGTAGAGTCCACATTTGTGTTTCTGCTTTCGTTTGTTGATGATAGTAATTTGGAATTTGCAGGCGGAACTTACGAAGCAGACTGTGTCACCTCACCTATCAAAAATGTAATCATCCAAACATGTTCTTTGGTTGTTAGTTTTAGGACATACACGCAATAACTTCAGAGGACACCGGACTATCAGCTGAAAAATTTCCGTTATTCTACAAACATTGCGGTTTTTCTTTTCGCGGCTTTTTTCATTACCAGTCAAGCTCTCAGTTTCTTGATGCCTTAGCGTGTAACGCAATGGCGTCTCAGTAAAAGGAAAAAACAGGGATTTTCTCGTTTTTCTCCTACAACCAGCGAACTAATCCTCTAGAATTAGAATCAGAATATTCTTTCCTGTTCTACAAAAAACATAGAATTAGAATCAGAATATCCTTTCCTGTTCTACAAAAAACATTAAAAGGACCGATGACGGCATTATAATAAATCGTATTTAAAGCCGTCAACCGGGAGCCTATTTTGGCAACATTGCGTTACAGGCTAAGGCCCCAGTTAGCATGCAAGCGAGGAAGACTACTGAGTGGAAATCAGATTCCCTTTGGGAGCGTATACTCGTATCCTACCGACTGCGCCATGTAAATGCAGGCAGTTGGGATCGCGTCAATCAACGGCGGTGTATGATTTTAGACTAATAATTTATTGTGCCACCCGTATTATGTATGGCTGTAGGTATACAGCGGTGGTGGTCTAGAGGGTAGAACATTGGACTCTGAAGCAAGAGGTACCCGGTTCGATTCCCAGTGCGGACATTTGTATCTATGACTTTGTTTAATTTCAAAGTTACATACATTTGTGAATTTGTAGTAGCAATACCACTCGCTAACGGTGAAGGAAAACATCGTGAGGAAACCCGCGGCTTAGTTGGCTCCGCACGTATTGACCCACCCGTCTTTCCTGTGGGCTAGGCCGACTAAGCTGTCAGGATGGTATAGGTGCTGGGCAAGCCTACTCCATCTAAAACAATGTCCCAGGCAGTGCAGCGCCGAGTGGTCTCTTCACCCATCTATTGTGAGTGAAGGTGCCACTGGACGCTGTATAAATCATCTCATTACGTAGATGCAAAGGCCTTAGTTTAGGTATACATTGACAGCCTATGGGCCAGTTTTCCACGTGGACATACCCTAGGCGGGTGCCGTGCGGCGGTCGTTCGCCCGGCGCAGATTACGCAACGATTAGCTCCGATACCCGATGCGCTAATCAAACGACAATTATTGGCCTAATGAAGGCTAATTAACTATAGAATGCACGTTCGACACGTGGATAACTCGTAGTCGCGCGCGAGCATATTGAGAGCCCCGGGCCTCCAATCTACAGGGTGCACTCTAAGTCGATAGCGGAACTTTAAGTAGGCTGTCTACTGATCACTTCAAACAACTTGTACTAGGTGGCGAAAAAAATGCAGCGAAAAAAAAATCTGCTGTTTCATACATTTGGCGCAATACTGAGTCGACCTTTTGTATGGAACAGCAGATATTTTTTTCGCTCCATTTTTTTCGCCACCTAGTATAAGTTGTTTGTATTGATCAGTAGACAGCCTACTTAAAGTTCCGCTATCGACTTAGAGTGCACCCTGTATAAGGAAGTTGGTTTTTGACACGCTCAACGTTTAAAGAAAACATTTTTTTTATTTTAGGCCCTTGAAAAGAGGCATTAGGGCATGTTAGTGCTGGGAAAATCTTATTTCGTGAAATGAAAAACCTTCTAAAACTGATTCATAATAAAATTGTAGGCAGGGCAACGTTTGCTACTTACAGCGAAACGCTTATTAAATACCAATGTTTTCATTTTTACTAGTATAGGCACTGGTTAAAATTGGAATAAAGATAAATAGAACCATAAAAATAACGTACAACAATAACGTTAATTACGAAAATATAACACTTTCTTTTGAACGCATTCGGATGTTGCTGCAGCGAGCGGCTAATTATTTTTTATATTAGTATGTTTTGAAGGATAATTTATACCGAAATTAATTGTTCAATTAATGTAATGAACAACGTTACGCTTTCTTCCATTCACTTTGGGAATTATGGCACTAATTTGATAAGTGTGATGATTGTGCAGTCAGCATACAACGTCACAGTAACAAAAAAATTGCCAAGAACAAATAACTTAGCAAGAAACTACTTAAATAGTTACATATTACTACACCCCGTTATCTAATGCTCAGTTTGGGGGCACAAAGTGATGTTGCTTCACATAATTAGTTGATTCATATTTTTCTACAAAGGGTTGTTTGTCAAAATAACATTCTTATTTTTTTAATGCTCTAGACACCGAACTAAATCCCATAGAATCCGCATTACGTATAAAATCACATTAAAAACTTGTCCCCACAGAAACAAATGATATCAGCAATAGAACAATACGAAACATCATTTCGACCATACGTCTAATATTCGAATGTCAACCTTATTGCATTAGTGTACAGTTTTACTTTAATTGCATAGACTACGAGCAAATAAGCTCCCAAAGGCAGTTTGGGCATCTATTTTTCCAGACACATTTCAGAGTTCTATGTTGTATCTAGTTTTATCTTTGATCGAAGGCTCTAGACATTCATTCCAGCCATTGATTATCGCAACAGTAACTGCCCTATCACTTGCCCCCAAAATGAGTATTGGATAACGCATATTACATACAATAACAATGGTAGACATATGCTAACGAAAGCACAAACAAAGGCGCATCTCCGACTTTCACCTAATTTCGTGCGCAACCGTCATTGTTGATGCATTCGCTGATCAGTGTATTCCGCTTTGATCCATCTATTATCATAATTTTATCAAATCACTTACATTATTGTATTCGAAACGGGTCGAATCGCAATTGGTTTTTAGGCAAATTAATTACCTTATTTATCCCTTTATAACCCGGCCGAAACGTGGGGATAAATAAGGTAATTAATTTCCCTAAAAACTAATCGCGATTCGACCCGTTTCGAATACAATAATGTTTAAATATCGCGAATCATTAAAAGTGAAATTATCGTTTTGAAAGCACCTAGGTTCTAGACTTTTTTAAATAATTTCAAGCGTGATTACGGTCCATTCTTTCCTCCACATTAATTTAGGATTCTTTCATAACTTTTTTGTTTTTTCTAAAGCACTAACCTGTGCTAGGGAATAATTTAAACATTTAAACTTTTTTTTTTTGCGGGTTCAAGTCTTGTCCCGAGTGATTTTTTTCAACTTATTATAAATGTTTAAATTCTTTCATAAATTAAACCTTCAGAAAAAAGGAGTAATAAAACAAAAAATCACTTATAATTTTACCAAATCATTAATATCATCATCATAGATAGTTCCATTATCAGATCACGATTTGGTTAGGCTAATGTATACTTTTTATTATACATATTTATTGATGATTAATTATTCGGTAGTGTTTGCAGATGACCGGTCAAATGGATAGGTCATGATTTTGTCAAATTATTAATAAGACAGTGCAAGTTAAAATGTGCAGTGCTCACCAAAATTTAAGTTAAAAAACATTAATAAGACCTTTAAACAATATTTAATTGTAGTTTCTTAGATAGGTGTAAGATTTTGAGTCAAAAAGGAATTTAACCGAAGAAAAGTATAATTATGCAACGGTTTTTCTTAACAACGTACTCATTACGTTAAAAAAAAACAATATAACAATTCAGAGAAAGCGACAGCCTGTAACCAATTTAAATGTTAAACATGATCGTGGATTTGTATTTTTGTCAGTAATTGGAATAATCATTGTATTCATGAAAACTTTTACTTGAATTAAGCCTAAGAAATTTAAACACCTTGTTGTAGCTGGAGAGCTAATAGACTATTCGACTTATTTTATCGTATAAGGCTGGGACTAAGGTAAACTGAAAAAATCCAAAGAAATCTAGGTTATAAAAAAGAACTTTCAACCTCGCTGCGGCTAATAATATTATAAGATTTCTTGATCAGCGAAGTCTAAAAAACCAGCCAAGAAGATCCCAGCCTCGTACAAAAAAAAAGATTCTCAACACAAACATTTAAACTTTAAAGTAAAAAAAAAATAACTTTCAACTGCGACCGGCCAAAAAATATATATCCCAGACTCAGCGAAGTCTACTCTATCAGCCTACCAAATCCCAGCATTGCTTTTACGTTAAAATAAGACGAGTGTTCCAGCTATCGGATCATATACATAGCTGACTGACCACACAACGCGCTCTACAATTGAAAATGTATTCATAGGACACCACCATACATTTTCACTAACTCCAAATCAGATCATCTAACCCTGAAACTACCTGAAAGCTGGTTATTGTACTACACTGCTCACATAGTTCAGAAACGTTTCTGACTAGAAAAAAGACGTACAAGTTATTACAAATAATCTCATCTAACCAGTTGATCCACGTTTTACTTTCACTAAACTTGACCTCCTCGGGTGTGCGATGTCATATCATATCGCCACATAAAAGAACCAGTTTACTCGTATAAGTTTAATATTTATATTCGTTTGCATTACCTATTAGAACTGACGCGTCTACAAGGGCAATATATTACAGGGCAAGTTTTAAATAGATTTATTCCTTTTAAATAGTTCACGTGTAAGTTCAATGATTTTCAACAACTTTTGTTCTACGACTTTTCGCATGGCTCGATAATTCCTATTTACTGAACGTTTCTTTTCCTCCCTTAAAAGTTGTATTTGTACACACGACAGCACGTGAGACTGTACACTTTCGTTGTAAACTCGCCCGTTACGTAACCGAGTAGAGTCTATGCCAGTATTTATATTGATCTTATTTTGTTATTTTTTATAATAAACTCTAATGTTTGCGTCGTGTTGGAGCGAGTTCTCAAGAAGAATGGACGTAATTGGAATTCTTGTTGAATTGAAGTGCTTAATTAATTTTGTTTCTACGGCGCAAGTATTTAGGGGTCAATACTCCTAATTCAACATACATCTAGGGTCAGGATAAAAAACGCTATAATCGTGTGGTTATTTACTTGCTTCTATTTCATTACTGAAGAATTTCAGTTCCAACTAACTACTTCATCGTGGCCTATGTAGAAACGTAGAACAGGCAATACTACTTACCTAGCCATACTTATGTCCCACCTAGACTCAAGGCGATGGAAAGTGAATCGGAAACGCAAATCACTGTTTGATTGTGCTTATTTATTTGTCGTTTGTCACGAGTAAGATCCTTTCCCTTCGCAATGCGTTGAACTTGCGACATTGCACGTAATTTCTATCGAATAAATAAGGTTCTGCATCAGTAGGGGTTTAACGAATAGCTTCTCAGTCATCAGATCATAGGTTCGATCTCCAGAGGACGAGGGTTCGAGGGACGTACTTAATTCGTTCGTTATGTGGTTTCATAAAAATGAAACAAAGGCTGAAACCACAGGTCGAGGCCTTTACTTACTCTACCACGTTCTATTCTACCACATAACAATTTCCATTAATTCACAAGTTGATCCGGCAGATAACTTGATAACTTGGTAAGATCCATTCTGAAAGAATTAGCAATTTAGCAGACCTACAGAGTAGATTCATTGAGTAGCTAGCTGATAATTTGGTTCAAAACGGATCAAATCGCGATTCGACCCGTTTCGAACCAGAATTCTCTCTGAATATCGTGAATCATTGAAATTTACTATAGCTAGATATCTCTCTTTCTCGGCATGGTACACAAGACAGCACGTGACCCTTACACGCTAGCATTCTACTCGGTTACGTTACGGGCGACTTTATAACAAAAGTGTACACTCTGACGTGCCGTAGTATGTACGGTCGGCCACAGTCTAGGATACCCCATGGTAGCTCTTACCGCGCGCGGCATAAGGGCGCCAATCGAACAAAAAGTCGAATCCTAGCGTGTGGCCGACTGTACGAGTATAGGTCGGCGCATCAGCGCGTGAGTCGCGCGCAATTTGCCGCAAGATTATCGTCCTAGCGATGGATTCGCGGTAATTTCAATGCGGTGTTTGTTTTCCTTCGCTTTTGCCCTTTGTTTTGCCTGTGCCGTTAGTGCGGTGTGCTGTGCAGTGTGCAATGGCGCATCAATGCATACGTACCGTCTTGTGTTGCGTAATCTTTGGATGAGGCTTCATTCGTTTGTTTACCTACCCCTCTACGGCATTTGACATGGGAAGAGAAGGCTGAAGACCGAGCCGTGTGGCGGCATACAGTGAATAATAACATCTCCGAGTTCGAGGCCAAACGAAGAGCTGCTCTTGATGCCAGACGTGATGAACTAAGATGTAGACCGCCAGCGGCCATACAGTACAACTATTCTAATGGAATGTTAACGTCTAGCCAGTGCTACTGCACTTTTACAGCCAAGATAGGCTACATAAGTCATATGAGGGCACATGACCGACGCCTTCCCCAGCCGCAACAGTCGCCGTGACCGAATCCGGTCGGATGGAATCATCATCAATGCGTGAGTTTATAATTAAGCAGAAAAATATTCCATTACATCTAGGATAGAATATTTATACAGCATCCAGCGTCCATCTCCGCTCAAACTAGATGGGGTAAGAGATCACTTAGAATCTGCATTGCCTGGGTCAATGTTTTTAGATAGAGTCCGCTTTCCCAGCACCTAGACGATCCCATTAGGGAACGAACAGTCTAGGTTTAAGAGCAGCACACAGAGCAAATGTAGAATTATTCGTAGTGTAAAATAGGGATTTTTCCAAGTGTCAGATTTGACAGCGATTCGCGAATTATCGCGCAACTAAATCTGTGGTTTGTATGGAAACCACAGATTAATAGACTGATTTTGACAGTTATTCGGGCTATTTTTGATGCCTTGGAAAAAACCCCATTGTTGTAGTAAAGTTATTAAACTGAACTTCGACCTTCTATGAGTACCTACCTACTTAGCTATACGTACGACAGCGAAAACATTTATTCTTACGTTAGCCTACTCTATTTTTACGATAATGTAGCGCATGGCTACATACAATCCATAAACTAGTTAGTTTATGTTTTTAGACTGGTTAAGGCCAGCTGCACCAATTTAGAAATACTAGATAATATTTGACTGCAAGGCAGTTTACAATGTTCAAACAATGGTTGATTAGAATAGTTGACTTAGTTGACTTATATTATAAAGGCGAAAGTTTGTGAGTGAGTGAGTAAGTGAGTGAGTGTGTTTGTTACCTTATAACGCTGAATCCGCTGGATGGATTTGGATGAAATTTGGAATGTAGATAGCTGAGACATCAGAATAACATATAGGCTACATATTATCACGCTTTGGCGCTTAGGAGCAAAGCAAATACACAAAGATTATCGTAAAGTGGCTATTTGTATAAAAGTGAACGACAAAACCATTTACCATAGACCTTCTGTCATTACGTAGCGTTGAGCTATTTAATTTCCTAAATCCATCGAAAACTGAATAACGGTGAATTTTAATCTACCAAAAAGTCCGAAATGTGCCGCAACTATGCATTACAATCAAACGATAGACAACAATGAAGAAGTTGTTTATTGCTGTCATCCGTCACTGTCACAAAAAGGGTATCAAGAAAGCAATACAGCAGAAATCAATATTGTGTAAATAAAAGGCAAAAAAATATTGTTTCGGTGATAGCTACTTACAATCTGAAAGAGCCAATAAATAAATCCTTAATTTAAAAACTTTGCATCCAGCAGTGTTTATCAAAGTTCTTTACAAAGTTGCGGTCCGACGTCCGTCCTGAGATCTCTTGGCCAGACGAGATGGAATGTTCGTTCAGTGCATTGCTGATTGCTGCTTATTCAGGGAAGAATAAGGATGCACCAGACCTCGAAGAAAACTAAAGATGTTCTAACCAAAAAAAAGCCGCTGTGTGTACTGTGCAAGTATGAAAAACATTGTAGAGTCTTGAGCGACCAAAGGCGCATAAAATCAGCCAGTGATGGTGTAACCTGAGCAACATGACCGCTTTATTTCCACTAAGTACCTATTGAGTTCCTAGAAGGACTAGACAGGGGCACTTTTACATAATATAATAGTCGCCTATTCATTGTTGACAACTCTGATAGGCTTTCCACATACTTCATAAGTTCAGACTGACGAGAAGATTGGAGCATGTGAAAATCCCCGAACCGCCTGCGTGGTGGTGTTGCCCGCATGAAAGATATGTGAGGAAAAGAGCCAGAAGAGTTGTTTCGTGCCAATCTTAAGCTGTACCGACAAGGTCGCATCGTCATAACTGTCCTGATGCTCCACAGTGCAGATGATAGGATATCTTGGAGGCGACCCCAGCACGCTCGGGTTAGCGCGTTTCTGGGACGGAAAAGTGTGACGCTTTCAACACGAAAGAAGAATAAGACCGACGATTTAAAACCGTTGTTTCGGACTATGGTATCGTAGACGCTAAGAAGACGCGTTTGGTGTTTCAGAAGGGCAGCTCATAGAAAAAAATAACTATTCAATGTGATAGACACAGGATAGACATAATATGGATAAGTTTTTTCTGATATTATGATCGTTGTCTTATTATGATCGTATAGCATGACGCAAAATAAAATATATAAAAAAACTACACGAATTTTCATATAGTTTTCTCTGTTAAGTAACTTCGTGCCTATAATACGAGTAGGTAACGCTAACTAGCTCTGTTGGAGATCTTTATAACAGTTTTATAGAATGCCAGTCAGATGTTGAGACCTGTGACGTACCTACTGCATCGAATGCTGAATGCTGATATATTCATTCACACAACTGTGCAAGCAAACGAGATGTACTTGGGTTTCAAACTACGCATTAGGAGTCTCTAACATCGGGAGAGGCAGTGTCCATATAGGCCACAAAGGCACGAAGATTTGAGGCGAGACAAACTACAGACAACTACAACAGAGACAACCCAGACTGAAAGTTTGCAGAAAGCAGTAGCAGATTAGCGGACTCAAAATAAGAGACGAAATATTCGAGTGTGTCTTGAAATGTAGGTAACCCACGTTCAATCAGTTAGATGCCGGTAACAGTAGGTATCTGCATCTTTACTCAGTTGAGTTTGGAAGAAGCAGATAACAACGCATGGTCCACGGGAGCGAAGTCTGATAGCGCTGGGGGTCGGTTATAAGTACATTTAATACTACCTAGGTGGTAAAAAATGCTAGGTACAATTACTAAATCACCACAAACTTTTATCCTTTTTCTTTTATCCACGTGAATGACATCGTGGGCACTAGCTATACATTGCCAAGTAGCTTTTCCCCTGACTGACTTCGATGGGGGGGGGGGGGGGGGGAAATAGAGCTGCAACTGTTAATCTTAGTCAGCGCGGACGAAGTCGCGGGCAAAAGCTAGTAGTTGCATAAAATTAAAACAGAATTTGTGTTTATGAGATCAATTTTCAAGGGTTTGTCCATCAGACACAACTTTTTTTGACTCTAGTAAATCCCATTTTTTTTTACTGCAAACTTATGCGGTTGCCTCTGATCGACCTTATTACAAAAGGTACAATTTTACCATCTCATGTAGAGTTGCTAATAGACCGAATAATGTCTTCAGCATGTCGAAAGAATCGATAGTTACTTTTAAACTCGATGATCGTTTCGTATTGGCTCTTTCGTTTCGCAACGGAGACTTGTATCAACCCGGCAATGTAATTGAACTCATTCGATATTGTCGACCACTAGCGCCCAATTGTTGCCCAATTACATATTTTGACGATGATGGCGTAATTAGAACCTTATTTGGGATAATCGTGAACACTTTTTAAAGTGAATTTAAATCGTGCCTCCTTGGTAAATGTAATCGGCAAATTGGTTAAATTACATCGCACCTTTTGGGTTGACCACGTCTTGCAGTGCAAGTTGTTACGACTGCCGTTTACCACCAAATATTTAAGGCTGTAAGATAGCAGCGTGGCGGGAAATTCAAAATTTTCACAGTTTTTTACATTTTGTAGCTAAACTGAGCTGACGACAAGTTTTTTGGGCAGTGCCACTGCTTCGTAGACCAGAACACATAATCGGCTGAATTATTGTTGTTCTGTTGTTCACAATAATGAAACGAATACTATGTTATTACCGTGAACGAAAAATCGCTGAACAAAAATAGCTCAGTTTAGCTACAAAATGTAAAAAACTGTGAAAATTTCGAATTTCCCGCCACGTTGCTATCGTCCACCCTTAAGTACATCTAATAGGGTGTTGCCAGTGGCACTACCATTTAACAGTCGGTTTCCGAGAGTAATTCACTGGTATGTTTTTTACACGAATATACAGAAAAAGAGTCGGCAATATCTAATCACATCGTAATTGATGTGGTTTTTACTTACAAAGTGGCTCTAAAGTGCGTTTCTGCTTTCGAGAATTACAACTTAGTGGCATGTTGTCTGAGACAGAAACTTAAGATGGATAATCACACCGTAATTAATTTAGTTTTTACTAACAATACTAGACAACATTAGATAATCACCAAATCACTGTACCAAATATAACTTTTTTTCACATCGGTCATCATTAGTTATGAGTTTTTGTTGCATTTCTGCCTATTTCCTGATGCCCAAATATGCGGGCTTAAGAGCCCCCTTCAGGACCGTGGGAACTCGGCGATGGCCAAGCGCGTGAAACACTGTTTTCTATAGCTGTTTCACCCAGAGCGAGACGGGGCGCGGGAAAAGTGAGAGGCAATGCGCCTGTATGAGTCTACGTGTATTCGTGTCCTTTCGCGAGTATGTAGTTGTAGTTGTAATGTAATAGATCTATTTTCCCAATTTTTTTCGTAGTTCAGCTGCCATTTCTACATTTAATTAGTTATTTTAAAAATCTTTCTGACAAGTACAATACATTATTGATGTTCCCAAGGTAGTTAGACTCCAATAGACAGTGTAATAATTTAAGTAAATAACAGCTGAATGTAACCTCTTTTTCGGCGTGAAAAACGCATCGCTCTAATTTCGTTCAGGCTATTTTTTTTAAATATAAAAACTATTTGCAAACCTCCGTATTGGTCATCTACTGATATAAACCAAGTTTCAGCAAAATCCAGCCTGTAGTTTAGAAATTAAACCGGAACTACTTTTTTATGGGAAAATGGTGCTCTAACACCCTCTTAAATCAGCAGGATACTGATGTTCGCGGTTGGTACAGTCGGCAACAGTCTCAGATACCCCTTTTTGTTCGATTGGCGCCCTTATGCCGCGCGCGGTAAGAGCTGCCATGGGGTATCTGAGATTGTGGCCGACCGTACATACCTAATGAAATGAAGGACCGATTGCGCCAACGCGACTTCGAGACCGGCGATCTCGAACGAGAGTGTATCGATTAGACATCCCGCGGAATGTGATCGAGATTATTCGGTTTGGCCATATCGGAACTGGGTCGACGACAACCTTTGGGGCTGAGGCATTCGGATTCAAGGCTAGTTGTTTGAACCAACATCATTGCCATTGTGTGCAATTATTTCTCAAGTTATTAAAATTATTTTTGGTTTCCTCAAAGTGGTTTGGCAATGTTTGTCTCAGCCACATACGGTGCAGTCGGTTTAGAGCAAATTTTTTTTTTTTTTAATAAATTCTTTGTATCAGTCTGTTCGGAGGTTGTTTTTGCTTTCCAATGTTGGAATAATTTGGCACGTTAACAGTCAATTAAGATAGATAGATTTCATGGCTTGAGAATTTACGCCATTGGTTCCAACAATCCACGAGCTCCTTGTTCCGTTTGGCAGCCTCAAAAGAAGAAATACCCAAGATGATTGCCAACCTCCGATAGGAGACGGCACTACAAGAAGAACAGTTAATTGAATTTAACATATGGAACAATCCAGCCCATGAATGAAGCCCACTGCCCTTGTCACGCCAACCTTCCCGACACCTTCTCATAATTCAATAGGGTATCTAATGTCTATCCATAGTGCAAAAACCCAGCAGTATTTGGGCTGTCAACTCCACGCATTGTTACTTACACACAGTTGTTTGTATGGACGGTACAGAACAGTGCGCTTGCGACACCGCGTGTATTGCATTGTGTCGTAACTCGTAAGTGCTAATTGTTTGGCTTTGGAACGCGCCCGCCGCGGCAAGTACCTCGGGAGGAGACGATTTTGGCACGAGATCGAGATCACGTATGGTTTATGGTTTTTTCATGCATTTATACAGGGTGTTAAAAGACCGCCAACAAAGCGGGAAACCAAGTATTGTCCTCAGCATAAGGAACATTTTTGCCCAAGGAACTATGCCTGGGAAATCAACGGTTTCCGAGATAATGAGGTTCAAAGTTGACTTTTCAAAACTTTTTTTTTGCAGAAATGTATTCAGTATCTAGTTCTTAACATACCTTCTCAATGTATTCTAGACATCGGCACTTCAAGTTTAAGTAACATAAACTGATACCTACGCTTGCGCAATATGACTTCTGTGCGTTACACGTCCATTGCGTGATAAAATAATTTTCAAAATTATAACCTAAAAAACCAAAATCATTTCCCAGCTAAAGGACCACGGGCACATTAGTATGAAGTCTGGGCCCACTGACAGTTGACACTTGATGAAATTTTTTACATTGTCCGACCTCAATAAACTTCATGTCAAATGAAAGCTCTTGAAGAGTACTTCAATTTATTCTATTGCAGCTTAGTCAAAATCTAGCGCGAAAATGGTGTTTTGGGCATATATGTCCCATTTTATGAAGATTGTCCGACCTCAATAAAACTCATGTCAAATGAAAGCTCTTGAAGAGTACTTCAATTTATTCTATGGCAGCTTAGTCGAAATCAAGCGCGAAAGTGGTGTTTTGGGGATGGGCATATTGGGCCCACTGACAGTTGACATTTTACATTGTCCGACCTCAATGAACTTTATGTCAAATGAAAGCTCTTGAAGAGTACTTCAATTTATTCTTTGGTAGCTTAGCCAAAATCGAGCGCGAAAATGGTGTTTTGGGCATATTTGTCCCATTTTATGAAGATTATCCGACCTGAATAAAAACTCATGTCAAATGAAAGCTCTTGAAGAGTACTTCAATTTATTCTATGGCAGCTTAGTCGAAATAAAGCGCGAAAGTGGTGTTTTGGGGATGGGCATATTGGGCCCACTGACAGTTGACATTTTACATTGTCTGACCTCAATAAACTTTATGTCAAATGAAAGCTCTTGAAGAGTACTTTAATTTATTCTTTGGTAGCTTAGTCAAAATCGAGCGCGAAAATGGTGTATTGGGCATATTTGTCCCATTTTATGAAGATTATCCGACCTCAATAAAACTCATGTCAAATGAAAGCTCTTGAAGAGTACTTCAATTTATTCTATGGCAGCTTAGTGGAAATAAAGCGCGAAAGTGGTGTTTTGGGGATGGGCATATTGGGCCCACTGACAGTTGACATTTTACATTGTCCGACCTCAATAAACTTTATGTCAAATGAAAGCTCTTGAAGAGTACTTTAATTTATTATTTGGTAGCTTAGTCAAAATCG
>OX439389.1:575269-753156 GCA_949319315.1 Zelleria hepariella
ATCTGAGCTTGTGTTTTGTGATGAAGCATGTTCTTAGTAAACATGTTAAGTATTCAGTTTTGTTAGTTTTCCTGCGTTTTCTATCAATTTTGTTCAAAACTATAGTATGTAACACATACGATTACGTACGTTGATTTTTCGAGGGGGTATGCTACGGTATGTTACACATACCATTTTGTATGACGTCGATAAAAAGTGATGTTGTATCGTATTTAACACGTACGATTATTTACTTGGTTTTTATGAACCTGTTAACTATTGTATGTGTCACTTAGACTTATTTACGTTGCAATATTAGGCTGAGCTTATGACAATATCTTACAGATACGATAGTTTGCATGGAGGTTGAACAAAAAAAAAATAGATTTTTTATTCAAATATTCAAATAATTCAAATCGTTTATACCACTTAAAGCAGATTTGATTAATAAAAACATCTTTTTTATCTTAGAAAAATATTTTTAATACAAAACCATCACTGAAATCGACTACTTATTAAACGGATGGAACAAACTAAAAATCAAAACAAAATCATAACATAAAAGTTTCCGCTTTGGGTATCGTATGGTGGAAAACAAATATACTTGCTTCATGATGGTAAATTACACACTACTGTTTGGGACCTTCACTTTCATTAGAGTTATTTTTAACAAGGATTTAATATGAAACACGGATGTGGTTTCTTATAGACTGACCAACCATTTTTGTATGCATGCTTGAGATACGCTGTGGTTGACGATGAAATTTCAGTTACCCGGGTTTTAAATTTCCGAGACTCGACTTGGCGTAGGCAAATCAATACCAATAGAAGCTGAACACCAAACACATGAAGATAACAAGAAATTCATTTATAAAATATATTTTTTACTGAAGATACAAACACTCCACAAAGGAGCTTCAAAACAAAGATTAAGAGATCCTCATTTGGTTCATCAAATACTCACAAACTTAGATCCTAAGGATTTAAAAAGGCCCAATCTTGGTGTAGTTTGCAGCAGACTTTTAGATTGAAAATCTGTTTATAGCCTGTAAGTTAATAAATTCAATTTATTATTAAAATCATAGATAAATCTGTATTTATTCTAAATGAATTCTTTTGGCCAGTTGGATGGACTCAAGACTTGTTGAGAACTGTGTATGTATGCTTGACAAGCTCAGCCGTCACCATTAATTTCATTTGGTCTAGTTCCTAGACACGCGGTGTTCATGTGCATGGTAACGAGAAGATGTTAATGGATCAGTGGCCTTTTTATAGACAGTATATGAACGCTTCTAAGTATGAACACAATAGTAAGCCAAACTGAAACTCCGATCTGCGTGATGTATTGTATATTCCAATACTTTCATTGGTGCCTAAGGTACACTGTGTTTGGCTTGGCTTCTTTGACTAAGTCTGTATACTAATAGGTGAAATGTCTGACTCATCTTTGGATCACAAAGTAACCAACAACCACCACAACCAAAGAGTATTCTATCCGTCAATCTACGTCAGAGAAAATACACGTCTGAGTCTGAGTGACTGCTGCAGTCTTCTTGGGATAAGTATCATGGGCTCCTAAGCTTGAAAGTTTAGGTAAAGTTTAGCTCCTGCAATGCTCCTGTTTTGCATGTCCTGAGTAAGAATAGGAAAATGGCTGATACAAGTTATCCCGAAACCCGGCACTGAAGAATAACTATGTGACAACATCATCCCGAATTTCCAAATACGAATTCCCAATACAGATTCGTTAAAATTTACAGGAATTCTTAAGATTGTTCATATCTTACTAATTTACAGTCTTTATTTCTAACTGTTTTCTTCAAAACTGTAACCGGCATGGTGTTTGAGAAAAATTGCTGCGTTTACCACCTCAGTGGCAAATATGAATTTTATTTCCCAACCGTCCTTTTCGAGCTCATCAACGGATAATATCGGGGTTGGTTAGCCTAAAGTAGGCCTCTTTAGAGTTTATGCAAGCCTTTAAAAAAAAAACAAGTAATGAGAAAAGCACTGAGGCAGAGAGTCTACAATGGGCCACTCCTACTTTATTTAAGTCTAGTACTTTTTCATTAAATATCTTGAAGTCGGAAAGAATAAATAGTTGATTCGGTCGTGAGCTTCAAGGAAACTGTTGAAATTAAAATTACTATTTGCCAGGGTGGTAAACGCCACTAATTTTACCCAAGTCCCCACCCCGGTGGCAGTTTCGAAGGGGAAAGTTGGGAAAATAGGAAATATACAAATTGATTAGTGGAATGGAAACATAAGGAAGTATAAAAAGTTATTTCATGTAAATGTTTATTTAAAATTTAGGTTTAGGTTCTACTAAATGTAATGAATGAAGTAAATATTAATTATCACTCAGATAAACCTCTGGTCTCATTTAAAATTTTAATATTTCCCCATGTATTTACAAAATTAATGTTACATACCATACTATTTTTCATTTGATTTACAAAGTAAAAAACTGTAAGTGCCACATACATGTCATTTTACCTGCGATTTATCCATGTAAAACATGGTATGTGAAACATACGATATTTTCAGTCACCTCATCCACGCCGTAAAAAATGATAAGATTAACATACGATATTTTCTTACTTCGTTACCCCGTCGTAAAGAATCGTAACAACAATATCTCCAAAAGTATTCAAAATACAGATTTTACTTTAGCACATAAAAATCGAGCCCAAAATAACCCAATTATGGTAAAAATTTCAAACCAAAAGCTTTAAAATCAAAAGAACGGTTAAAGAAAACATCTTTAAATGGCTCTCCTGGAAAGTTAGCTTTTTGAACATACGGTAGTTTACGTAGGAGCCATCGAAATGTGCCCAAAACACCATTTTCGCGCTCGATTTCGACTAAGCTGCAATAGAATAAATTAAAGTACTCTTCAAGAGCTTTCATTTGACATGAGTTTTATTGAGGTCGGACAATCTTCATAAAATGGGACAAATATGCCCAAAACACCATTTTCGCGCTCGATTTTGGCTAAGCTACCAAAGAATAAATTGAAGTACTCTTCAAGAGCTTTCATTTGACATGAAGTTTATTGAGGTCGGACAATCTTCATAAAATGGGACAAATATGCCCAAAACACCATTTTCGCGCTCGATTTTGACTAAGCTGCCATAGAATAAATTGAAGTACTCTTCAAGAGCTTTCGTTTGACATGAAGTTTATTGAGGTTGGACAATCTTCATAAAATGGGACAAATGTGCCCAAAACACCATTTTCGCGCTCGATTTCGACTAAACTGCCATAGAATAAATTGAAGTACTCTTCAAGAGCTTTCCTTTGACATGAAGTTTATTGAGGTTGGACAATCTTCATAAAATGGGACAAATGTGCCCAAAACACCATTTTCGCGCTCGATTTCGACTAAACTGCCATAGAATAAATTGAAGTACTCTTCAAGAGCTTTCATTTGACATGAGTTTTATTGAGGTCGGACAATCTTCATAAAATGGGACAAATATGCCCAAAACACCATTTCCGCGCTCGATTTTGACTAAGCTGCCATAGAATAAATTGAAGTACTCTTCAAGAGCTTTCGTTTGACATGAAGTTTATTGAGGTTGGACAATCTTCATAAAATGGGACAAATGTGCCCAAAACACCATTTTCGCGCTCGATTTCGATTAAACTGCCATAGAATAAATTGAAGTACTCTTCAAGAGCTTTCATTTGACATGAGTTTTATTGAGGTCGGACAATCTTCATAAAATGGGACAAATATGCCCAAAACACCATTTCCGCGCTCGATTTTGACTAAGCTGCCATAGAATAAATTGAAGTACTCTTCAAGAGCTTTCGTTTGACATGAAGTTTATTGAGGTTGGACAATCTTCATAAAATGGGACAAATGTGCCCAAAACACCATTTTCGCGCTCGATTTCGACTAAACTGCCATAGAATAAATTGAAGTACTCTTCAAGAGCTTTCATTTAACATGAATTTTATTGAGGTCGGACAATGTAAAATTTTTCATCAAGTGTCAACTGTCAGTGGGCCCAATGTGCCCATGGTCCTTTATCGAAAAAGTACTTTGTTTTGGTGTCTAGTATGCGTGGCTTTCGGATCTGTTGGCGGTCTTTTAACACCCTGTAGTGTAGTCCAAGATATTAGGAATGCAGTACATTGAATTCATAAATGTACGTAACTCTGAAAAGAAACAAAGTCATAGGCCTGCGCCTTGAGTAGCAAAACCACTCGCTAACTGTGAAGGAAAACATCGTGAGGATACCCGCGTTTAGTTGGCTCCACACGTATTGACTTTTATTTCCTGTGGGTTAAGTCGACTAAGCTGTCTGGATGGTGGAGGCTGCTGTCTATCGCTAGTTCTTGATTTTGAAAGGAAACTCCGTATTTCGCCAAAACAAACCATAAATTTTTATTGTCTCAAAGCAATGCAAAAAGATGAAGGAGAACAACACATAGAGAAAGTAAAAAGCACCAAAAAGGTTAGTATATTATCCAGATGGTATAGGTGCTGGGCAAGCCTACTCCATCTAAAACAATGTCCCAGGCACTGCAGTGCCGAGTGGTCTCTTCACCCATCTAGTGTGAGTGAAGGCTGTATAAATCATCTCATTACGTAGATGCAAAGAACATTGAAATGACTTGAAGGAGTTGAAGGAGAATGGATTGTCTTTAGTGACGGATGGTCTACTACTTCAAATTAATTAGTGTTGAAAATAACGCTTTCCGTAAAAAAATATGTACCGTGCTCCAGAGGATCAGAAAAAACGTTGAAGTAATGAAGACCATCAAAAAACGCAAACTTGAGTATTTTGGCCATATAATCCGCAATACCCAATATGGACTCCTTCAACTAATCATCCAAGGGAAGATACCAGGCAGGAGGAGACCTGGAAGACCCAAGATATCATGGCTGGAGAACTTACGCCATTGGTACCAACAATCCACGAGCTCCTTGTTCCGTTTGGCAGCCTCAAAGGAAGAAAAAGCCAAGATGATTGCCAACCTCCGATAGGAGACGGCACTACAAGAAGAAGAAGTAAAAAAATATATTTTTAAACGTATTATAATGTGGTAATTTTGTTCATACAGTTAATTAGGCACCTTCTTTTTGAAGTTGTTTCAGGAACATTAGAGGTCACTATACAAGGTGTTACAAAAGATGCTAACTCTTTTTACAGGGTAATAGCATCCGGTGATAGGGATCACAACCTAAATTTTTTTTTTGATCTCTGACGTTCCGTTGATCTTTTAATTAATAAAATGTGAACGCTGTGGCGGGAGAAAAGTATTTTTTAATATTGTTTTCATTGACTTTAACAATGTTTTAACAACTCAAAGCTATGCAAATGCACCTACACCCACACACATATTTTTAAATTTGAGCTCATACCAAAAACAAAAAAGTTATGAAAATGTTCAATTTTGAGGTTATAAAATAAAAATATTTTTTTTCAACTTTTTTTTACAGAATCGACATAGGATGTTTTGTAACACGTTGTAGACTCGGACAGAGTGTTTTCTCATATAGACAGAGGGTTTAGGTTATTATGCGTTTACCCATATTTTGGAGACTTTAAAGTTCACATAGAAGAACTATTATAAAAGTTTAAAATGCACTACAGTCATAACTGGGGATTAAACACGCGACCTTCGGCTCCACAAATTCATTGCCACTGGTACAGTCCGCCACACGCTAGACCCCTTTTTGTTCGATTGGCGCCCTTATGCCGCGCGCGGTAAGAGGTGCCATGGGGTATCTGTTACTTTGGCCGAACGTACAACGCTTTCGTGCAAAAAAAATACAAATCGCGATTTTCCACTACACCAGTTGGAATAGCAAACAATGAACGATTGGGCAACCGTAATTGGATAAAACTAACTGATTACCGCGGCTTAACCATGGATAATCCGTAATGACAGTGAAGAAGGTTAGTAGCTGATCCGACCGTAGCATTAAAGCTTATACATCGATTATTAATTTAGTACACCATCTTGTTCCCGTGTTTAAAATTCCTTTCAATAATAATTAATGTGAGAGATTCTCAGATTGTGTAGCATTTAAATTTATTAATGTTGATATGACCTTACAATATATGTCTTGATAACGCTCTGTAATTAAATTAGAGGTAGGTTTATGCTCCTAGGTATGTTATTGTATACGTAGATAACTCTGTTAGTTGTCTTTTGTCCGTCTAAAACCACGAATGATAAAATTTGCACGTCTGTGAATGTCTAACTTTTGGGAAATCCGTAATGGTTTCCCTTTTTTTTCATGTTAATTTTGCCAGGATGTAACGACGGTTCTTCTTTAATCTTGGCGTATAATCTTCCCATCAACTGGCTGGTAGAACAAAATTTCTATGCGCTGTGGCCGTTTTTACATTTTCTCTATTTCTTGCCAATTGAAATAGGTCTTCAACGCAACATCCGTCCATTCCTTGAAATATTTGAGCCACGACTTTCTTCATCAGGCATTTTTCACAATCGAATTGAATATTTAACGTTTTAATGAGAACAATACAGTCCTATAGGGGACATAGCTAGGTGTGATATGTGATCATATGCTCTAGTACTCTAGTCTTACGTTATCGGTGCATCGATGTTGTAATCGAATGTCTCGATTCACGCGGAAGTAGCAATTGCGTGTTTTACATACAATACAACGGAGCTCGGGATGGTTATTAACTCATAACTCTTGAGTTACATCCCGATGCATAATGTTCGAGATAAGACAAAAACAATCTAAACTCATACAGATGTTTTGATAAAATTGATGGGTTATAATTAGAACGAATGGTTCTACTTAAATATCTAATAAGAGTACCTTCGTAGCCAGTTTTATATGTCTTGAAGCGAGTGTCATGCAAACCAAACCAAATGGTAATCTAGAGTCTATGTTATGTTAGCCCATGTTTAAGCCCAAATGTAGTGCTAATTTTTCATCTAATTGGGTTTTTTTTTGTGTTTTTTCGGAAGTAGGTGCATAGTTTTAATACCCATGTTAGCTTGGGATACAATCGCTATTACGGTGAATGAGAGGTTTATGCGGGTTTGAGTCGCTCCGAGCGGGATAAATTCAATATTTTTTTTTGAAACGACACCCTTGACACACGCTTATTGAATTGATTTTAAAAACCAAGTAAGAGAACTACTCTTATAAATGCGGCAGCGCGAGTTCTAATTAGGTAGTTGCGGTAAAAAGTGACATCGAAGCGCTGCAATGCAAGTAATTAACCTCAGAATGTATTTAGAACTTTCACTGTGACCTAGACCGCAGGCGCATACATTACAGCAAATTATTAATGCCATCAGACATCAAAACATTATGTTGCGTGTGAGTCCGGCGCCCTTGGTTCAATGAACAACGTGCGTTTGTTTGGCTTCTTGTTCTTGCTCAAAAGGTGCAACTAAACTGACGCCGTCAACTGAGGATCGAAAATGAAGTAAATTTTAATTTATAAGATTCAAGCCACGCGGCAAAATTAGCCCTGTTTTTACTCCTACATTCCATCCATTCAGTCGTTCCCTCAATGCTGAGGATCGTGACCATCATTGAAGGTGGCAGAGTTCTCTATTGCGCTCTATGACTCTTGATGTGGATCAGTTCGTGCAGGTGTTTTTGCGTGGCTTTGGTCATAATATCCGTCCATCTAGCAGGTGGTCTGCCTCGAGCTCTCTTGCCCTCCACCTTTCCCGTTATAATTTGTTTTCCTGTCATAATTCACCTTTCCCGTCAAAATTTGTTACTCCTTCTAAAGAGATTAAAATCCCGATAATGTTTTGTGTATAATATGGCAAACGAATTCTAGGATCAATGCTACCATCTGGTTTAAATTTTAAACTCACTGTGCTAGCCGTGGGAAAGCGCGCAAATGCAAACGTACCTTTAAAAGCCAGTCAAAGTAAAATGCCTGTCAAAACAAGGCTGTTGTGATCGCCGTGATGGGCAATTTTGTTGTTTCGTTGTGCTAATAGCATCTTATTATATGACAGTGGACTGTAATTAATTGTGTTTTAGACTCGCTAATAACTGAATTAGGTGTTGGGGGTAATTTTGCACTTTAGGCAATTGTGTTTTGTTGTTGTTAGCAAGGTTAGCTATATTGGTTTATGTTATGTGCACGAATTAGTTTCACTTATTATGATTGCAGATTTCTTCTTCTTGTAGTGCCTATCCATCACTGGAGGTTGGTAGTCAGCTCCCTGCACCGCTCTCTGTTCATGGCTGTCCTGAATAATTGTTCCACGGTTTTGATGCCGGTCCATTCCTTGATATTACACAGCTATGTCATTTTCATTTTCATCCTTCCTGGCCTTCATTTTCTTTTTATATTTTTTGTCTATTGGAGATTAAAGTCAAATTTAAACTAAGGCTTGAAATTATCAAACAATTTGCTTAAGTTCGCAGATGAGTTGACTGCTTTGTAGGGGTTACCAGAGGTAGAGGAGTCTATCATACGAGGAGTAAAATTTTGGCTAATATTCTAACTTAATATTATGCCAAACGTCATGTTGGTCGCCGGTCACAAGAAGCGGCTATACAAGGTATTACAAAAGTACCTAACTCTTTTTACAGGATGTAACCTACTGGTCAACAGGATGTCAAATCTGTAAAAAAATGTTGAGAAAATCAAAATTTATTTTATAACCTCAAAATTGAAATTTTTTCATAACTTTTTTGTTTTTGTTATAAGCTCAAATTAAAAAATATGTGTGTGCGTGTAGGTGCCTTTACATAGCTTTGAGTTGTTAAAACATTGTAAAAGTCAATGAAAACAATATTTAAAAAATAATTTTCTCCCACCACATCGTTCACATTTTATTAATATTAAATTAACGGAACGTCATAGAGCAAAAAAAATATTTAGGTTGTGATCCCTATCACCGGGTACTATTACCCTGTAAAAAGAGTTAGGTACTTTTGTAACACCTTGTATTATGTTTCCGTCGCGCCAAAAGGAAGTCGACCAACCAGGGGCCTTAGCCTGTAACACAATGGTGTCAAAATGGGCTCCCGGTTGACGGTTTTAATTACGATTTATTAATGCCGTCGGTCCAGTGTCGGTCCTTTTAATGTTTTTGTAGTACAGCAAAGAATATCATGAGTCTAATTTTAGAGGATTAGTTCGCTGGTTGTAGGAGAACAACGAAAAAATCCCGGTTTTGTCCTTCTACCTGGGACGCCATTGATACGCCATTGTGTTACAGGATAAGGCCCCTGTAAAGTCTTTAGCTAGCTAAACAGTTGGGGAACTAATACGGTGATAAAGTAAATCGCTGTTCTTACCCTTTGCCGCACGCAATCTGGCGGCACGAGGGAACAATTTCGTGCTCTTACATTATGGTATCCGATTGATTTATTAGCGATAAACCGAACACGACTCGCCCGTTTACCCAGAAGCTACACTTTTGCGGAAATTAACCGCCATAAAAATATTTCACACTCGGTGATTGTGAAAGAAAATGTCCCGAGCTGGAGCAAATATGGGTTGTGTCTATGGTGGAGTGGATGCTTTTTCCACCCGATAAAATCTCGAATTACGCAATATGAAAACGTGTTATAACAATCGAACGTTGGGTTTTTCGTCTAAATCAGTGGGTTATTTTGATACATAGTAGGCCGGCAGGGCCTATGTAACGCAGTAAAATTTGTATATGTTCAGCGCCGTAGGAAAACAAAAGCATCTGTGAACCTTTGAACCTATCGCAAAACTACTGCGATACTACAGTGTAAGTGCCCTGCACAATAACTAGACAACAGACTTAAATATGGCTAAATGTTTGTTTTCTTCGGCGTGTAGTCATTATAAAATCCGTATTCATTCAGTATTATTTATAGCAAGCTTGCAAATAATTCACTAGTGACTAGATTAATATTTGAACCACGTTAGCTCTTGACACTCACAGTACACACGACAGCACGTCAGACTGTACACTTTTGTTGCAAAGTCACCCGTAACGTAAGTGAATAGAGTGCACGCGTGCAAGGGTCGACGTGCTGTCGTATGTACGTGCTTAGTCCGCAAGGATGGTGTTACCTCTTCTAACCCACACTTGTTTTACACAACATATCGTCCGTTATCGCTATCACCTCAATTCATCACCGCAATCGCATACCGACCCGTCTGCAATTCGTCATATAACGTTTGTGTAACGATGACCAACGTTTTGCATGCACCGAGCCTTCGTAGAAAGCCACCCTGGCGCAACTTTTCACTGACTAACCACTATAATAATAAACAACACAGTTTTATTGAAATATCGCTCCTAACACAATGAAGTAAGGATGTGAGGAGGGATCTAGCGGAATGGTTGAAAGAGGACTTGACCGCTGGACATTGGAAGCTAAACTTGTTTACAATGACACCGCGCGTGTGATAATGAAAGTCTCTGTTATGCTGGGTCCAGACGAGTGTACCTAAGGTGTAATGTAGGAGTTAATCCACCGTATAATGTAACACGAATTCTACGTGTGGACGGCACTACGAGCATTACATGTGTAGTGACAGACGCTCGAACCTGGTGCGGCCGAACCACGAACGCGGTGCGGTGTCGGACCTTATTCGATCGTGTGTAGCATGGTACACCGAACATTATTATTATTATTTACGGTTCGGTTGGTTCGAAGCGTTTGCACATCGAACGCATACGATACGAATGGGCAATCTGTGGTTCGGTACCGTGTGACGTGAACAGGGCCCTTAGCCTGTAACACAATGGTGCCAAAATGGGCTGTCAGGTGACGACTTCAATTACGATTTGCTAACGCTGTCTGTCCTTTTAATGTTTTTGTAGTACAGCAAAGAATATTTTGATTCTAATTCTAGAGGATTAGTTCTCTGGTTGTAGGAGAAAAACGAGGAGAGCCCGGTTTTGTCCTTCTGCCGGGACGCCATTGACCCGCCATTGCGTTACAGGCTAAGGGCCCAGGTTCGAGCGTCTGTTACTGCTATAACGCTCGCCCCGGCGCTCGGACTGACTGATCCATCGGCTGTCGGTTTTTGCGCGAACACAAAGGCACCAGTCAAGTTCGTGTGCCGTCCACACGATGACTAAATAAGGGATTTTCTGACAGATAAAAAAAAAAAAAAATAGATCTAATAGCTGTGACATATGGCGTTGATACGACATGTTTTCTATCAAAAAGTAAATTAGTGCTTACTACAGCAAAAATACTTCTTCACTTCATTGCTCTGTGACTTCATCTTTCATCGTCGTAGCCGTCATTCCATTTTACAGTACTTGAAAAAGTGCAAGACTTTGTTAATTTTCTGGTATGAGTGAATGGTAAATCCGGAAACACTTCATTTTCCTCCACAACTAATACCTAAATGTGTTTGGACTAATATACGAAGGCCAACGAGCGCGAACTGGCATATAAAAAGAACATGTCTCGTCAGCGACATCTAGTTACAAATTTGGAACTACAACTTATGAGCTGTCAGAAAATCCCTTATTACGCGTAATCTTACATTACACGTAACAAGCGTCTGGATCCGGTTTTATGTGCATTTGAAATAGCAATACCACTCGCTAACTGTGAAGGAAAACATCGTGAGGAAACCCGCGGCTTAGTTGGCTCGGCACGTATTGACTTGTCTTTCCTGTGGGCTAGGTCGACTAAGCTGTCAGGATGGTATAGGCGCTGGGCAAACTTACTCCATCTAAAACAATGTCCCTGGCACTGCAGCGCCGAGTGGTCTCTTCACCCACATAGTGTGAGTGAAGGCGTCACTGGACGCTGTATAAATCATCTCATTGCGTAGATGATAAAGGGGGAGTAGAGTTTGCAAGCTTTGGTAGAGTTGCTAATTTAAACGCAAGTTTGGATAGGTTGGAACGTGGTATATGGTGCAATACTTTCTGTGTCACAAAAGAGGGTATGCAGTACTTTGGTAATTGCATTAACACACTGATTGTGTACTAATTTGACTTGTAAAAGCTAACCTTTAGTTGGAAGAAAGTTTAGGTCACGGTAAAGTTACCTATAGGTCACTGCATACATGCATCTCATCTTCATTCATCTTTCAAAGCGGCAATTCATCTTTGTATCACCTCATTGCTTATACAGGGTTGATTTGGGGATTCTTAAATCTCTACATATTCAGATTTGGCCGCGCATGATTCATACATTTTATCTTTCAAATACATGTTTAAATATATTTACTTAAATTTACATAACCACTACTCAAAATAAGCAAACTCACACAGGTAAAGTCGCGAGTTTCAAGTTCCAAACATTTACATGTTTTGCCAAAAATAAATAAAGGCCTCCACTAAAGCGGTAAAGAAAGTGTCTTCTATTTGCTAACGGTCGTTAGTGCCGTTGGACTCAATGCGAGTAGGTACCAGTCATTGTACAAACTGCCTAGGTTTCGAACAAAACGTAGGCTATTTTGTTTAATGGGAATCACTTACGCTGTTTCTTGAAGCTAACCCTAGTATTTACGAAGGAGTTTGTTTTAGTTCTAGTTTAAATACCTACCATTTTGTAACTTTGTCTATTTAAATATGCTTTAATATTTCCGTTACATCGCAGACACCCGTAATTTTTTACAGGATGTTTGTAACTCAAACTCATATAATAAAGCTGGATCGTATTTACACTGTGTTCAAAAGGTAATCATAAACTTACGTGGTGTACCTAATTGAGCAAAAACTAACGATCTAAAATCTAGACTAATAAATACTTTCAATATCGACATCAACCGCAGACATTCTTCTATTGGAGGCTTTATACCAAACAAATGACGGCGAATAAACACGCATCGCGAGCATGCTCTTATTCTCGGGTACAATAGCCCTTTTTTCTCGGTGTGGTTAAGTCATAACTTATCTTTTTAAAGTAAAAACTTTTTTTTTTTTTTTCATATTTTAATTTCATTTTAATATGCTCATTAATATAATCGCTGAAACTAAAAGCTAAATTAAAACTAAAATTAACCTAAAAACAACATTATAAACAAAAAAAAATTAAAACTAAATACCTATTCAAAATAAAATAAAACTTATATTAAACTAAACTAAACTAACTAAACATAATATTTACAAATAAAAGACCTGCCCCAGGTCGCTGTCGCGCGGCAGTGAAAACTTTTAATAAACAAGCTTCTATTTGTAGGTCTAAGCTAAACAAATACAGAATCCTATTCCACCAAAGAACAATAAATAAATAAGTTTTAGGTACAAATTCACAAAGCATTTCATAGATGGCGTATACACTGTACAGGCGTGGCCATAGAAGAACCGGAATACTCCTGTCAAAATTAATCTGTGCTCAGCAAAATTTTACGGTCGTATTCCGGTTCTTCTATGGCCACGCCTGTAAACGCCATCTTTGAACTGCTTTGAATGTGTTTTTTGAAAATGGCTCATTGCACTGAAGTTTCACAGTCACATAAACTATGTTACGTATAGACTGAAGCCTGGATCAGCCCATAAAACAGGATCTTGTTTTGCACTAATTCGTTTAGTGTGAGAGTATGTTATCCGCAAGACCATTTCACAAAATATCTTAGGCCAAGATTGTGGATAGCAATTTTTTGCTCGTCGAACGCACGCGCCGTATTTGAAATATTGCTACATGATCCAGGCATACCCCGCGTGCCATATTCAATTTATTGACTAGAAACTGTAGACACCCAGTGTGCTTATTCTGTAAAAAAAATCCGCACAGGCCCCTAAAACCGGTTTATTTGCGGGTTTTTTTTTTTTCTGCCAATACGTATTTTCTCTAAAATAAAGATTGTTTATTTTGATAAGTAAGCGCTATTTTCACAGAAATAAACCAGGGGGGTTACCCTTGAGTGCCCTTGACGCTATTGCGATCAATATGAAAAAGTTTAAAAATTTATGCTTTGATTTTAAATACTTTGTAATGTTTATTCAAAGGTAAGGCTGTTCTATTCAATAAAAACATAAAATGCGTCTTAATTTGTAAAATATCAAATTTTGTAAATTGCGTCACATTGCGGCTGTATTGGAAAAGTGCGTCAAGGGTAGAGGGGCAGGACTGGCAACTGTGCCGTTTTTTTACAGAATAAACACACAGGAGTTCGAACTGTAATGCTAAAAAGCTGTGATGGGAATCATAGCTTGAGAAAAATATGGGTTTAGTTCGTTAAGTTGGTGTCTTTGCTTGTACCATTTTAATAACATGCGATTAATCATAAAAAATGCAAATTAGAATTTCAAATGACATGATAAACGGATGTCATTATGAACAAAAATTTAGGTAGTTACTATTTATTTTTTGCAATGAGATACTAAGGCCCGGTTTCTGAGTTGAGAATTTTGCTAAGCAAATGGGTAAGTATCGTCCTGTCTCTGCAGATTTCTCACAAAAGAGTGTGACAGAGCGATACGTAAGTATGTGCTTAGTAAAATTCTCAACTCAGAAACCGGGCCTAAGTAAGTTCAACGATATGGATTTGAATATTTAAAACATTACGCCAAGGCGCCGGATATGGGTAAACTATTAAAATGAAAGGTCAATTAGCTCAGTCTGAGATAACCTGCGTCACTGCGTCCCTTCCGTTAATCAGTAGCTTAGAGCATTTAATGTTTTAGTTGTCCTTGTTATTCTTACTGACATCGAGGTTCCGTTTTCTAAAGGTTAAAAAAGCCCTTAGATCATATTATCAAAGCAATTGTTTTACCCATAATGAATAAATATAGCTAAAAAACAAGATGCGTTAAAAAATAATATTGGAAAAACTGGCGTTTGGGTTGTTTTAAAATCACACGATTCAATTATGACTTACATTTTGTGAAAGTAATCAATAGGCTGCATATTTAACTCTTGATTTTTGTCCAACTGCGGCATACAGTACGTTTTTACTCCTATCCGACAACAGACGTTTTGCTAATCTCCCGTTATTCAATTAACGTGGATGGTGAAACCGGGCCTCAATGAGCGGGTTGCGCCGCAATGCCGCCCCGAGCTATAGGTTATGTGCGATGACATACCGACGGACGGGCCGATATCTAGTTCGGTTTGCATTAGATAGAGCAGGCAAATGTCGCGCTTCAAGGTTGCGTTCGTTGACGCGAGAGCTTGGGTGTAACTACTTGTATGTGTAGGTACTTTTTACTTTCACTGCTTAGGTACGAGAAAAAAAAAACAAACAAAAAACTAAGGCCTTTGCATCTACGTAATGAGATGATTTATACAGCGTCTAGTGGCACCTTCACACACACTAGATGGGTGAAGAGACCACTTGGCGCTGCAGTGCCTGGGACAACTAAACAAACAACTTGTATTGGAATTCGTATCATTGATTTCCCATCCAATCAAGAAACCCCTTTTTTACCGGGAAATTCTAGCAACTATTACTATGGGGAAGACGTTTTTTAGATCGAATATGTTTGCCCAGTATCATCCTCTCAGCTTTGGCGGCCTAGTCCACAGAAAAGACAAAGTAAATTCGTGCGGACCCAACTAAGCCGCGGGTTTCCTCACGATCTTTTCCTTCACACTTAGCATGTGGTATTGCTACAACAAATTCACAAAAATAAACTATGCACAGGTACGGTCAGCCAGAGGATACCCCATGGTAGCTCTTACCGCGTGCGGCATAAGGGGGCACTAGTGTGTGGCCCACTATACATGCCCGCATCGGGATTCAAACCTGGGACCGCCCGCTTGTGCGTCCATCGTTCTACCTTCTTTGCCGCCAACTCATACACAACTGACCTTTCAAATCAGCAGCCTTTTGCCACACTCTAGATTACTGTCGATGATATCCTATCGCCGCGGTAATGACATGGCGGAGGCAGTCGCGGTCAGACAATGCGTCGTTATGGCGGTAAATTGATCACTGTCGAAAACTTCATGGCCAAGTGCTACTTATCTAATGAGATTACTACATGGTTACTACTTGTAATAGGTTACTCGAGGAATGTGGTTAATATTTGCAGCTTTTTTAGGGCATCGCATCTTGATGTGGCCTGTTTTCAGCAGGCCAAGTCTAAGGCCTTTGCAGCTACGTAATGAGACGATTTACAGCATCCAGTGGCACTTTCACTCACACTAGATGGGTGAAGAGACCACTCGGCGCTGCAGTGCCTGGGACACTGCTTTAGATGGAGTAGGCTTGACTTGCACCTATTATACAATCCTGACAGCTTAGACGACCTAGCCAACAGGAAATACAAGTCAATGCGTGTGGAGCCAAATTAGCCGCGCGTTAGGGATAGGGCAAGTCTACCCTATGTTATTTCAGACATAGTTCTTGGGCTGCATAATTATCATGATAACCAATTTTTCTGATAATCTCGACGTAACAATATCACTTGTTGATCTCAAACTTTCCTTTAGGGTTGAATGCAACTATTGAGTTTTGAGCCAGGGACATTATAGTTAGTCCAACTTTTAAAAGATTACTGTTGATTTATCATTTATCAATTCATTTAATCTCAAAGAGACAAGTATGAGCCGTAGTAAATATATTGTATCTAATGTCAAGCTAATTCAAAATTTATTACTTTGCCAAATTAAGCGTGAGAATGACCTTGACACTAATTATGGAGATAAATACTTGTAAATATGCTTTGACTTGCAAATGAAATAAAATTAACAAAACACATTAAATTCATAATATTATTGATTTAAGATCAATAAAAGTTGTATACATTTATTTAAGATACTTTATTACTTTCGTTTTGGCATAAAAAGGGGAAGAAGGATGATATACTGACGAAATAAAATGTAAGTTAAGGGAAAGCACGTTAGGAATGAAGATACTTAATAATGTTAAGGCAGTGATATAAATGTAGGTGGGAAAATCGTGACAACAAGGTAACCGTAGTCCCCAAATAAAAGCCTATTTAACATGTCGTTCGCGCGTCGCTATTTCGCTTTCAGTTTGGCAACAGTATGCAAGTAGGTAAGTAGTTGTTGAAAACACGAGGTGTTGTCGACACTGAGCTTAGGCTCTTTACACACTACTAAACACCAGGGACTCATTAATCTCATTATAAAAGTTAGATGAATGTTTTCAATTTTTAGAGCAAAACCGAGAATTTACTGTGTTTACTAACAAGAACCAATTTTGTACTCATAATTCCAGGCCTTTAAGTTTGTAAGGACACATAAAACAGATCTAAAAGACTCAGAATGTGTGTAAGCCCACCTTAACATTTCGTGCTCAATGAAAAGTAAAGGATACAGGTTTACGACAAGTATAGTATTGTGTAATGCGTAACATTACAAGTCTAACGTGTATAATGTAGTGCAATCCGGCGCGAAGGATCCACTTTGTACTGCTTTTTTATTACATTATTGTGAAATATTCAACATTTTTACCATTAAAATTGGGTTAATTGAGCATACGTGTTAACCTATCCAAGCGTTAATGTCAACGAGTCAATTTGAGTTCATAATTTACAAACTACATGCTATTTAATGAAGGAAATCAGCTTTTGATGAGAACTAGACATTTTGTGCTAGCATTTTTACCCCTCAAAAAAATGTGGTCTAACTTGAACTTGCGCGTTTATGTCTTTTATATGAGAGCTATACTGAAGACATCAACGTGCGTAACGGAAGTTCTGATTCGTTATGGAAATAAAATAGCATTTTTTTTTAAGTTTGGAGTTATTTTGGTTGCTCGTTAAGGAAACAGGACAATAATATACAATAATATTAAGCTTTTATGTTAGGCTGTTACGCATTTGCCCGTATTTAGGATAGATCTATGCCATTTCAACGCATTTATCGTATTTTAAATGTTGCAAAAAGTGAAAGTTTGATAAAAACTAGTGTCTACGCATAACCGTCCAAATTATATCTCATTACGTCAAAACATATTATAATAACTCAAAATAACTGCCCACTTACTTTCGTTTCACTTTCACAATGTAACATAACGCTGTTACGGAGGTTTTCTCCCAAAAAGAGGCTTTTTAATTGCCCTCTTTTGGGTGCTTATCATGTGAAGTCTTTTTGACAATTTCACTTGTTGAGTGCATGCTTAGGCGTGCGCAAGTGTTACACTAGAGTATCCATGTTTGGACTAATACTGGCATGGATATTGAACTTCCGATACTACAGGGTGCACTCTAAGTCGATAGCGGAACTTTAAGTAGGCTGTCTACTGATCAATACAAACATCTTGTACTAGGTGGCGAAAAAAATGGAGCGAAAAAAATATCAGCTGCTTCATACATTTGGCGCAGTACTGAGTCGACCTTTTGTATGGAACAGCTGATATTTTTTTCGCTCCATTTTTCTCGCCACCTAGTACAAGATGTTTGTATTGATCAGTAGACAGCCTACTTAAAGTTCCGCTATCGAGTGCACCCTGTAGTATAATCTAACCGCAATGAGAATGGGATGAAACCTTTTGGAACTGAGACTCGCGCGGTAAACAAACTCGCGTCGATGCAACCTTGTCAAAGTAAAATTAAGTATGTTTTCGATTGACTTGACTTTGACAAGGTTCCACCCCATTCTCATAGTGCGCGGATTATATTTAGACTAAAATGTACACGTACTCTGTACACTGCATTAACCGTCATCGCTGACGTTTCCCTATTAACTTGTGTCCGTGGATATAGTATAGCTACTTCTCTTGCCTATTTTTCATCAGTTCCTTACAAACTTAAAAAGTTTCATCGCACAACCTACAGCCAAAACTAGACAACCTTATTGGTGACTAAAACCGCAAAGTTTATTTTTGATGTAGCCTTAAAACGCCAAATAAGGGCAGAATGAGCTTATTTCATGAACTTTTGGTTCAAGGAACACACCGTTTATCTTTTTATCTATTGGGCCAACTAGGCTGAGATGGTGGTATGGTAATAATTATGGTATAGTGTAGGTGGTGAGTAAGCTCCATCATCAACACGTCGTAGATACTACCACAGCGTCTGGGTGTCCGCTTCATCTATACAGGGTGTCCCGTATATAGAATGTCACTTAAATGATTCGGGTACCCCTAAGGGTGCTCTATCTCTGGACTTCCGCTTGACACCATTTTTTGTGACACCGTGTAAATATATTATGTTATCTGTCTGTCAATCAGTGAGTATTATTGAACGAGCGAGCGAAGTTCTCCGAGTCTATTTGAACAATCCGGCGTTTGTATGTATGTATGTTTGTCTGTATGTATGTTTGTATGAATGTTCGTTCGATCTTGTTCGATCGATAACTTGAGTAAATTTTTGTCGGATCGTCATGAAATTTGGTAGGGGGGTAAATGACGTAAAGAGAATTTAAGTTCGAACATGAGCCAAATCGGTCGAGGGGTTGCTGAGATATGGGGTCGCGAGTTCATAGTTCGGGGCGAACCACTAGTTATTATTTTACATGCATACTCTTGTAGAGAAAACCGTGAGCCATGGTGCCTCTACGCCGCGCATGCGCGTTATGTCACCTCGGCGCAACGAGGTCGGTATTTAGGCCAAGTTTTGAAATTAGAAGACCGAATTACAATGTACGCCTATACTTGTATGCGTTAGTTTTTATGTAGACAGTTAAGAGATTTCTTAATTAGTTTTGTTTGTGACATAGCGCCTATTTCGTGGTTGATTAATTGAACTATTTTTTTTATTCGAAACGAAGCTGACTACTTCGTTTTATAAGTAAAGTTTTGCTTTTTCTGTTTTATTCTAATTGTTGTCCCATTTCTTCGATTCATTTGAATTTAACAGATGGTTTTTTAGATATTCCTTTTTAAACCAGACTAATTGCTGATAAGCCCCAAGCCCCAACAAAGACTAAAAAATATACAGCGTTCAATACTGATACTACGTCATTTAATTTGTACCTATACCAGCCATATCTCACCAATGATTGCCCGTCATCAAGCCATCATCGCAGGTCATTAATACCAGTTCAAAGTGTGAAGGTCGAGATGAGTCTGAACTTGCAAGATGAGGCCATTCACCTGTCATAAGTGTTTATATTTACACCGTTATGTAATACGAAGTCGTATTTATGTGATCTGTTTCACTTGTATTGTGAATGTTTATTAATTAGGTTTACTTTTTATCCGATGATGTAACCTACTTGAATTAGGTACACTTTCCTAAAATAAGTTCATAGTGATAGAATAATTTATTGAACAAAAATTAAAATATGTACATAGGTAACAAAACTAATAGGAAATAAAAAGAAAACTGTACTAATTAATCCTATTTAATTTAAATAAAAAATAAGTTCAAAGTTAAAATGTTGCTTTTTTAGTGTGATTTTCCTTTTTTTAACGCCAACCGCGCCGACCAAAAAAGAGGGGTGTTATAAGTTTGACCGCTATGTGTGTGTGTGTGTGTGTGTGTGTGTGTGTATGTGTATGTGTGCGTGTGTGTATCTATCTGTCTGCCTGTCTGTCTGTGGCACCGTTTTTTTAATTGAAAATGAAAAATATTTATTTTACAAAACACACGTTATACAGGGTGTTAAAAGACCGCCAACAGACCCGAAAGCCACGTATACTAGACACCAAAACAAAGTACTTTTTCGATAAATTATTGCTGGGAAATGATTTTGGTTTTTAAGGTTATAATTTTGAAAAATATTTTATTACGCAATGGATGTGTAACGCACAGAAGTCATATTGCGCAAGCGTGGGTATAAGTTTATGTTACTTAACCTTGAAGTGCCGGTGTTTAGAATACATTGCGGGTTGCAATTTTAACGTCGTTTTTTGTAAGAAATATTCATAATTTTGATATGGCTTCTTGAGAGGATATGTTAAGAACTAGATACTAAATACATTTCTGCAAAAAAAAAGTTTTGAAAAGTCCGACTTTGAACCTCATTATCTCGGAAACCGTTGATTTCCCAGGCATAGTTCCTTGGGCAAAAATGTTCCCTATGATGAGGACAATACGTGGTTCCCCGCTTTGTTGGCGGTCTTTTAACACCCTGTATACAGCAGTAAAAGTTTACAAACTATTTATTTTTACAAAAGAGGCTGCAATATTTTAAATTCTGTACTCCTCAAGCCTGTATCGTGAGGAGCTGATTATAATTTAACAAATAAAAGATTCGCCGTATGGTTGACATTAAAAAATTTGGAATTGACATTATATTAATAATTGCTGTAGGTAAACTTGAAAGCAAGTCTGCTGTAAATTTGAAAGCAAGTCTACCGTTTATGAGATAATACTAATTTGAAGCTTAAATGTCGGCGGTATTTTAAATTTAGTAGTGATTTGACGTTTGAGGAACCTCTACAACAACGCAGTGATTAGTTAAATAGAGCTTTGAATTGATAGCATCACGATAGAGCAGCGAATCTTTATTTATAGCATTAATATTGTATCTACTTACTACGGTCTGAGGCATTCATATAAGTAGAGTACACTAGCAGGTCTTATTAAATGCGACATAAAGTCGATTTCTAAATTATCTTGCAAATAAGCAAATCTTTAGAATAAATCTACAAATAAACCGTTCAACGGCTGACCATTCATCAAAGCACGTCCGTTAAATTTCAACTCAAGCAAACTCTGACCTTAGGGTAAAGTTCAAGACCGAGCGTCATGTCGCGATACAACCTTACATACCTTGGAGTAGGTACGTGCGGTTAAATGAAATAAACGTAATTACCAACACTTTAGTGCAGCTAGCCGCAAGGACAGTGAACTTGTGGCTCGTAATGCAGCATCTTGTCATAACCAGAGGTAAATGAGGCATAATTGAATATATAAGATGTCACTTAACTGGTTTTATGTGGTAGGTACTGCTACTATTATCTTGCCCATTCGTTACCTTGTTCCGCACTTGTTATAGCATCAAATGATTTAAACTTATGCTACCACCAAATATTAAAGTACCACAAAAAAAAGAACAACCATACTGCTTGGTCAGTGCTGGGTTTAGATTTTGTCTATCGCTCTTCAATCAAATCTAACCACATCAGGAAATTGTCTTTCGCTCTTCAGTCAAATCTAACCACTTCACGAAATATTTGAACTTAAAATGAAGATCCGAAATGGCCGAGATTGTCTCGTCACCACTCGCAAACTTTAGCTTTATAAAATTAGTTTGACGCTCGCACCATGACACGGACTTGTTTTTCAGCCTCAAACCCTCAACATCATCCACTTGACTGCTGAGTAAATGCCTCTTCATGCTTACGCCACCTCTAACGATCCTGTGCCAAACCCTTAACCTGTGCTAACCTCTCCTCATCTTGCCAACAGGTAGCGTGCCTCTTGCTGGCGGCGGCGTCGCTGACGTCAGCAGCGCGAGCGCGCGCGCGCATTTCGCAGCAACCCGTCGAGGATGCGTACGAGTACGAGCCGCAGGCGCAGGAGCGAGCAGCCGGAGACCAGGTAATGGACTTTTTATGTAGCTTGCATATTTGGCGAGGAGGGAAGATGGCCGGTGGGCAAAGGCAGTGACAGAGTGGCGGCCAAGAACTGGACGACGATCAGTCGGAAGACCAGCAGCCCGAGGGTTGGACGACATTGTCACAGCGGCGGAGGGTCCATGGATGCGGATGGTTAGGGACCGTGAGAGGTGGCGCAAGGGGAAAAAGGCCTATACCCAACAGTATAGGTGATTGCATATTTGTGTCCTACGGTAAAAAAGCCTCCTCCATTATAAGGCCAGATATTTTGGTCCTCAGCCCCTGTATTCTCTACAATATCCACCGTAAAAATAACTGTTTTTAAATGTCAAAAATACGATTTTTCATTTCAATAAGGGCAATTTTCGAGTGTTTTGACACTCAACGGTTGAGTGGATTTTTTAGAGAATAGAGGCGCAGTCCGTTCCGAGTTTCTGATCACTTCTCGGTCGGTCTTGTCTGCGGGCTCGAATGTTAAAGAGATGTCAACATTTTATTTATGGACTTAAACAACAATCGATCAGCCCCAAAAATTATAAAAACTTACCAATACAACTTACTCATGGCTTAGTTAGTTTTGCACCAAATAGACATTTTTCTTTTTTGAGTGAGAATAGAAATTGCCTTTTCAGTGAGCCGTTGTCAAAGAATCAATAAATTCAAAAAACCTCATGGCCGTGCCCGTGCCCATACAAGAACCTGTCTTTCGCTTAGCACAGATTAATTTTGACAGTCTCGTTCCGGTTCTTCTATGGCCACGCCTGTAAGCGTATCTATGAACTACTTTGTTTGTATTTGTGCTTTGAAAACGGCTCAATGAGCGCATCCTTTATCGGATTAGCTCTTAAAAATTCTACCTAAGAAAACTGAAAATCTTTTCTGCTCCTCCACTAACAGTTTACTTTCCAACCTTCCAGGTGGTGCTAGTGTCAGCTGATGCGTACGACGCGCTCTACCGCGCCTCGGACCGACTCGACGAGGATTATCAGCCGCGCGCGCAGCCGCGACACCCGCTGCCCGGGAGAGTCTTGAAGAACGAGGCGCCCAAAGCACCCCCCGTGCAAACCATACGGAACTACAACAAGGTGAGTAATTACCCGACCGTCCAAACGAGGGTTATGTTTTCTGAGACTAGTGTAGGAGACCATCCTGAGACCCGCTGTCCGGGCGGGCGCTGGAAAACAAGGCGCCTAAAGCACCGCTCGTGCAGACAATATGAAACTACAATAAAGTGAGCTAGTAACTTTAGAATCATGGGTCTACGAGCTACGAAGTGCTACGAAATGCTACGAAGTGCTACGCGTTACATTAGTGCTTTAAACAGTTTTAAAGTCCTTATTTTGAAACTGCGAGTATTTTGTTCATATCACAATATTCTGTTTGCCTACTTGCTACGAGTTGCATTAGCGCTACTTGGATCGAAAATAAATCGAAAAGAGTCCCTATTTAGTTTTTGTTTTACGCCAACAGTGACGCAAGCGACATTCATAACTGCACTACCAACTAAGTACTTGTTTTACTTAAATCACTCGCAAAGAAACCTACCTAACCAGTCTCTTTTCCTCCTTCCAGGTAAACGATGACGGCAGCTTCACGTTCGGATACGAAGCGGCGGACGGATCCTTCAAGGAGGAAACACGTGGGACGGACTGCGTGGTACGCGGCAAGTACGGATACGTCGACCCCGACGGGAACAAGCGAGAGTTCACCTACGTCTCCGGGAACCCCTGCGACCCCAACAAGCCTGATGAGGAAGAGGAGCCCCAAGCGCCAGACTCCGGCGAGCGCGACGACCCCGAGCCCAACTACCCCACCCGACCAGCTCTCAGACCCACCACTCCGAGACCCACCACCACCTACTTCCAGAACGACTTCAGGGACGCCGACGATGACGAGGTCGAAGAGGAACCTCTCCAGCACATCAGACAGCGCGTCGTACAACGACCAGCGATCAGGAGGCCCACCTACCAACAGCAGCAGATTGCAATCACCCCGCGCCCTCTAGCCGTCACCACCGCCCGGGCGCTGCCCCCGGCGACGACATTCAGACCTCAGCTACTCCAAGTCACACCGAAACCGCAGATTCAATACTCCCCGGAGCCAAGCTACGCGCCATCCCCGGCCAGTTTCTCCCCCTCCCCGGCCAGCTACTCCCCCTCGCCGGCCAGCTACTCCCCCGCCCCCACGACCCCCAGACCCGGCCAGATCGACTTCGCCGCCGAATTCGCCAAGTTCCACCGCGAGAACCAACTGCAGTCCACCACCGCCGCCAGTCTCACCACCCCTCTCAAGTCCGGCCAACTCACTGCCTCTCCGTCTCCCAGCAGCAATCCTTTGTACTCCACCGAGCTGGTCTACGATCCCTCCAGCGGATCCTACAACACTCAGCTGTTCCAGTCCTTACCTCAGACGAAGGGAGAGCTCAACCTGAACCAGAGACTACAGCCCTACGTGGCGCAGCCGCAGCAGCAAGCGAGGCCCTTCATCCCGTCGCCCCAGATCAATCAGCAACAGCAACCGCTGTTCAGGCACCAGATCCAGCACCAGCAGCCGAACCCTCAGGAGCTGTACCAGAGGCAGCAGTCGGAGTCTCAATTCCAGAACTCCCAGCAACTGTTCGCTCAGCAGCAGCAGTTGCAGCAGACTCAGCTGCAGAGGGATCGTGCGGCGGCGCGCGCGCAGGCTCAGCGGCTAGGGATCTCCCCGTCACTACAGCACCAGTCGCTGCAACAAGCGCAGCCGCAGAGAGCGCAGCCTCAGTTCTACTACGTAGCGCCGCGCGGGGAAGCCCCGCAGTCGTCCGGGCAAATCGACGCCTTCCTAAGGGGGCACGGGATCCAGTTCTAGGCGACCGCTTTTTAGAGGAATTTTTCATTGAGTGTCAATGTTGCTTTGGATGCATTTTCTGTTCGGCCAATCTTGACTTACTTTTTCGCCAGTTTTGGGAAAGTCAGGGTACCGATCTTGTTTGCTCTAGATACTTTTTTGGTACCTATAACACTAAAAAAACAAACCCTCAAACTCATGTTGCCGAAGGGTAAGCAGAGGTACCAACTCTTTTGAATTGGCCCGAACGCGACAAGCGGCACGCTGTCGGGGCAGAAATAAATTACTTACATGCCAAATACACATAAAACATTTTAGAATATTCTGGTTTACACTACCTATCAATAGGTGTTTAGTTAACTTTAATCGTAGCAAAATATTCCATTTTTGCTTTGCTACTAATAAATAAGTATCTCGTCATGTCTACAACGCTACTTATGGCAATCTAAACTAGATTTCTCTACAATTCTACGTTAGAGAAAATGAAGAAGGCCATAAAAAGATAGTTTATAGACGCAAGTTCAATATCCTCTTATTGGCCGAGGAGGTACAGTCGCGCGCGAAAAAGTGTTGCTACAAGTCTGCCGCTTTTCAACACAATTGTACATAATATAGCTGTGTCTAATCAGGGTGACGATTCTCGAAATCAGTCGATGGAATTCACGTATTTTGAAGGAGTTTTTTGGTTGATTCCGTGAATCGGGCCCCAAATACTTTAACGTCGCAATAGTTGTAGTTCTAAGTTATAAATAAACTATAAATAATTATTTCGTAAACAATTATTTTTATTGTTTCTTCGTTCGAGTCCGTGATAGACGTGTTCATGTCGGAACGCTTTTTTGTAAAGAAAAAACGATTACGAAATACGATATTTTTGTAATATTTTTTTACCCTATCATTATTATTTTTGTTTGTAATAATAAATTATATTTTTTAATAATCTTGATCTTCATTATTTACATTCAAAAATATTTATTTATCATTTTTTAACCTTTCATTAGAAAAAAAGCTCCAAGAAGTACGTAATCATGGTTAAATACATAATATTGAGTGACAAATTATCGCCGCAAGAACCAGAAATGTGTCTTAAATACGGGACATTAATTTTTATGGTAGGAAAACTCATTGCCAGTGGAAAACTATTTCAATAATAAGCGTTGAGTTAAGTTGGCGCGCGGTTCGTATGTAACGTCAACGTGTCTTTGCGCCAAGTTATCTCAACCAGGCCTCCAATTACAATTTTAATTGCGTACCCGGAACTTGAGGCAATTTGCATGCATTTAACATACAATTTAAAGTGGACCAAGCTCGCATTCCAAAGAGAAAACTGTACGTAACTTAATGTAACTTTTTCCATACCAATTAGATATTATTGAATACTTACGCCAACAAGTTCTTAACGGTACTGAGAAACAAGGTGTCGTTCTTATAAAAATGTGTTGTTTAAAAGAAAAATAAATAATGAAAACAACTAAGTAAATGCCTCCCTGACTGACATATTCACTTTTGACTCGCGATATTCACACATTATTGTATTTTATAAACTTTCGTAAGCAATGCACATTATTGCATTATTGTATTGTTACTCCTGACATTTTGGCTTAACTAAACTAAATATATGGGGAAAGTTTTTCGTGATTTTTGTTATTTCCAGTACTCAAACCTTAGTTGGCTCCTTAGAGTATTTTGATCCCTGACTGAAAACAGGATCGATTGGCATTAAAAAAAAAGGTGTTTTAGAATTTTTTTTCGCTAACTATATATTTTTTTCAAAATCTGTGTATGCAGCTCATAATATCTCAAAAAGTTATGGGTGGTCCTCTAGGAAAGTTTTCCTGTTGCTATACGAGTAACGGTTAAGGTATCTGGCCCTTACTGCCCCGTCTCAAAAATCCACCCTGCCCCGTCTCAAAAATCCACCCTGTATACAACATTGTTAGATAGGTACGCGCGGCATAAGGGCGCCAATAGAACAAAAAGGGGTATCTTAGCGTGTGGCCGACTGTACTATTTCTTTGCAAGCTACACAGATTTATTTGCAAAATCCAAGTAGTCCAGCTACACTAGTGGTTCGCCCCGAACTATGAACTTGCGACCCCATATCTCAGCAACCTCTCGACCGATTTGGCTCATGTTCGAACTTAAAAATTCTCTTTGCCTTATTTACCCACCTACCATATTTCATGACGATCCGACTAAATTTACTCAAGTTATCGTCGAACGAACATTCATACATACATACATACATACAAAAGAGGATTGTTCCAGTAGACTCGGAGAACTTCGCTAGCTTCGCTCGCTCGTTCAATTATAACGAAGTATCAAGGCTCAACAAAGATAAATGAATTCAATTTTATTTCAACCTTGAAAGATCTACACTAAGTCAACTAACCTACTTATTACTCATATGATTACATACCTAGTAGACTAACGCTACCTACTACGATCACTTTTACTCAGGTATTGTGCTCGCCGCACCTCCATACAACTACTCAATGCGTGGACCCTTCAGGACCGTGGGAACTCAGTGACGGCCAAGCGCGTGAAACACTGTTTTCTATAGCTGTTTCACCCAGAGCAAGACGGGGCGCGGGAAAAGTGAGAGGCAATGCGGCTGTATGAGTATACGTGTGTTCGTGTCCTTTCGCGAGTATCTAGTTGTAGTTGTAATGTAATAGATCTATTTTCCCAAAATTTTTCGTAGTTCAGCTGCCATTTCTAAATTTAATTAGGCATTTCAAAATTCTTTTTTTTTTTCTGACAAGTACAACACATTATTGATGTTCCGAAGGTAGTTAGACTCCAATAGAGAGGGGAATAATGTAAGTAAATAACAGCTGAAAGTAACCCCTTTTTCGGCGCGAAAAACGCTATTTTTTTATTATAAAAAACTATTTGCAAACCTCCATATTGATCATCTACTGATATAAACCAAGTTTCAGCAAAATCCAGCCTGTAGTTTAGAAATTAAACTGGAACTACATTTGTATCGGAAAAAGGTGCTCTTAAAAAAAAAATTTTAGGTACTTTTAATACGAAACGCGGGTAGCCGCTGCTCCATACAAAAAGGGAGACCTGTTTCCTCCCTGGATAATTATTAAAAAAATATATGTTTATGCCATTTAATTTAAATGTACCTCTGCCATGTTTTCCTTTTTTTATTATTTTATTTATTTAATTTTTTTTAAATTATTTTAGTTCTTTTAAATAAAATGTATTTCAATAATTAAAACAAGAGAAAAGGAAAACATAGGGACATGGCAGAGATACATATAAATTGAATGGCATAAACATATTTTTTCTAAAATAATTATCCAGGGGGAAACAGGTCTCCCTTTTTGTATGGAGCAGCGGCTACCCGCGTTTCCTCTTAAGTACCATTTCAGTGCTGCCTGCGCGAGCGCTTTCGTGCTCCTCCACTCTCTACCATCTTTCCATCTCTCCTGCTTCTACCTCTATGTGTCAACCAGCGCCAAAATAATAAAAAAAGTTTTTTAATAAAATACAGTATGTCCACGGACTGCACCGCGCCACTTAATTCTGTTGTAAAGCATGATTAGTGGAACACGAATAGCATAAAATAAAATTTTTAAAAAAATAAAAAAACTCAGTATTCAAAATAAACATTAGCAAATTTAATTCATAATGCATCAAAACCGGCAACCAGTGCACCGAATTATCGAAATTAGATCGCGTAGATGAAAGTGGTTGCCGCTTTTGGCGTCAGCGATACTCAGGTTGATGCATTATGAATTAAATTTGCAATGTTTATTTTGAATACTGAGTTTTTTTATTTTTTTTAAATTTTTATTTTATGCTATTCGTGTTCCACTAATGATGCTTTACCACAGAATTAAGTGGCGCGGTGCAGTCCGTGGACATACTGTATAAAAAAAATGTATGGAAAAAAATTGCGCTTTCACCAAAGTCATACCTAGAACAAAAGTGGTTGGAAATCACATTTATGATTTAACGTGTTTCAGGAATAAAGCTATTTAAAAAATTCCCTGCAGGGAGGAACATAATATTGTACCTTCTCTGGTACGGTCGGCCACATTCAGAGATACCCCATGGTAGCTCTTACCGCGTGCGGCATAAGGGCGCCAATCGAACAAAAAAGGGTATCCTAGTGTGTGGCAGACTGTACTGTACGGCTAGACTAACGCGATAGTTTCTCTCTACACAAACGCTTATAGGTGCTGAGCAAGTCTACTCGAGAGGTCGAGTGGTCTCTTCACTCATCTAGTGTAAGTGGAAATAGGACAGCCAGTAGGACTGAATCATCGTAAGTAGCTAATAGATAAGTACTCACAATTTTGATCGAGCGGGCGAACCCAGCCAAGCGTTTAAATTCGTTTCATCTTGGTCAAAAATGATTTTGTATGCCCGGAAGTTCGTACGTCCGGATGTCCGGATATCTGGTTCTTCTCATCCACGATATGGATTGTACATTGAGGTACACACGAAAGCACGTCGACCTTTAGACGCTAGCACTCTACTCGGTTACGTTACGGGTGAATTTACAACTAAAGTGTACAGTATGACGTGCTGTCGTGTGTACCTACGAGGTTTGAAAACAGATTGTTTAGCCATTTCGAAAAATCGAGACTCGAGAAATTCGATACTCGCGAGGTCTACTAGTGTATGGGTTAAGTCCACGTATTCAGCAGTAGGTGGTAACACCGAAACACACTCAGCTTGGCGCCTTGACATTCAGCCGCCGTCGAATGTAGACCGACGGTTGCTTGCGGTGGCTAAACAATTTGTTCTGGAGATAACGACACGTGTTGGTCGAATGTCAATGACCAAGCTGTGGGCTGTAAAATAAGAACATGATGATTGTAGGGTATGGGAGTGCAAGATTTCATAACGTACCTACCTAAGTAGATAGCAAAATTATAAAGACATTCTTCCATACATTAAATTGAATAACATCAGAAACTTGTTTAAAAAAATGATTTACCAATAAATTAACTAAAGTTTTAATGGACCAGCAAGCAGTGATGTTTTGCAAGTGATAGCAAAATTAGCAAAAGGTAGAATTGGAATACATTATCGGTCCATTCAAGGTAAGACTGCCACGAGTAGAACAACGGATGCTCTATCTCTACCTCAAACATACTGTTACCTACCTACCTAGAAGAGTTAATTTTATGCAAATGGAAAATTTAAATATTGTGCGAGAATTACGATCTAGCTATATAACCTTAGCTTTTCAATCAACTGATTCTGACCGAAAGAAAATAAAGTTCCGTTACTAAAGCAGGCACCTAATCTAAACATACAGACATTTAAATATTTTCACTTTTAATGATTCGCGATATTTAAACTTTATTGTATTCGAAACGGGTCGAATCGCGATTGGTTTTAAGGGATAAATAAGGTAATAAATTTGCCTTAAAACCAATCGCGATTCGACCCGTTTCGAATATAATAATATTTAAATATTTTGTTGTTGTCTGTTTCTACTTTTAATTATTTTCACGGCTATAATCTAGGCGCATACGCCAGCATACGCTGTTCAGATGAAGTCTCAAGTAAAAACTATTAGATACCTAATAGATAGGTACAGTCGGCAAAGCGAGATAGAAAATAAATAAATAAAATATTACGCCAAGCAGCCTATTTTTCATTATATTTAGAGCAGCATTGCCCATGCACTTCGATCACAGGCCAGGGGGGTTACCCTTGACGCTATTGCGATCAAATTGAAAAAGTTTAAAAATTAATTTATCTTTGAATTCGCGTAGTAATGCTTTGATTTTAAATACTTTGTAATGTTTATTCAAAGGTAAGGCTGTTTTATTCAATAAAAGCACAAAATGCGTCTTAATTTGTAAAATATTAAATTTTGTAAATTGCGCCATATTGCGGCTGTATTGGAAAAGTGCGTCAAGGGTAGAGGGGCAGGGGGGTTACCCTTGACGCCATTGCGTTCATATTGCCAAAGTTTTAAAATTAAGTTATCTTTTAATATTCATCCTTATCCTTATCATAGTCATCCTTTGATTTTATATAATCCGTAATGCTTATTCAAAGGTAATACTATTTTGTACAATATCAATATAAATTGAGTCTTAATTCGTAAAATATTGAATTTTGTAAATTCCGCCATATTGAAAAAAAAAATGCGTCACGGGTAGAGGGGCAGTTCCTTCGCAGCGGTGTACGTCACGACATCCGCCTATTTTTCCATTTTTGTTATTCAAAAGAAAAGTCATCTTTTCAGCGACTTCTAGCGACGGCAAGGCGAACTACCTAGGGCTGAGAAAACTGCCTTCAAGAGACCGCGTGGGCTGTCTTGATAGGTAGGTACACTCTGTGGCTTCAGTGTTCCATTCACTTTTAACAATGGTCTACATTAACTGTGGTCGAGTTCTTCTTAGGTTTGATAGATGGCGCCTTTATTATTTATACAAAATTAAATGGAGTTATTCACGGTACCCACAGAAGTACTTACAGGATGTTGCATAAAGATGGTATTGCTTCGTGTAACTATAATGTCACCAAAAAGTTATTATTAGCATTTTTTTAAGAGAAAAGTTCAAAGTTAATGATAATGACCGGGGTAAAAGTTCCACCGCAAAGTTTATAATTTGGTTGCAAATAATGTCATACCTACGTGCTTCCTTCTTGCTACGTCGTCGTTCAAGCTTGGTTTTAGTTTCACTTTGAATCTTGTAATAAACATTTTAGGGTAAAGTTTATTCGAAGTTTTTTCTGGTTCTGAGTAGCTACCACGAGTACGAAAAAGCTGTGCCGGACGTCTGTCATGAGCTTAATACTATAGTAGTAAGGTTGTTTATCCAACTTATCACTTTCAGTGACAGTGACAGTAACAGTAAGCACTCGTGGTAGCTGCTCTGGTTGTACTTACTTATTATCTTTGGTTAAATTTTACCTAAATATATTCTGCAATTCTATTATTTTCTATTCTCCATCACATTTAGGTAGGTACTTGAAACCATGCGCGATCAATATCAATATCAATATCGAGATCCTTTCTTTATTCCTGTGTAAACATAAGTTGTGTAAACATGTTTGTACTTAAGGCTTTAGTTTTAAATCTAGAAACAGTTTTATTGCTTTAGCATCTTACGTCAGAATTTTATACATCTATAACGCATTGCGTGCAAACAATCAGATTAGCAGCAAGCCAGTCACACATATCTTTTGCCTCGTGCCTGTGGTAAGGAAATGATGTGTGCACTAGATTCCACGACCTATCTATCTTTAGACCTCATCGTTGTGGATGGAGTGTATACCTAGTTGCTTAGCTAATGTAAAACTTATGAGAACATTGTGTTCTGACAATTCAAGAGGGGTCTGTCTGAAGAAAAAATATTAGTAGGTAGGTATCGTCTTAAAACGTTTAACAAAAAATAGAAGTTCAAAACTAAAACCCGATTACCAAAAGGCTTGGAACAAGACCCGCTTATCTTTAAAATAGACTCATCGTAGGTAAGGCCATCGGTTCATCAAATGCGAATGTGGTGTCCTCCGACTACTGTTATTTACCGATGAGTCTATTTTAAGGATGAGCAGGGGCCTTAGCCTGTAACACAATGGCGCCTCAATGGCGTCCTAGGTAGAAGGACAAAACCGGGATTTTTTCGTTGTTCTACTACAACCAGCGAACTAATCCTCTAGGATTAGACTCTTAATATTCTTTGCTGTACTACAATAACATTAAAAGGGCCGACACTGGACCGACAGCATCAATAAATCGTAATTAAAACCGTCAACCGGAAGCCCATTTTGGCACCATCTTCTTAGATTGTTTTATGAAAATCGGTTCAGCTGTTTATGAGATATGCTAATTTGAAAAAAATAATAGGTATATACCAATATGCGTTGATATATCTCTACAATATGCGTTGACAAAAACCAAATCTGCGGCTGCCATGTAGTTGATTAGGTACATTGAGCTTAGATTTTTCTCTGTAGTAGGTAGTCGGCGGCACTAAAGTGCTGGCATTACCTGCCAATTTTCTTCAGATTACACACTACTCTAGTCTATAAAATACACATTGCCATAGGTTTTCTAATAGCTTTTTAATATCCATAAGATTATGATGTAACTATTGTTTACGCATGCATGGTAGTTACAACTAAGTAGTTTTATAGAGCACTCTACTTCTGAATCCATTCAAGCCACTTCCCACGCCCTCTTTCCTACGAGCCTATGCAAAATTCTGATTGATAGCAATGTAAACATGCATTCACATCATACCATATGGTAACTACGCATAAAAAAATTAAAAAAAGAGAAAAAATACCATTCAAAGCGCATGCCATTTAGTTTTTTTTTTAGCCACGGTCACGGTTATTGTGTCCCACTGCTGGGCAAAGGCCTTCCCTCTTGTCTTTCACACATCTCTGTCCTGCCCCCTTAGCACGCGGGCCTACTCTCAACTGTCACCCCTTAGCCACTTAACACTACTGAGGTGACAGTGAACAGTGGCTAAGGTGACAGTTGAGAGTAGGCAAAATGGCCCGCATACTAAGGGGGCTGAGCCACCTCTGACTATCCGGGCAAGAATTTATTCAGGGCCCTTAGCCTGTAACACAATGGTGCCAAAATGGGCTGTCAGGTGACGACTTCAATTACGATTTGCTAACGCTGTCTGTCCTTTTAATGTTTTTGTAGTACAGCAAAGAATATTTTGATTCTAATTCTAGAGGATTCGTTCTCTGGTTGTAGAAGAAAAGAGGAGAGCCCGGTTTTGTCCTTCTGCCGGGACGCCATTGACCCGCCATTGCGTTACAGGCTAAGGGCCCTGGTCGTCCCGCCATCGTCGCCTAGGCCTGCCGCGTCGCGGTTGTCCGTCATGTGGGACCAGTGGGATCCAATCGGTGGTGATCTTCTTGGCTCATGCGGCAGACGTGCCCAGCCCAGCCATTAAGATACCACTAATTAATTATACGCATTCAAACACCCAAATGATCCTGCGTGAACACCCTCTCCTTGAATTATTTATAAATTCAAGACGTTCCTGAATACCTACCTCTACAATAAGGGGATGAAATTTACTGAAATACGTTTTAAAAATTTCAGAATAAACTTTTTACAATTAAAATTTCGTAAACACTGCTCATTTTTATTTCGTAAACGGTTGAACTTACTTGTATTTATGTCGGTGTATCCGACTTGTTTCGGTTCTCATTCGGAGATCTTAATCATGGATAACCATAAATTCAGAATAACCATAAAACGGCTTACTTGATATATGAATTTACCATACTAGGATATTCATCAGATCCATGAGAAGCACAGTGGGTAAAGAATAGTTAATTAACAAATCACCGTACTAGGAAATCCTTCCCTGTCCAAAACTAATCTAACAAATCATGGGAATCTCTTAAATATCTTACTAATTCGCTACAGTTCATGAGATAGGTCGCACAACCATGTAACAGTGACACTAGGTACCCAGTAGTTTGTTTGAAACAAGAGTTCACCGGTAACCAGCTGCTCTACCGTAGTGCAATTAAACAGATTTGGCGGGGTCGACCATAGGAGGCTGGGGAGGCTTTGCCTCTGGCTTGCGGTTGTGAGTTTGTGGTTAATTTTATATCCAACTTTAATTAGTCTTATACATATAGGTCAAGCAAATATTAAAGGGATAATAATAAAGTGTGCGAAAAACAAATGAAAGAAAGAAATAAAGATTTCTTTGATTGCAAATGAAATGCGTAGTTCCGACTAAAATAAATGAGCAGCGGTAAAATTAGTTACTGAAAAATATACTTAGTTAACTGAGTAACATGTACCGACAAAATAATTTTGAAATTGCGTACTAAAATGTATACTTCGACCTCTGAAAAAATTAAACTTCCAAAAGAAAAACTAACTTAGCGAAAATCTCTCGCCGAGTGAAGACATGTAAAGGTATGCAGATATGCCAAATATGCCAAATATGCCTGTTATTTCATCTTGACGAGAATGGTAAGCTCATCAGTTTATTGAGGTCTGTAGAAGCGGTGGTGGGTGGTCTAGTGGCTAGAACAGTGGACTCTGAAGCAAGAGGTACCTGGTTCGATTCCCATTGCATGTATCTATGACTTTGTTTAATTTCAAAGTTACGTATATTTGTGAATTTGTAGTACCAATACCACTCGTTAACGGTGAAGGAAAACAACGTGAGGAAACCCCCGGTTTAGTTGGCTCTACACGTATTGACTTGTCTTTCCTGTGGGCTAGGCCGACTAAGCTGTCAGGATGGTATAGTTGCTGGGCAAGCCTACTCCATCTAAAACAATGTCCCAGGCACTGCAGCGCGGTTTGTAAGAGTTAATCGACGGCTGAAACAGTTTACCTAATGATAAACTGAAAATTATAGAGTCTAATGTCTTCCAATAGCTTTGGTCAACCCTTTGGTTAGGTATTGTTTGCTTATCGCTTTTAACGACTACCAATAACTTATTCCCCATGCCTCTGCGAACTGTGTGGATTCGGATGAAAGTGGCCAACCAATATACTGCAAAAATATCTATCGCTAAACAAATATGAAAAAGCCTTGAATATTAACTGTTATTAAAACTAACAACGAAATAACTTAATCACCTCGTACACAAGTCTGGTCCACTATTGTATTGTAACAGTGGTAGTAACTAACCTGCAGCACCTCTATTGTACCAAAGTGGCCAAAATATTCAGCATCGCATTATCAATTCAATCTGCGAACTGTGGCAGGCTGGTAATTATCACTGACATTGAATGCATCCGTGAGAACTAACTTTAATTAAACAATATTCCCGAAACAATTGGTCCATTGCCGACACCCGCGCCTAAATATTTCACCTACAACCTTAGGAAAATGGAGCTACCCGTGAGCTTGCAAAGCTTACTCGGTAACATTGCTGAATTAATGATGAAATCTGTGGTTGCCTTTTCCGCCAAACTAACCCCATGAAAGCCAAGACCACTGCCGAGTTAACTCTGTAAAAAAAAAACTATGGTCGTATCTTTGCAACGTAGAGAGTTTGGCTACTTATACTTTTAAACTAAAACTTGGAAACCAGAGGTCTCCGAAGAATTATGTTTCTTACCGCAAGTGTTAGTTTTCCGCGCACTAACACTTCTAGTCGCTACGCAACTAAAGTAAAAGTAAGTGACGGGAGACCGCCAGAGCGGCAAGCCATCGGGGCCCAGTGTCAACGCGCTTGCAAAATTGAACCTAAAGTCTTGGACAATTAAACAATTGGGAGTACCCGCGGTGGAAAAAAAGATTTTCCGTTTCAGATAATGAAATGACAACAATGGAGGTCCTTGCGTAAGGCGGCGCGCGAGTGGGGCAATATTTTATATAGGCAGGTGGATGCCGCCGCGCATGCGCTAGACAGCGATGCGGCGCCGCCACTAGCGCCATGGAGATGGACTCGCTCCTCATTATCTGCCTCTTGGCTTCCGCGACAGCCTCCGCTATCAACAACAGCACCAAAGAGCCCACCGAAGAAACAAAACTTACTGACGACGCAAATAATTCAACCAAAGAAATCCTGAAAGCTTCGGAAACCGGCGACCCCGCGAAGGCGGAAATTATTAAACAAATTAAGCGGCTGAATGAAGATGGATCGTACACAATCGGCTATGAAGCGGACGACGGGACCTTCAAGATCGAAAGCCGGGATGTTTTGGGAAATGTGAAAGGGACCTTCGGATACATAGATAACGACGGGGAAATCAAGCGAGTGACTTATTCTTCATCTAGTGATAGTACACCGATTCCTGTGACGACATCCACCACGCCTACGACTCCGACCATGATTGTGAGGATGAACAAAACTGTTTCTTCAACAACTAGAAGGCCTTTGGGAACTGTCGTGTATCCTTCAAGGAGTAGCTACACCACCAGAGGGACTGCTATCCAGCCTATACCTAGAAGACGACCCAACATCACGAGAAACATGCCAGAGACCACGACTGAACGGGACAAGCCAGAGATCACCACCAGCAACATCCTCAATCTTTACAAAGCGAAGAATGAAGACAGTGTTACGAAAAGAAAACAAGTGACTGATGATCTAGTGACAAAACAAACCACGGTCGATTCGACGACCAAATCAAGTTATACTGTGAAACCTGTGTTCGAGAATACCAGTGAAAAGGAACCGGAATCCAAAGCTAATACGATAAGAAGGGAGCTAACAGGTACCAGCCCTAACCCACACATGATCCACCTTCAACAATCTGTTGGCGATGACTCTACTGATGTTTATGGAGGTCACTTATCCATGGGTACTGTAAGACCTTTGTTTACAACAACCACTCCCAGACCTAGGTTGGTGCCTATACACTCCATCCTAGCAGCCAGACAGAAACTAGACCAGCGATTCCAAAACATCGCACAGGAAGAGCAAGAGACAACCATAGAGGCGAGTACAGGAAGAGTTTTTGAACACGAAAACGTAGTGACTTCTAACCCAGTGCCAGTGATACATATAGGTCATCAGCATAGAGACCAAGGAGACGAGAGGTTTTACCAGCAGCCTATCTACAGAAGGCCCCAAGCTGCTGTCCACTTCCGCACCAGAGAGTACCTTAAAGATAATCCAGGATCTGCAGTGCCCATAGGAAACCAGCGACCATTTCTCAGCTACGAGCAATACCAGAATAAAGTATTGGAGCCACAGTATATAAAAGAAACGGCCAACACCCAACAACCTAAAGCTAACGTTCCTGAACCTGTCACAGTCAGCCCTTACGACATCAGACCAGTAACCAGGATTATACCAATAGCTGTGGATGAGAGAGGCATACCGATACCAGGGTATCAAGCTAGATTTGTCAACCCATACAGGCCTCAAACTCAACATCCAGCTCCACCAGTGATACTCCAGCCACAGCCAAGAGAACTACTTCAACCTCAACAGAGAGAGCCAGTGTACGAAGATATGAATGCTATATCAACCCCCGTGAGCACCAGAGACCTGAAACGCTTGCTGCAAATTCTGATACAAAGACAGAACCGTCTGCAAGCATTGATGGACCAGATGATCAGCCCTGGACCACCATACCAACCGCTGCCTCTCTTCCGACAACACCAGAACTATGACTACCAAAGACAACAACCTGTGAGGTACCAAAACGTAGTTGCCCCAAGGTATCAAGAAGACGATAGATATGACTACAGATACGAGCAAGACAGGCAGCAGGATGTGTACTATAATCAAGTGTACGACCCTCAGTATGAGAGCCAGCGCTTCCTTCCGAGGAGGAGGCTTTACACACGTCCTGTTTACGATACTGCCGGTTCCTCCAGCAACCAGGTGGAAGATACTCCGGAGTACTTGCCTCCTGATGTGAGAGAGGCGCTGCTGCTCAAGATGTTGATGTTGGCGATCAATCCCGACTTCATGCCGACGTCGCCGCCGACGACGGAGCTGACGACGGCTGCGCCCGCGCCGGCGAGGAAGCAGGTCCGGAACATACAGATCTTGGGCGAAGAGGGATCCATGATGGAGGAGATGAAGAGGTCCATGCAGAGGCATTGAGGTTAGAGGCAGTTCTGTTAGGTGGAGACATTTAAGGAGTAAGGACTTCATGACTAAAAGTGAGGTTCGTTTAAAGGCCAGTGTTATTTTAAGTTTTGACCTATATTTTGTTTTGTTTATGTCAAACATTCATGAAAATATAGTGGGCTCTATTGGATACCCAAAGAGGAAAATCGAATCATTATAAATTATTATTTTTTTCTGCTCGTCAAATGTCTTCGCCTAGAGAAATGATAGTTTTTAAGTAGCTCTTATAAAACTTGGTAAAGTTAAGCAATTTCCCATCTGTTTGATTGAGAGAGAATAAGTACCTACTCCAATGTTAGTGTAAATAAATATTATTTAATAGGCTTTTTGTACTTTTTGAATGAAGTGATATTTTTTTAATTACATTTCGGTCTTTTTAATTATCTCGTCAATACCTACAAAGCACCGCTAGGACTTGCTTCCACTCCTTTCGTAACTACGAGTATGACTAGAAAGAGTACTTTACCGGCCTGGAATCAAACCCGAGACCTTGATGTCTTACCTAAATTCAAAAGCAAATGTTAACACACTCTGACGATGACAAATAGCGTCTACAGATTTGTAAATTCAAATTATCCCATTGTTCCAGCCGAATATCAATATGTTATACGAGCTCTAAGGGTAACGCCCACAAGTTATAACAGACACGAATTTATCTATCTAGAACACTGACATAATAAAATATTGATGCACTTGATATACACCAGTTGGATTAAGAAATATTAAGTTGCAACGCTGCGCCTGTTTGCATTAACTTTATTTTAATATATTTCTTCATATCTAGTTTAGTAGGTACACACGTACCCGTCGTCGGTATCTATGGAAGTGTCAGTTTTATTGCCACCCACTCGTTAGGGTATCAATTTTATTCGGCTTCACACACTACTCGTATAAATATAGCTTATCTTTCATGCAATAGGTGGACTAAGCAAATAAACCTATTCCATCTCAATATCGTTCATGTGATCACTTTACCCATCTAGTGTGAGTAGAAATGCAATAGGATGCTGTACAAATCATCTGACATACTCGTAGTAAAAGCCCAAGCTTTTAGAGGTAAACCACAAACATTCAAAGTGGCCTCCATAAGTTGCTAAATTTTATATGCTTACACTAAGATGCAGCTAAGCAACTCGTTTTGAGTGAAATGTCACACAATGGTCATCCTTCACGGTTAGAGATTCTAAGTAAGGGGATGAGCAGTGAGCAGAAAATACGCCGTCATGAATGCTAGAAACCAAGCTTGGTAGAAATAGGTGCGGTACCACTTGCCTACTTATAAGTTAAACGATGCTTCAAATTGATAAGCCGATTTTTACGGCTGTTTACTTAACAGAGTGTGAAATAACCCTAAAATTTTCTTATTCAATCCCTTCTTTGAGCCCTATATCCCTGAAAAGGGATAAAAGGATATCATGATCATCATCATCGGCTTAGTAGCGAAAATCTTGGAACAGCTTGTTTTTGGCGACGTATCAACACCTACGATATCCCAGCGCATTGTTAAAATATAATTTTACTCATATGGGTTTCATATGAAACAACCACTTACAACAAGTAACAATACATGCTTGTTAAGGCGTGTTAAACCTCACCTATTGTACAATTTCAAGGGTACCTACACCCAACATACCTTCTCCTACCGATCGATTGTTTAGCCCGCTCGTAAATCCATGTCTCTCACTCATATTATATTGTGCATATTACGCCATTGAGTGGGAAAACTGTGCACGTATGGCTTGTAAAACGCGGTAGATGTTTCCCATGATGTTATACGTAGAGGGTTTTACAATCAAGGAGTCCTATAGAACGACTGCTTAGACTTTATTCGTATCTTTTGAGTCTAGGTTCGATGCCCGATTGCGCCTTTTACATAGGTATATTTTTATGTGTCTCGCCAGAAACTAATTGGATTTTATGGGGCTTGTGTATTTTACTAAGCAGACGATTGCCAGTTATGTAGATTTTGCTTAAATATCTAACGATGGATGGCAGACTTTTCATAATATTGGCCCGGAACATCCTTTTAAATCTATTTAACATCCTACCAAACCGTGTAGATCGAGTTGGGGTATTCCCGAAGCATATGAAAAGACAGCACCCTTTTACCGTTCGAAAACGAAAAGAGAGTTTCACATATTGCAGTACAGGCGAGCAGAAGTAAACAATTCGCTGGTACACACGATATCAAACTGTGTACTTTTGTTGTAAAGTCACCCGTAACGTAACCGGGTGGAGTGCTAGTATGTAAGGGTCGACGTGCTGTCGTGTGTCTACGTACGGAAAGTTGCTTAGAACGCAAGGGTGTCATTTCAATGATCGTTAGCATTTTATCACACGCATGCGATACAAAGCCGATTTGTTAGCAAAAGAATTGTAAAGAGTCGTTCCTCTATTGTTTGTGTTTTGTGTCCGTACTCTATGTAGCCTGTAAGTGTAAAGCTGTAGGAACGGGTCGCACGGCCTCGCAGTTTCTTATTATTAGTTAAAAACGTAGCTCAACAATGGGTGCGTTATTTAGGAATGCAATCTAGACGTTGTGCAATATCTGGATTTGATAATGCCATGTTTGTCCGCGGCGGGAAAACGGTTTGGAGACCTATTCATTATGGTCTTGGCTCATTTAGAGGTTGTGGCTCTACGCGTGTTTGCGAGTTAATTATTAGGTACATTGTCTCTGTACAACGTTACAGGCTTGCCACTTTGGTTTTTGTGGTAGTCCTACCTAAACTAATACCTATCCAAGTAAAGAAGGGTAAAATATTTCAAATAGAGGTCGCTGTTACAATGAACAAGGGATTGAGAGTTCGAATCCTGCCCCGAGCGGTGATTTTAATCCTGCAATAAATATTTGTAGTCATCCTCTATCAAACCTGGGTCTCAGCTAAAATGCGGTAGGGCCTCAGCTTGTACCTTTGTAATGGTTATTGAATAGTACTATCTGTGGTGAAACTCTATAAAAATAAGTCTGCAGCAAACAGCAAATCTTGTAGGGGTATTTTTTCAATCGTGAGCTTTTGCGTTGAAGTTTTTGAGACCGCTGTTATTAAACATTTATTTGTAATAGGTTGAAAAAATTCACTCGGGACAGGACTTGAAGCCGCAACCTCTTGTATACCGTGCAGGCGCTCTACCAATTGAGCTATATACCGCTGTTAGCTTTCATTCATCTTTTGCATTCTTCTAACTACCTTTGCTAAAGTAAGCAGCTATATTTTAGGTTAATTATGATTGATTCGTTTTTAATTATGGAAATTTGAAATTACCTAAGTAGCCTTAATGAGGTCGCCACATTTGATTATTTGCCATTGTGTCCGTTTTACCGATATTCCCACAGTTAACTCTAGTCTAAAGTAGAAATCCAGGGGAAACTGGTATTGCGTAGTCAGAGAAACTATAATAAACCCCTTTTTGTTTGATTACCGCCCTTATACCGTGCACGATAAGACCTGTCATTGGGTACCTATACTATTTTTACCGACTTCAAAAAAGAAAAAGGTGGATATCTATAATTCGCTCTAATAGAATTAAGACTATTTAGAAAAGTTGTATTATAACGCTGGTTGATATCCCTAATAAAGAAAATAAAATAAAAGTACTCAATTCGTCGTGTATATATTTTTTTGTATTGTTTGTTTCCTCAGAACTTTTTTTCTACGTGAACTGATTTTGATGATTCTTTTTTTGTTTGAAAGAGTACACTTTCCATGTGATCCCAAAAAAAAAAGGTGAAGATCTGATTAAGAACTTCGGGGATGGAGAACGGAACTCCTAAACGGACAGCAGCAAATCCCTCGGAAAGTGAAGTTGGTATTTTTAAATTTTTGATAATTTTGTATTATCATGGAACGCTTTTTCTGTAGACACGACAGCACGCCGACGCTTACACGCTAGCACTCTACTCGCTTACGTTAGGGGCGACTTTACAACAAACGTGTACAGTCTGACGTGCAGTCGTGTGTACATTTATGTCGAGACTAGCCTTCTCCCGTGACTTCGTCCTCGTAGAAGCTTGCGGACCCCCGTTTCACGCTCTTTATAAAGTGCACGGTATAAAGTGATACGTATAGCAAAATAATCTTCTTAGTAGATAGGTACAGTCGGCCACAGTCTCAGATACCCCTTTTTGTTCGATTGGCGCCCTTATGCCGCGCGCGATAAGAGCTGCCATGGGGTACCTGAGATTGTGGCCGACCGTACCTTCAACGTGCAAAGCTATGCAGTATGTATGTCAGTCAGTGTGTATTAGAGGTAAAGTAGGCTTTAGTTACAGGAAGGTTTTTTTTGTTATCTTTTGATATCCCAACTGGTAATTTAGTTGCATTCTACGCACAAAATACGTAAATTGGCTGAATAAATTAAAGAAACTAATTTAGCATAAATAGCAGCGTGTCGCTCTCCTGCAGCGGCTATTCTGAGATCGTCAAAGAGTGGCATTAATAGTCGTCAGCTCAAGCTCGAGCTCAAGTAGGTGATTTCAGAAAACAAAATCAATCGAGCTTGAGTAGCTGTCAGCATACTTAATGTGGTATTCTAGAACGCTACTTAACAATGACATTTGGCTACTTAAACTCAGTTCAAACTACAGGGTGCACTCTAAGTCGATAGCGGAACTTTAAGTAGGCTGTCTACTGATCAATACAAACAACTTGTACTAGGTGGCGAAAAAAATGGAGCGAAAAAAATATCTGCTGTTTCATACATTTGGCGCAGTACTGAGTCGACCTTTTGTATGGAGCAGCTGATATTTTTTTCGCTCCATTTTTTTCGCCACCTAGTATAAGTTGTTTGTAGTGATCAGTAGACAGCCTACTTAAAGTTCCGCTATCGACTTAGAGTGCACCCTGTAGAACGCTCTTTGAACGCTGTTTAAATTCAGTTTAGTAGTGTCGACTGTCGATAAAACAGTGCATGTTTTGATTTGAATATCCCTCCCTTTATATGAAAACTTGCACTGCTTTATCGACAGCCTGAACTCTGTTTAAACTGAGTTTAAGTAGCGTTCTAGAATACCATTCTAATAGACACTAGCTAGAGCTTGACATTGACATTAGCCAAAGTCTCAAGTCGATGATTTTGTTTTCTGAGATCACCTACTTGAGCTCGAACTTGAGCTGATGACTATTAATGCCACCATAAACGACTATTAATGCCACTCTCTTATGCCTGTTTGTTTGTTGGTAGAGTCATAGGGGTAATAAAGAAATACAATCTTGTAAAAACCGTATACTACAAAAATATTTACAAATTCTCCCCCTCACATTACACTAACGATGAGTCAAACGTGATATCATAATACGTGTAGAGATTTTTATTCCTAGTACGAGTATGATGAGTTATATTATACCTTACATTCGTTACATACAGTTGTCTCTAACTTAGTTGGTATTAGAGCATCTCCCTCCAACATTACTCAGTTTTATCATAGTGGCCCTTTTATCTGGTCATAAAAAGGGCACACTAAATCCAGCAAACGATCAAAACCGAGTACCTATGTGCAGTCTTGGAGCAGGTCTTGGAGCAGTATTAAAATGTCAGAGTTTGTCTGCTAGCTGGCTAATTTAGGCAAGTGCTTCTCCGTTTCTGTGGCTCTACAAATCAAATGGATCTTGGCCTCTTCCTCATGCATAGTCCATATAGTTCGTTCCAAAGCATTTTTATTAAAAGCATTATTCTTTTATGTCATTTTTCGCCAGATATTATTTATTTTATTTTGTTTATGATCTTAGCTAGTTTTATTATGACTTCTCGTGGTTCGTTTTTGGCTTTGTCCGACTTTCTTCACAAAAGATGAAATCACGTTTGGCTCCTCATTATTTGTTGGTGCTAAGCTAGTAGGTTCCAAATGTGATATCGTGGAGCGGCGCGGCACCACCTTGCGGCAGAGAGTATTCCTTCAACAGCTGATCTAGCATCGAGAACGGCTGCTGGCTCTGAGGTTGGTATTGTCGGTTCTGGGGTTGGTACTGTTGGTTCTGGGGTTGGTATTGTTGGCTCTGAGGCTGGTACTGGCTGGCGCTGGCGGCGGCGGTGTAGCGCGGCTGAGGCGGGTTGGGCTGGAACTCTTGCGTGTACTGGATCTGTGGAGTTAGGGTTTGGTTTACTTAGGGTGGTATTCTAGAATGCTACTTAAACTCAGATCAAACTAGAACGCTACTTAAACTCTGTTTAAACTCAGTTCAAACTAGAACGCTCCTTGAACTCTGTTTAAACTCAGTTTAAGGGTAGACGATACCGAGGTGACGGGAATTTCAAAATTTTCACAGTTTATTACATTTTGTAGCTAAACTGAGCTATTAGTAGAGTTTAGTAGTGTCGACTGTCGATAAAACAGTGCATGTTTTGATTTGAATATCCCTCCCGTCATATCAAAACATGCACATGTTTTATCGACAGTCTGAACTCAGTTCAAACTAAAACGCTACTTAAAGTCTGTTTAAACTCAGTTCAAACTAGAATGCGACTTGAACTCTGTTTAAACTCAGTTTAAGTAGAGTTTAGTAGTGTCGACTGTCGATAAAACAGTGCATGTTTTGATTTGAATATCCCTTCCTTCATATCAAAACATGCACAGTTTTATCGACAGTCTGAACTCTGTTTAAACTCAGTTTAAGTATCGTTCTAGAATACCACCCTTAGGGTGGTATTCTAAAACGCTACTTAAACTCAGTTCAAACTAGAACGCTACTTAAACTCTGTTTAAACTCAGGTCAAACTAGAAACCTCCTTGAACTCTGTTTAAACTCAGTTTAAGTAGAGTTTAGTAGTGTCGACTGTCGATAAAACAGTGCATGTTTTGATTTGAATATCCCTCCCTTCATATCAAAACATGCACTGCTTTATCGACAGTCTGAACCCTGTTTAAACTGAGTTTAAGTAGCGTTCTAGAATACTATCCTTAGTGGTTGCTTTGATAAGCCGGCCAACATGTGAGAGGATATGAGAAAACTTTGCAATAATTGACTCTACAACAGGAAGTTGTATTACATTTTAAAGCGTTCTAAAATAATGAAAAGTGCAACCCATCTTGTTTCTTGTTGAAACTAGAAATTGGAAACAGTCATACTCGTACGTACTTGTTGAATTTGTCCAAAACAATATGTCCGACACAGGCCCGGTTTCTGAGTTGAGAATTTTGCTAAGCAAATGGGTAAGTATTGTCTGTCTCTGCAGATTTCTCACAAAAGAGCGTGACAGGACGATAGTAAAGTATTTAATTTTGCTTAGCAAAATTATCAACTCAGAAACCGGGCCACAGTCTGACAGTGTAAAAAAAATGCATCTTTTTTTAATTATTACAGTCAGAACCGAAACTAGTCGGCTACACCGACAAATTACTAGTGAGTAAAATCGTGATTTAATGAAAAAAATAATTTACAGCCATATGGATTTTGTGAAAACGTGTTATTTCAACACCCCCTAGCTACTGAAGAAGCCTGTATCTACCTGAGGTTGTTGCGGTTGCTGGAAGGACTGGAAGCTGAACTCCTGCTTGGGCGCACGGTAGGCCGGCGGGCTGGCCTGGTGCGGCGCTGGGCTGAAGAAGCTCTCGCGGTCGAGCGGCGCGGGCGCAGCGCCGGGGATGGACAGCGGGGGCGGCTGGAAATTGATTAGTTTTGTGGTTGGGAGTGGAAGGGTTTCAGAAATGCAAAATTTCTCCACAGAACATGCAAAGACCGCGGTAAGTATCACTTGCGTTTTTTAGTAAGAGCGGCACATTCACACAAAACGTGTTCTATAGACTCTGGTACTTCTTTAGAGGCTCTGCAGAGATAGCCCGAACAGTAAACACGGCGTTATCTTTTCACCGACTTTACTTGGTTAATTAATTATTTTTTTATCGTGAGTGATAGGCGCTCTGTACGCAGGCCGCTGCGGCGCGGGCGCTCTGTACACAGGCCGCTGCGGCGCGGGCGGTCTGTACGCAGGTCGCTGCGGCGCAGGCGCTCTGTACGCAGGTCGCTGCGGCGCGGGTGCGGGCTGCTCATAGACACTCACCCTAGGCTTGGGCCCCGCCGGCGCGGCGGCGCGGAAGGCGGGCTGCGGCGCGGGCGCTCTGTACGCAGGCCGCTGCGGCGCGGGCGCAGGCTCCTCGTAGTCGTAGTCGATGGCTTGTTGCTGCGGCGCCGCGGGCCGGTACTGCGAGCGGGATGGCTGCTGAAACGTGGGGAAATGCAGAATAGTTAACTCTTTATTTTAGAAGAAAGTCATTATCATAGAAAGCTACGCGCATCATCGCTCCGAGTTTTTCGTGGGCTTGGCCTAGAGCCTCACCAGACAGAGCTCGGCTTTCGGCCTCATCAAAATTGAGGTGCTTGGTGGCCGGCTCAATACTTTGCTCTACACGGGTCGATCAATCTCGTTTGATTCTGACCCTGGCCTCCGGCTTTTATGCACTCGGGTGGTATTCTAGAACGATACTTAAACTGAGTTTAAACAGAGTTCAGACTGTCGATAAAACAGTGCATGTTTTGATATCAAGTTTGAACTGAGTTTAAAAACTCAGTTCAAACTAGAATGCGACTTTAGCAGTGTCGACTGTCGATAAAACAGTGCATGTTTTGATTTGAATATCCTTCCCTTCATATCAAAACACAGTTTAAGTAGCGTTCTAGTTTGAACTGAGTTTAAGTAGCGTTCTAGAATAAATACCACCCAGGCCCGGTTTCTGAGTTGAGAATTTTACTAAGCAAATGGGTAAGTATTGTCCTGTCTCTGCAGATTTCTCACAAAAGAGCGTGACAGAACGATAGTTAAGTATTTGCTTATCAAAATTCTCAACTCAGAAAACGGGCCTTAGTGAGCGAGTAGGTGCGACAGAGATCTAATAGACGAAATTATAGTCTGGCCTAGAGCTCCTGAAAACCATAAAGCGGAGGAAAATGCAATATTTTGGCTACGTAATGCGCAACAACAAATATAACCTTCTGCAACTGATTCTGCAAGGGAAAATACAGGGTCGCCGAAGACCTGGGCGCCCAAAAACATCATGGCTGCAAAATCTCGCAGAATGGTCTAACACAAGCCACTCACAACTCTTCCGAGCCGCAACATCACGGGCCAAAGTGGCCGTAATGATAGCCGACCTCCGATAGGAGATGGCACCAAAAGAAGAAGATAGTGTGGCAGTCTGGTGGTGGTGGCTCTACCACGAGTTGGTAGTCCGGCAGACTACTGACTGACTTAAATCCTGTTATGCTTCAGGAGGGACAAAGAGCTCGCAGAAGTTTTCTCCACTTGGGACGATCTTGCGCAGTTGGTTCGAGATTGTTCCAGTCCAGACCGACCTGCCGCACCTCACTGGTGACCGATCGGCACCACGTGGATTTGGGGCGACCCACTCGCCGTTTGCCCTCAGGCAGCCTGAGGGACCAGACCTAAGGCCGGCTACGGCACCAGCATAACCGGTTTTGCCATAGTGAAACTTGCTTTGCCGATGCCGTAGGACTGCCGGACGTAACTTTTGGTAGAACCTCTGGTCTGGTCATCATCATCAGCCTGTTAACATGTGTTAAGGCCTCTTCATTCTCATACCACCTCTCACGATTCTGTGCCAGGCGCAACCACTGTTTTCCGGCTACTTGGGCTATGTCTGGCTGGTCTGGTAGGTAGAGATATTTTCGCTAATCTGGGCGACCATCGCCAAGTTACCTGTTTCCTGCTGGGCCTGTCCTCGTCATCCCGCGCGGACTCGTCGACGAGCGTGGGTGGCGCCACCGTGATGCCCTCGCCGGATGGCTGGAAGCCGAACTTGTTGGCACCATATTCTACCACGCGGACCTGGAACACGGATACCAGACGAGGTTATTATCCGATAAAGAGTCATGAATTGTTTTGTTTGTTTAGTTGGTCGAGCTACCTTTTTTTCAAAGACAAAGTGAATTTTCTTCCTTATCACTTTTGCTTTATCTGTTACTAGCTTTTGCCCGCGACTTCGTCCGCGTAGACTTTTTATTTCCCGTTTTGACAATAAAAAATAGCCTATAGCCTTCGATCAAGGATAAAACTAGATACAACATAGAACTCTGAAATGTGTCTGGAGAAATAGATGCCCAAATTGCCTTTGGGTGCTTATTTGCTCGTAGTCTATGCAATTAAAGTAAAACTGTACACTAATGCAATAAGGTTGACATTCGAATATTAGACGTATGGTCGAAATGATGTTTCGTATTGTTCTATTGTTCTATTTGTTTCTGTGGGGACAAGTTTTTATTGTGATTTTATACGTAATGCGGATTCTATGGGATTTAGTTCGGTGCCTATAGCACTCAGGGATAACGTAGCTTCCCATTAGTGAATGAATTTTTATAATCGGATGAGTAGTTTTGATGATTACCCCCTACATACATACTTACAAACTTTTTATCTATACAGGGTGTTAAAAGACCGCCAACAGACCCGAAAGCCACGCATACTAGACACCAAAACAAAGTACTTTTTCGATAAATTATTGCTGGGAAATGATTTTGGTTTTTGAGGTTATAATTTTGAAAAATATTATATCACGCAATGGACGTGTAACGCACAGAAGTCATATTGCGCAAGCGTAGGTATCAGAATATGTTACTTAAGTTTGAAGTGCCGATGTTTAGAATACATTGCGGGTTGCAATTTTAACGTCGTTTTTTGTAAGAAATATTCATAATTTTGATATGGCTTCTTGAGAAGGTATGTTAAGAACTAGATACTGAATACATTTCTGGAAAAAAAAAGTTTTGAAAAGTCCGACTTTGAACCTCATTATCTCGGAAACCGTTGATCCTAGTTCCTTGGGCAAAAATGTTCCTTATGATGAGGACAATACGGGGTTTCCCGCTTTGTTGGCGGTCTTTTAACACCCTGTATAATACTTATAAGTGTAGATTTATGTTTTAAAGATTATTATAAGGTTAAAAAAGAACAGGACGTCAACCCGCAGCCCGCAACCTCTTTCATACCGTGCAGGCGCTCTACCATTGGGGATTTTTCCAAGCATCAAAAATAGCACGAATAACTGTCAAAATCTGTCCATTAATCTGCGGTTTCCATATAAACCACATATTTAGTTTGGAAAATCCCTATTGAGCTCGGTACCGAGTCAAATAACTGTCGATGCAAATTTCCCAACCTCATTGTTACCCGTCTTACGGACGATGGGGCGCCATCTAGTGCGATAGTTTGCACTTATCTACACCACCCAACAGGCACGTATCCAGACTTATGGTTCGGGGGGGGACAAACATTGAAACAACCATGTGAACTGTGTGAAAATCGCTGCAATCACTGTACTATACTAAAATTATATAAGTATTTTTCTGTTTCCGCTGGCAGCCATTACGTCTAGTACCATATCAGGATCTGGCGGCAAAGCGGAATGAATAGACAATAGAGCGAGACCAGTAAGCCTCTCGCCCGCCATTCTATTCCTTAGGAAGGATTTTATTCTCTTTAGGCATGAAAATGACCGCTCCACAGATGCTGTTGAAACCGGAAGGGTGGCCAGAATATGTATTAGCCTGTTAATGGTAGGAAAGAAAACTTTGTCACACGTGTCTAAAATTTCCATAATTTCGACTGGTTTCTTATCTGTGTTTTTCCACTTGGCACACCACATACTGTACTCTGCTTTTATTAGTGATTCTCCAACACTTTCTTCCCAATAAATTTTCATATTTTCTAATTCACTTATCTTCCTCTCGTCCACATTTTTCGGAAGAATAATTTCTAAAGAAGAAAGAAGCTCTTTCATTCGCAAATCTATCATTCATGCGGTTCATGCCAGATATCAAATCGTCCAAGCACGGTATAAAAATATTTCTTTTGAAGTATTCTTCAGCATTATCGCTGGGAGGGTGGCTTCGTGCAGTTTGGTGGGCAGTAACTCGAGGACGCTGAATTTCTATTTGCAAGACATCTATCTATATTTTTATTTTATCTACTTATTGAAAGAACACGCAAGCGAATAAATAAACAGATGGCTTAAAACTTTTTTTTTTCAGTCAGATTTCGGGGGGGCATAAATCCCAACTATCCCCCCCTCTGTATACGTGCCTGCCACCCAATGCGTTCATCGTTGCAGACGAATTTTTTAACCTTTTAAAAATCTTTAAAATGTCTATGTAAATGGTTAGTGCTTTAGAAAATACAAGAAGTGTTATTTATGTGTTAATGAAATCATAAACTAAGGCCCGGTTTCTGAATTGAGAATTTTGCTAAGCAAATACTTTACTATCGTTCTGTCACGCTCTTTTGTGAGAAATCTGCAGAGACAGGACGATACTTACCCATTTGCTTAGCTAATTTCTCAATTCAGAAACCGGCAGTAAGTATGTGAGGCCTTCTTATTCGTATTCGTGCATCAATGCGGTCAAAACTCATCCACGCACTTCAACCTTTGATTGTAAATGTCAAATATCCTGGGAACCCTTTCTAAAGGTGGTCGTCCATGTATCAGTGAGCAATGCCCTTCACCTCGTTTGTCGATTGAAAACATACGTACTGGATGGATGTTACTAATCTCATTGAGTTCCTCAATAATTCTTCATACATCGTTGTATCTTAAAGAAAAGATTAAAGTTTCAAGTGATCAGTAAATACATTACAAACTTTGCCCGGTCAGATAAAAAGCCTTTAACAAAATTTCGCATTGACGGGTTCGATAACTCAGTTATCAACACAGACACGGTACCTACGCCAGAAATCACGGTTGTGTTTTTCAATTACATTTGCTTCAGGGGGGTTACCCTTGACGCTATTGCGTTCATATTTACTAAGTTTTAAAATAAATTTCTCATCAAATTCGCATAGTCATGCCTTGATTTTATATACGTTGTAATTTTTATTCAAAGGTATGCTGTTGTAGAATAAAAATATAAAATGCGTCTTAATTAGTATCTAAAATATAGACATTTGCAAATTGCACCATATTGAAAAATTGTGTCAAGGGTAGAGGGGCAGTTCTGTCTACCTTATACGTTTGGAACAGCAGGGTCTACCGGCTAAGACGAAGCCGATTACCATTGCCGAAAATCGAAGTTCGATTTTTGAAAAATGTACTGCCACCCAGTTCATTTTACTGCCACCCAGTTAATTTTTACCCGACTACGCGAAGCAAAAAGGAGGGCTATGATTACCCGACTACGCGAAGCAAAAAGGAGGGTTATGATTTTAGCAGCGTATGTATGTATGTATGTATGTATGTATGTATGTGGGTATGTATGTTTTTGTGTTCATCTGTTCCCTCGCAGAGCCTAAACTACTCGGCCGATTTCAACAAATGAGGTGTCGTTGGATTTGTCTTAATTACCCAAGTAACATAGGATAGTTTTATTTTGAAAAAAACCAAGATGGCGGCTGTACTGCGCCCTAAAGTGGTGGACCTAAAAATAAAAATTATCGGATACCATCGTCATGGGTATCAAATGAAAGGACTTTAAAAGACCTTTTCAAAAATGTATAACACATGTAGCGTTAACATAACAAATAGAACAAAAAATTCCAAAATATGTTTTTTTTTTGCCCTTCTTGGTTCTATTTTAGGTGATCATCCAAAATAACTAACTAAAAAGCTCAAAAAAATAATAGAAGTTAAAAACTAAAACCCGACTACTAAAAAGCTTAAAACAAGACCTGTTTATCCTTAAAATAGACTCATAGATAATTAATCTTAGTCGGAGGCCATCGGTTTATCGAATGCGAATGTGGTGTCCTCCAACTACGATTAATTATATTATCTATGAGTCTATTTTAAGGATAAGCAGGTCTTGTTTTAAGCCTTTTAGTAGTCGGGTTTTAGTTTTTAATTCATAAATCGAACTTCGATTTTCGCCAATGGTAATCGGCTTCGTTTTAGCCGGTAGACCCCCAGGTATTTTTCCCTAATTTTTTTTCGCCTCACAGTGTAGTGATTACCTTGCCAGTGTCATCCTTGTACCCGTACTTGCCCTTCACCTCTCCGTTGGGCGCCTTGGTCTCGATCTTGAACGACCCGTCGCCAGCCTCGTACCCGTACGTGTACGAGCCATCCTCGTTGTGCCTGGAACATCATCATCATAATAAGTTCCTGTTATGCCTAATCAGGGACATAGGGCTCTTAACGCGCGTAATATCAATCTCAGTTTAAAAGAAAGGCTAGTTAAAACGCTATCTGTCGATAAATTTTCATACAAACTGCGAGGTTTAATCTAAGATTTGAGTGATATTACGGAACTAAAACAGTGGAATAAACAGATGCCTTATTATTTTTTGTGGTTTGATTAATTTATGCTGCTGAACTTACTTTTTCAAAATTAAATGAATTGTACTGTATTTTACGGGCTGATTGCTGTTACACAGGCTGTCCTAGTGCAGAAACAGATGCTTATTAAATATTTGTTTTTGTTAAAATTATTCAGAGTTGGCTGGAAGAAATGTCTTTAGAAATAATTCCGCCCTCGTACACGTTCTCTTACTATCATGTTATTTTTTTTTATATTTTTGTGTGCAATAAAGTGTACGTATTCAAAACAAAAATATTATACGATCGATTCTACGATCTATTCTTATTTTTATGGGGAAACGAAAGGGCTAAAAAGCCGCGAAAAAGAGCTGCTTGCTTGCTTACACGCTGATTAGTGCGGGTGTAAAGTTTGAGTGAGGAATAAACGGAATTGAGGACTTCTTTGCTTTACTTTGCTTACCCGCGCAACCCACCCAATAGCCCTACTCTGTCGCCCTGGATTGACACTTTTGCTGTAATCATTGTGTGAAGAAGATTCAAGAGCCTTAACTCTCAATAAACCGTATCTTTGTTTCAATTCCTGAATGCAGCTTGACGACAATAGCGTTTTATTTTAAGTTTAGAGGATTTACAGCTCAATTTCAATGGATATTCCCTCATTCGTGGATCAATTACCTGTTGATCTGTTTCAAGATGGCTACGGGCGGTGCGTGGGTGGTCTTGGACTGCGACGAGATGTACCGCGCCGAGCGGTCGTCCTCCTCGTACTGTGCGCAGACGCACGTCACTGCCAGCGCTAACACTGTCTGGAATTTGAAAAGAAAAACACAGGTTTAGTAACTTAGATGTAGCCTATAATACACGTCACATTAGCTGAGCGGTGGTGGTCTAGTGGGTAGAACAGTGGACTCTGAAGTAAGAGGTACCCGGTTCGATTCCCAGTGCGGGCATGTATCTTTGTTTAATTTCAAAGTTACGTACATTTGTGAATTTGTAGTAGCAATACCACTCGCTAACGGTGAAGGAAAACATCGTGAGGAAACCCGCGGCTCAGTTGGCTCCACACGTATTGACCTGTCTTTCCTGTGGGCTTGGTCGACTAAGCTGTCAGGATGGTATAGGTGCTGGGCAAGCCTACTCCATCTAAAACAATGTCCCAGGCACTGCAGCGCCGAGTGGTCTCTTCACCTATCTAGTGTGAGTGAAGGTGCCACTGGACGCTGTATAAATCATCTCATTACGTAGCTGCAAAGGCCTTAGTAGTAGCTGAGTGGCTTCATAGTGGCTTGCACGCGTGGTCATTTAGCCCGAACTCTCTATCTGAGAGTTGGCCCCAGCTAAAAGGACCAGAGATATAAGGCCTCATACACCGGCTACAGACTTCTGCCAAAAAGTTCATTTATTTTTCATAATTTATTGGAGGAGATATTATTAGTTTTTTCACTGCCTTTTTGGACAACATCCAAGTGTCCAAAAGCGTACCGTCCGACGCATGTGACCATAAACGCAAAAGGCCAATAAACGCCAAAGACCTTACTCGCGTAGTACCAAATACGCAACATACCAAATACGTGAATTACCAACGTATCGTTCGATAGTAAGTAATAGAAGAAAAAGTATGTTGGTTAAATACAGCAACGCCCAGTGACATAATTTTCATGATTTACATAGTAGTACATAAACAAAAGCACAAGTAACTGGGGCAGTGATAAATAAGCCCATTATCTATCACAACACAATATTAGCCCATTGTGTTAAGTGATAGATTATGCAATTTAACTTCGCTTAACTAAGTCTACTCTCCTATACCACTTAAGTCTAGTATACATATTGTAGGAAAATATATGAAGTATGTGAATCTGCTACGGTTTTTTAATATTAAATTTAAATAAGATTGCGTTTTTCTATTGTTGGTCCTATAGAGAGGTGCTACTCTACCATGGAAATCCAAGGAACTAAAATATTACCATAGTCAAGGCTTTCAGTCGAACAAAAGTGTCGCCTTGTTAACCCTCCTTGGTTGGCGAAGTTAAGTGTGTAGATCTGTATTTGCCATTGACAATAACTTGCTTTACAATAATTGGCCGTCGATAAAACAATGTGAAATGAATTTTGACCTTGACTCTACTTGCAACTATTGTGTGTAACATAATAGTATCAAGTGGCTTAAGTAGTCTTATGACATTGTTTCAAAAAAAGTATAACATTTATCATGCACTGATAGTTTGGCTTCGAATAGAGTTGTTTAATATCACGCTGTGGCACTTTGGAGGCTGGATATTATTATCTATTTCTTTATCTAGCTGCTCTATCCTTTTCTTGAACAAGAAGTTAACAAATAACTTTTAAAGATATCTTCAGAGCGGTCAGCAGAAAAAATTGTCAAATAAGCCGTGCCCTATCTTACGTTGTTTTGTTGATTCCTGTTTTCACAAGAATAATAATTGCTGCAAAGGCCTTCTCTCAGAGAGAGAGAGAGAGAGAGAGCTTAATCACCAAGCGTGCTCAATGCGGGTTGGCGATTTTTGCGTTGAGGTTATAATGCCTCATACGCTCAGGTTTCCTCACGATGTTTTCCTTCACAGTCAGCGGGTGGTATTGCTACTTCAAATTCACAAATATACGTAACTTTGAAATGAATTAAAGTCATAGGTACATGCCCGCACCGGGAATCGAACCTGCGGGTCTTCCGAGTTCGAGCTAGTGGGACATGTACAATTGTACAGGCTACACAAAAAATGGTGCAACCATTGGGTACTCTACTTATGATTTACCGCTCGCTAACTCAGGTTTCCTCACGGAAGAAAACAAAAAATATTTACTCTAAAATGGCCAATGCGCTGCAATGAGGTTGCCTTTTTATTAAGCCCGAATTAAGCTCTGCCAGATTGGGCCGTGGAAAAAGGCCTAATGCCCAGGTAGGGAAGCACAACTTCAAGATAAAAGTTTTATCCCAACTATCGGGTAGCGGCATCTCGCTTCACGCGGTGAAATAAAGCAAGACGGCGATAGCCGATAATGGGATAAAACTTTTATCGTGACATTGGGCTTCCCTAGCAGATAGTGGGACATGTATAAGGCTTACTTTAAACCACCGGCCCAAGCCACAAAGGGCGTGTACTGCTCGCAAGTCTGCACTGGGGCCTTAGTTTGTAAAGCGCCTCGATAGGGTCCCAGTTGTAAGTTTAAATAACGATTTATTAATACTGTCTCTCCTTTTAATGTTTTTTCTAGTTCAATAGAGAATATTCTGATTTTAATATTAGAGGATTAGTACGCTGGCTTTGGGAAAAATACGACGAAACCCCGGTTTGTCCTTCTACTGGGAACCTACCGACACTGGAGGCCCTGGGGCTTAGTTCTGTAACACAATGACGTGTCGATAGGTTTCCAGTAGAAAGACAAAAACCGGCGTTTCCTTGTTTTTTTTTCCTACATCCAGCGAACTAACTCTCTAAAATAGCTGTAAAATCTGTAACGCAATGGTACCTATCGAGGTACCATTGCGTTACAGACTCAGGCCCCTGGACGCGGAAAGCAACGGGCGAGTTATTTAGAGGCCACAGGCTTGCGACACGGTGCCCGTTCACTGCCCACTTGTGTCCACTAAAGCCTTTTAGCAAGAGTAGAAAAAGGCTTAAGTTGTTACTTGTGGTTGTGACCTTATCAATCTTATCATGTTTGAAATTGATAAGGCTATCTACTCTCTACTTAAGCTAGCGTTTGGTTGTTTGTGAAAGTTCAATTTCGTTATAAGTAGACGTAATCGCAACCAAATTAAGAACATATCTCATAAGTCAGAGTTATTTGACAAGAGTTTTTTTGGAATGGCACCAAAACTCTTTAACAAGTTACCAAAAACCCTGCGAGACGTCGACAATATTCATCAGTTCAAGCGCGATTTATTTAAACTGTTGTTATCTAAAAACTATTACAAAGTTACAAAATTTTTGGAGGAATATGCATTTTAGGTTAACGTTTTCCATTCTTAAAATTACTCTTGCTACACCTAATTGGTAAAATTACATTGATACACTTACTAACATAAGAACACCTTTGTTAAACCACATGTAAATTATGGCAAATAAATTAAATTGAATTGAAATTGAATTGAATTCGTTCTCGTAATAAAGCAAAAGTTTGCTTAATTTTTGATGCATGTTTTGTTTAGTTAGGCCTAGATTGCATCCGAAATAACTTAAAGAGCTATACTTCATGACCTTACTCCACAGTGGCGCCAACTAGTGTGCACTAAAATGGTAGCCGTCATTATGTTGTCGTTATACTTCACTGTATTATAATTAAGTGCAAATGAAGTAAACCTATGTTTTACAAACTACAGACAAGTGCCAATAGTTAAAATGATCTCGCCTTCAAATCACCAGTAATAAGGCCAGATAGGTCTAAAGGAACCACTGGACACTAAAACTGGAACACCGCAGCAAACTTTGATAACTTGTTATTGTGACGTCACTTACTTATCAGTTGGTCATATCTTGATTAGGTAGGTAGCATGTTATTATCACGCACTTTCAATTCGTTATAAAGATATTAGTTAGCTTATGTTATGTTGTAATTTTGATTAATCATTTGGGTTTATAATTTCTTATCGAATCAAAGTTAACAAAATTCAAAGAATATTATATTTTGGAGAAAAAAAAGTTTTCTTGTGAACATTATGCGTAGGTATACCAAACTTTGTATAAAATGTTTTTTTTTTTAAGTTAGGTTTTACAGATAAACTCCAAAACAAAAAAGAGTAAACAGCGACACCAACCTACTTTTCACTGTCTTCATGTTTTTGGAATCTTCTTCGATAAATAAAAAAAAACTGCAATGACACATAAAAAAAACAAATCCAAACAAACATACCAGTCTCGTGATCGCAGCCATGGCGGTGTGGGAGGCGCGGCGCGGGCGCAGGCTCGTTATATACTCGGAGGAGGGGGCGGCCTTTCACGCGGGTGCGCCAGGAGGGGTGCGTTGCTAGGCAACGAGGGTTGCCACCAAACGGGATGGGGGGCTGCTCGGTGCTTCAGGATTATGGGGATAAAAACCTTCGCGATAAAAGCTCCAGCAATGCGCTTGGTTCTAACAAAGTTGGGGAAATGGATAAATTAATGAATTGTTCGACATGATATGGGAAATATTACTATTAATATAATAATTAATCTTCTATAGTGCTTGAGTAAACCTAAGAAAACAGTATAAGTAATTTTTATTTAATGTTAATTTAGTCAAAATGGGACAAATCTAGCAAGAGCTGAACCGCACTGACCGCACTGATAAAAATGTTCTCAGAATGCGTTATTAAGAACCCAACAATCGATAGAAGAAGCTCAAACTCGATGTGACGAGTGCAAACTCAGCAGTAAGTAAACTACAAAATGAATTCCAATGAAACCGTCTAACCACATTAAAATCGCTATAATGAAACATAAATGTACTAGCTTACAGCAAAACACACACTTACATCTGTCATTTAAGTATTTTTAGCACTTGTTTTTTATTGTTCTTAGAACTCTCATTGCTTGAAACCGATACGCATTTTTTTACGACCAATATGACGCATTTTAATATTGATAAGGTTCCAAACTTTTCATCGTATAAAACAATCCATAAAATCATATCGTATGTCAGGCACATCTCAACTGACCCTGAAATATGAAGCGGAACCGTGAAATAAACCGAAAATTATTCAATGACCCAAATATTTCCTGAAAACAATTCGTCATTCCGTAGCATTTGTGCAACGCGACGCGCCGCGCAAGTAAAAGACATCAACGCGCTGCCCGTGCTACGAGACGCACGGTGCATGCATTTTTAGACGTATTCGCTACTTGAGTTGTTGCGAAAAGCTTCTATAATGTAATGGTATGATTCAATATGAATTTGTTCAGTAATATTTTGATTATTATCGTGCATTACTTTTATGATTTAAATTGAGTAAGTGCTAGGAAAGTTTTCAATATTCCACATTTATCCTACTTATAAATTTATGGTAATTTTTCTGTACAATCACTCACACGAACTAATAAAATAAGTTGGAAGTTTTATCGTGTTTGTATGTTTTCTGTAAGCTTTGTTTGCCTTTTCATTTTTTCTGACTCACCTTTCAGAACCAGATCATAACATGGAAGTTTAAAGATCAACTGGTCCCAAAAAGGTGTCCAACTATCCAGCCCGGAAGCTCTCAATGAAACAATAATCTCTTTTCGGCAGGGACTTTATTACCTATCAAAATGACGAAGTAGATAATGAATAAATAAAGGCCTTTTCGCATCTACGTATTGAGATGATTTATACAGCGTCCAGTGGCACCTTCACTCACACCAGTTGGGTGAAGAGACCACACGGCGCTGCAGTGCCTGGGACATTGTTTTAGACGGAGTAGCCTTGCCCAGCACCTATACCATCCTGACAGCTTAGTCGACCTAGCCCACAGGAAAGACAAGTCATAAGCCGCGGGTTTCCTCACGATGTACAATATTAGAGCAGATAATACTTGAGACTAATTCCTTGGAAATCTTCCACACGATAGATATCGATGCAAACTTAATAGAAAAACGAATTAACCATGACACCTACACCTACAGTCTTGGCCTTGCTTGAGGTGTAATTTCTGTTTTTCCTAACAAAACAATCGTACAGTTTAAGTTGTGAAATCAATCCTTCATCTATTGATTCAATATTTGAGACCTTGAAATAAAAAGATAACCTACTGTTTAGATGAATAACCAACCAAGTCCATGCAAAAACCACACAATAAAGTTATGTAAGTAGGTTTTATGATGCAATGAGTTTAAAAGTCACTGTAATACAATAACTATTGCTGACGAATTGCAAAGAACCGCATGGAAATTAGCTGGAGCAGGCCTCGGCACCGACTGCATTCTTCGTTTATGTAAAGGTCACAAACCGGTGCACCTTCCATAGTTAGGCTTTTTCTTCTTGATGCCTAAGTGAAACTGATTATAGTTTTGCCATTGATTCTTTGATTTATTATAGTCCATTTACCACCGTAGTTGACATGAACATTTTAATTTATTTCTTCTTAGGTTTTATTTCTTCCTGTTATCCTCAATTTTTTTTTTTAATTGACATTGTTTGTCCAGCCCATTGAATGGAGCCCCATTAATGTTATTTTTATGCCAACCCTCGTTTAGAGCTCATCGGGTTTCCCTGTCAACCTGTCAAGTACTGTACGAGTATATTATGTTTAAGCTATGCTTGTAGCTTGTAAATGGCTTCTTACAAACTTAAAATCTCTTTATTATTCCTTTTTTTCCATGCCGTATAAGTAGAAAATAATTTCCCTATTATTAAGATGCCATATCACTTAAGAATCAATTGCAATTTATAAATAAAGCCACTGACATGTCGGTGCAACAATAAATCCTTGCGGAGCTGGTTCGACCGCGGAAGTGTGGGGGGCGACCTTCGCTTTACTTTCAACATTCACCAACAGATATATGTCCGTGTGTATTTATAAAAATATAGGTAGTCATAAATTGATAGAGGAAAGTAGCTTTTGCGTGAGACTTTTTAGATTTAATAAATATATATTTACAAACTTATAACACACTAGCTTTTGCCCGCGACTTCGTCCGCGCAGGCTTAGTTTTTTCCCCGTTATCACAATAAAAAATAGCCTATAGCACTCAGCAATAACGTAGCTTCCCATTAGTGAAAGATTTTTTTGAATCGGATATGTAGTTTTGGAGATTACCGCCTACCTACATACATACTTGCAAACTTTTTCTCTTCATAATATTAGTGTAGATAGAGACTCACATTTTCATCCACACTAGACGTGTGAAGTGACCACTCAGGCGCTGCAGTACCTAGAGCAAGTTTGGTTAGGTTAGACGGAGTAGGCTTGACCAGCCACTTAACATCTTTTCAGCTTAGTCAACTTACAGAAAAGACTGTCACTACGCAACGAGCCATCTAGATTTCCATGACTTTTTCACGAGTGAATAAAAAATTGCTGTTGAAAGAAAAAAGAAAGCGCTATAAAAATTTTTCATATATCTTCTAACCAGCTAGGGCCCTCCGGTCCGTAAGGACCGAATCTCAAAGCGCCCTGATTTCATTGTGCCTAAATTTAAATTTGCCTTTATCCCATAATGCCTGAAATGCGTAATGACTTAATTTCAGTTCGCGTCACGATAAAAAAAAATCCGCTATGAGTTAGCGCTTTATTTCACTGCGTGAAGCGAGATAAAACTTTTATGGTGAAGTTGTGCTCCCCTAGCTGTTATGATATCATAACAGGATATCATCCTATCATAACAGGGCATAGGATAGATATGATGATAGGATAGATAAGAATGAAGGGGCGAGCGAGAGGTTTAAGTTTTTATAGACTTCTATAAGCTAGGTGCTAGGCTCATATCCCAACGCCCCACCTCAATTAATTCAATGTAGTGAGGTGTTAAAAATACTCGTTTGCATGTCACATTACGTTTGACCTTGCTACACTGCACTTGACATTCCGAATATGAGCAGTTTATGCGAAAATGAACCAGTTTCGAGTTTGAAACGGACGCGATTTTAGTTTAATTGATCCGTTTATTGCTTTAAAGCTATTAGATATGTACTTGTTTTATGGAGATACATTAAATAATAATGGTGAATTATTAATCTCGTTTCATGGATTTTTTGTACAATTAATTAGATATTGCTCCTAGTTCTAAAACAAAGTAAAAACTAGTCTAAATACCTATTCGAAGTTGGTATCACTGCCTGCTTTTTGCAAAAGCGGTGATTGATCTTATTACTTATTGAACGAGCGAGCGAAGCGAGCGAAGTTCTCCGAGTCTACTGGAACAATCCGGCGTTTGTATGTATGTATGTATGTATGTATGTTTGTATGTTTGTATGTTTGTATGTTTGTATGTTTGTATGTTTGTATGTTTGTATGTATGAATGTTCGTTCGACGATAACTTGAGTAAATTTGGTCGGATCGTTATGAAATTTGGTAAGCAGGTAAATAAGGTAAAGAGAATTTTTAAGTTCGAACATGAACCAAATCGGTCGAGGGGTTGCTGAGATATGGGGTCGCGAGTTCAAAGTTCGGGGCGAACCACTAGTGTTAAAGTGGTAATAGAATGTCACAACCTTATCCTGTCTCTTGTCATGCGCGAAACAGTGCACTTTGAAGTCATGATATTTCATACCGCGTGATATCACATTATATCATGACACCATGACAATTCACCACACGTCATGAAACATGTCATTTTATTACAGTACAGTGCATTCATTTCATTACACCAGATGATATTATGAAGCATGACACATGGCATTTCAGTACACTTCATTGCAGCACAGTTAATTCATTTCATTACACCAGATAAAGGCATGACACATGGTATCTCTAGACACTTCATTACAGTACAGTGCATTACAGAAAATGTGCTGAAATGCCATGTGTCATGCTTTATTATCTCGTGTAATGCGTAATAATTCATGACACCGTTGTGTCAAATGTCTTTTGTGATATAACGAGCATTACCTGCATGTCTACTCCTGTCCCAGTTCAATATGTGGAGTAATGAAATAAAACTCGGTATAAGATAAGTCTCTCTCTGAGAGAAGGCCTTTGCCCAGCTAGTGGGACATGTACAATTGTACAGGCTACATCTTACTTTTTTTTTAAGACTAGCTGGCCCGGTGAACTTCGTATCACCTGAAATAGTTTGACTCTCCGCGTCAAAAATGGCGATTCCAATACAAAATTACCAATTTTTATTTCTTCCGTTTTTCAGCTAATCCTTTAACTTTTCCCATATTTCTTTGCTTATAAACCTACCCTGAAGTATGGTGAACTAAACAAAACAGTAAATATGCAAATCGGTCAAGCCGTTTCTTAGTTTTAGCGAGACTAATGCACGGCGATTCATTTTTATATATGTATACAGAATACAGATAAGTCATGCGGTTTTTTTTATATTTGAAAGCAGGTATTCTAGCGTGTATTCTTCATCATCATCATCATCAGCCTAACACCCACTGCTTAGTAAAGGCCTCTTCAAGTCTTCTTCATGCTCCTCTTCATCCACAAGTGTTCGTAAATATGATTTTATTTAAATGTGTTGAGCCGTTTTTAGATGGATTAGGCTTGCCCAGCACCTATACCATCCTGACAGCTTAGCTTATCCATCTAAAAACAATGTCCCAGGCACTGCAGCGCCGAGTGGTCTCTTCACCCATCTAGTGTGAGTGAAGGTGCCACTGGACGCTGTATAAATCATCTCATTACGTAGATGCAAAGGCCTTTGTAGTTGAGCCGTTAATTAGATATGCAGTATGCTAATTTGAAGCTCAAATGTCGGGGTACTTTAAATTTTTAATTTAGTACAATATTTTTTTGGAACTTCTTTACTACTCGCAAAGCGGAGAAATACATCGTGAAGAATGTATCAGTATCATGTATCTGAAAATCATGCAGATTATTGGCTGAAAATGTAGATAAAATAAAAAAGGTAGGTACTGTACCATCTTCTCTTTCAAGCTCGTAAAACGAATGCTACGGATGATACTCGTAGTTATATTTTACAATTGGTGGCCTTATTGTTATATTTGTATGTACCTGCTACTAACAATAAAACACTCAGGGTGCGGTGGAATAACAAGGTGACAGTCATACAATAGACGCTACAGAGCAACATATCTTATGCTTCCTGTAACTTATAATGACTCTACTTATAAAGTCACTGTGGCTTCCTCCATGTGCGTAGATGACTGGGTTATTTATTAAAATTTCAAATATGATGACTGCATTCTACGTTAAATAATTTCCTATTTTTATTTGTTATTACCAAACAAATTTTTAGTATAAATTTTACAAATTCTTAGCAAGGATTGAAAGAGCTTTCTGTTTTACCAAAGAAATAGGTATTGACTATTTATTTTTTCTTACCTAAAAAGGATTCCGGTTTTTTGTTTGGATACGGATTTATAAGAAAACAATAAATAGAGATTCCTTTCATCTTTGTTAACAAATTCCTCACCAGCCGGGCTGAAGCCCTTTTCTGCAGTGCCGAGTTGTCTCTTGACCCATCTAGTGTAAGTGAAGGTGCCACTGGATACTGTATAAATCATCTCATTACGTAGATGCAAAGGCCTTAGTTTTTGGACAAATAAAGCTGAGTCGCGGGCAGTTTGGGCCTCCCGCTTGCACATCATCGAAATTAAGTAGGTAACCGGAAGCAAAGGAAACACCATCAGATTCATAAGACGTAACATTTTGTATTTGTTTGATCGATATTTACAAACAGTTCACGATCATTCGGCGGACATGTTGAAATCGATACAACAATTGGCATTATGCGCGTACGCATGCAGCTTGCTAATATTCTATATTGTTTGTACGTTTAGTAATACATATTAGGTAAGAGAATTGGTAGCAGGTACTTACATAGTAGTTCTTGGATTGAAAATTAAATTGATGGTGAAAATAAAATTCTAAATAACAATGAAGAATACATAAGATTACATTTTATCACATAACTGTATGCAATACAAGTTGAGCAAGTTGGTATATACCCCTAAACAAAATTGTACATTTGAAAACATATACCTTCGTATGAGATACCTACGTATAGATTTTTACATAAATAAAATAGTAAAATGAAGAAAAGTACAAAAAAATGCATAATGAGCTAAAAAAACTCACAATAACGCTCGCTAAAAAATAAGAAAAGTTTAAGCCACGTCTCAATTACCTCGAAAAATATTGACTAGTCATAACAAATATTGTAAAGAAAACCTTGTATAAAACATCCGTAAACTTAAGTTCAAACCGACGCGACCGTTTTGTACATTATTTTATTTTGTAACTAAAAGTATGATTTCAGGAATCAACCAGTAAAATTAATTGAGTAAGATCCCGTATTAGGATCGAAGTTTTGGGCCGGGTGTCCGAAGAAGGGGTTGAAATCCTGGTAGTTTTGGTATTGTTGAGGCTGGTAGCTTTGCTGCTGGTAGTTTGGCTGCTGGTACTGCTGGGGTTGGTAGTTCTGCTGCGGCGTGTAAGCTTGGTAGGAGAACTGCGGCTGTTGATGGTAGATCTGGCTTTGAGGCCGGCTGTCTTGGCCAAACTGTTGTGGTTGTTGGCTGAACAGGTTTGTCTCCTGTCTGAAGCTAGGACTTGAGAACTGCTGGGGCTGGTAGTTCTGTTGTTGGTAGTTTTGCTGCTGGAAGGCAGGCTGTTGGACCTGGGCTGGTTGGACCTGGCGGAAGGACTGCAGGGGCGCGGGGCGAGACTTCTGGGCTCGGCTGTTGTACTTGGGGTCTTCGTAGATTTTGGGGTCTTCCCGGTACTGTCCGTCGTCTTCTTGTCCGTCGATCAGCGCGTTCGTTGGGTGGTCGTTCAGGGTCGGAGGAGGCACCATGATGCCGGTACCTGGAATAGGAAAGTTGGGTTTCATTACCTATGGGCATCGTCAAATCCTATTTTTATTCTATAAATCGAAAATATAGACAAATATAAGAAACTAATTTGAATATTTTCTTAATATTTCTTTTTTATATAATTTATTTCTAAAAGTTTTGTGTATGACGTCACCACTGGCATTATGTGCTTAGTTCATTGCATTCATTGATGCTTTTAAAAAATAAAAATATGTTGACGTTTGACAAATGTCAGTGTCAAGTCAACAAGAAGGTTATTTTATTTGACACTTTTGACAGTTGTTTTTTTAAATATTTGTAGGCAATGGAACTACCGTATTAGAGGCTATGATGACGTCATCGAAAGAAAAATTAAGTAAACATTTTTGGCGATAAATATTAATATACCGTTTTAATTTTACTTATTTAAACCCCTAATAGTAATCAGTACCTATCCCTTTTCCTCGAAATAGTTTTCAATTTCCGACAATCGATGCCTCACTGATCAATGCCCATTGTCCACTCTGCCATAACTTCCATTCGAGGGATATTATTTATTGGGAAACTTGACGAGAATAGATGCACAGGGGTGATTCGGGCAGCTTTAAGGCTGTTCTACCTTTGCTTTTATGGGCATTCTGTACAACATACTGTCGCTTAAAATAGATAACTCGGGTTACTTCTCTACTTATCAGAGCGCAACAGTCCAAATTAAATAAATACATCTTAACAACATAATAGAGGTAACTGCTGCATGAAAAACAATTTCACAAGTAAGTGAGTCACTTAAGTTATTCTCTCTAATTTAATATTGAACAAGCCGCCGCCAACCAGGCCGTGAAGGTCGGGTCTAGTGGGTGACTAGTCCACTAGTGACCAGAGATGTGGATTGGGCAACAACCCTGATGCCCAGCCAGTGAGACTGCCAATGAAACTTTTTGGTGCTTTGATACGAGTTTACGGCTTTTGTGGCCAGTAAAAAGGTTACGATTTTGTGAACATATTTTTCTTAATTTTAATTAAGGAACTTTTTGCTACTGTTTTGGACCTTTTAACTTTTTGAAGTACTTTTTTTAATGAAACTACGCTACAAATGTCACCGATACATACCGCAAACAAAATAAAAGTGGCTTTACGTTTCTAGCTTTATAAAAAGTAAAAAGAGTTGATTGAACCCACCCAGTTTTTTCCTAAGAACTAAGTGCCTACTCTAATAAAAACTGTCGGACTGGTTAACCTTACATTATTATTATTATTTTATTCATGAGATGAATTAAAACTAGTAAGTAAGTATAAAATGTTGTCGTAATTTGACCCAGATTCAGTTAATATTCTGTTTACACATTTGGTATGTGCCTTAAAACTGGTACGATGCTGTTCAGAGTCAATGCAATCGGGATTTGAAGCTTGACTTTTCGTTGGGCTAAATATTTCTTAAGTTTTGGAAAATAGAACATATTTTAAACACACTTAACCCAAAAAATTCATAATTTTAGTTTATTTCGCTATTTTTGATACATAAACGAAGACTGTTGATCAAACCATTAAAAAATAAAAAGAAAATTATTTTCTTTCTTTTCTCGAGTTAACGGCGCAATCCAAATATTTTTTGCTGTCACAGTCAGTATGCATGATTTGATTAAGCAAAAAGGTCGATACAACCTCAGACCTTATTAAACGTCGACAGGCTTTTCTCTATAGAAAAGCCTGTAGAGAAAAGATCCATAGAGAAATTTTCTATAGAGAAAAGCCTGTCGTCGTTTAATAAGGTTTTATCAAATCCTATACGACCTCTATTCTAAAACAACAAAAATATCCATGAAATAAATCCTTCCTCTTATCTTCATAACTTTCCCGTTTGCCTACCTGTTACTTGATTACCTGTGGTTTAAGCACAGACCAGTGCATTGCCAAAAGTAAAAAAAAGAAATCCTTACCTTGCGGCTCAAATCCTCTCTTGCTGCTGGCTCCATACGACACCTCCCTCACTTTGCCCTCTGCGTCCACATAGCCGTACTTTCCAGCTACGTCTCCGCTGGGGTACTTGGTTTCTATCTTGAAGGACCCGTCTGCGGCTTCGTAACCGAAGCTGTAGGAGCCGTCGTCGTTCTGCCTGTTGATCTGTTTGAGGATGGGCACGGGTGTGGTGGTGGGGCCGTACTGCTGGGCTGTGGCTAGCGCTGCAATCGCCGCAAACAGTGACGCCTGGAAAATGTAGAGAAAAGGATTTGGTTAGGGTGGCATTAAAAGTCGTCATCTCAAGCTCAAAGGTAGGTGATCTCAGAAAAGTCAATGGTAATAAAACGAGTGTTAAATCCGTTAAAAATTGTGTTTAAATTATGTCTAATGCTCGTACAAACCTAAGAAAATAGCAAATGATATTAATGTCAAGCATTGGCTAATGTCAATGGCAATCCCAAGATAGTGTCTATCAATATGCTGACAGCTACTCACTCAAGTTTGACATGCCAAGACTTGACTTTTCTGAGTTCACCTACTTTAGATCGAGCTCAAGTAATTGATCTCAGACGACTATTAATGCCACCCTTAGAGTGATGATAACTTCGCGAAATTCACACATATCTTTATTTAAGAGGGTCGTTTTGAGGTCAATTTTGGTGGTATATCAAAAAGCTTCAGTCTACTCATAACCACGGCAGTTGTAATGATGCTGAATTGTGGCTACCTAATACACGTTTACAACCTACAAACCCTACTTTGGACAGTCGGGTAAAGACGGTGAAAAACTTTGTGACATAACTTGAATTTTTCATCTTAATATTTAACCAGCTAACACATACTCCAATTACTCTAGATCACACATTGCTGCTATTTTATTCATCTCAAAGTGTACAATTGCCTACTTATTCATTCAAAGCTACTCGACTCAGACAAAATGCTGACCTCATTTAGCCCATTCAGTCACAGGTTCACGCTGCTGGAACATTTTAGGCATCTGTCTTTATTTTGTTAAGTAAAGTTTAAGTGCCGCATCGAATGCAAGATTTGTAGATGTAAATGATGTGTCGAACGCAAAATAATGATGCAGTTACGAAGATTTACTAACGTGAAGGTTCTAGCATCTTTAGGTTTTAAGCTGCGATCGCTAACCTACTACGATTACTGCGATTAATAAGTAAATACCTACTTAAGTTTCGTTCTGTCACGCTCTTTTGTGAGAAATTTGCAGAGACAAAACGATACTTACGTAGGTATTTGCTTAGTGAATTTCTCAATTCAGAAATCGGCAGTATGACTATGGCCCGGTTTCTGAGTTGAGAATTTTACTAAGCACATACTTACGTATCGCTCTGTCACACTCTTTTGTGAGAAATCTGCAGAGACAGGACGATACTTACCCATTTGCTTAGCAAAATTCTCAACTCAGAAACCGGGCCTATGATTATTATAAACGGACCATAACAATACGTGTAGTTTTGTGTATTATTTGCGCTTGGTTCACTAATGTTTACGTAATAAATTGAACTTAAGAGACCCCTGTAGGACCGTGGGAACTCGGCGATGGCCAAGCGCGTGAAACACTGTTTTCTATAGCTGTTTCACCCAGAGCGAGACGGGGCGCGGGAAAAGTAAGAGGCAATGCGGCTGTATAAGTCTACGTGTGTGCGTGTCCGTTCCGCGATTATGAAGTTGTAGTTGTAATGCAATAGATCTATTTTCCCAAATTCTTTCGTAGTTCAGCTGCCATTTCTACATTTTATTAGCTTTTTCAAAAATCTTTTTTTTCTGACAAGTACAATACATTATTGATGTTCCCAAGGTAGTTAGACTTCAATAGACAATGTAATAATGTAAGTAAATAACAGCTGAAAGTAACCCCTTTTTCGGTGCGAACAACACATCGCTCTAATTTCTTTCAGGCAATTGTTTTTATTATAAAAACTATTTGTCAACCTCCGTATTGGTCATCTACTGATATAAACCAAGTTTCAGCAAAATCCAGCCTGTAGTTTAGAAATTAAACCTGGAATACGTTTGTATGGGAAAATGGTGCTCTAGCACCCTCTTCAGTTTTCAAGAAAGACTAGTGCTTACTACAGAAGATTTGGACGTGAAGGTGTCTTACGGTTTAAATAGTGCCTATGAACTCAAAAAGCTTATATTTATACACAGATACATACACAAAAAAATCGTGAAGTGTGTATGTGTGCATTGCTCTGGCAGTCGATTAATTTATCTCACTAAACTACGCGTCAACTTGCTGACATCGACCATGGTAGTATTCTTTTTATCAACCATGTGCAGTGTGGATTGCAAATGGTCGATACTTCTTAAATCAACCATTCGCAATCCACACAGCGACTTTACAATTCGCGCCGCTCCACTTCGGAACCCTAAAAGCGTTTTTCAACAGAGTTACTACAATCAACCAATAGCCGACGTGCCTCGGCACGTATCTACGTAACACAATCAAACAAAGGAACAGGAATTACGTCGCCGACGTCCAGTGAATGTCCTCGGGCAGCCTTGAGGACTGTCCGTACAGCACTGCTGCCCTAAGGGCTTGTTCACACCAAGCGTATCGTACCGGGAGGTATCAAGTCAATGACAAAATATTAAAAAAAAAAAAAAACTTTACTGTAAAAAGGTACACTGTTATTGCACTGATTCCGAGTAATTTGCTGCTATCTGTTGAGGAGTTCCGTTCTCCATATCCGAAGTTCTTCATCAGAACTTCACCATTTTTATGGGACTGCATGGAAAGAGGTATAATCTTTGAAAAGGTCCAAAAATTCTTATGGATTGTGTAATTAAAGGGCAAGATATGGTGAAGACAGTCTACCTAATCTGAGCAATACCTACCCATCTTGATTAACTTTCAATTGTTATACAATGCGCCATGCGAACTTCTTGCCTGCTGTAGGTATGCATACTGTGAATACAACCTAAGAATAAGTTTAGCAGCTAAGAAATCTGTTGATAACTACATATTTTTGTCAGCAATGTAGAGCGTGCTGCGGTATTTATTGAAATTCGTCAATTTCTGTTGGTAAGAAAAGTATTTTGTTTTGGTAAGCATTCTGGGAAGGAATAACAATGGTGTCCTCTATTAATTGAACAAGCGAGCGAAGCGAGCGAAGTTTTCCGAGTCTACTGGAACAATCCGGCGTTTGTATGTATGCATGTTTGTATGTATGTTTGTATGTATAAATGTTCGTTCGACGATAACTTGAGTAAATTTAGTCGGATCATTATGAAATTTGGTAGGCGAGTAAACGAACCTGGGACATTGTTTTAGACGGAGTAGCCTTGCCCAGCACCTATACCATCCTGACAGCTTAGACCGCCTAGCGTGTGGAGTCAACTAAGTCGCGGGTTTCCTCACGATGTTTTCCTTAACTGTTAGCGAGTGGTAGGTATTGCTATTACAAATTTACAAATGCACGTAATTTCTAACGTAACAATGTCCCAGGCACTGCAGCGTCCGAATGGTCCCTTCAAGCCATCTACAGGGTGCAATCGAATTCGATAGCGGAATTCAAAAATATCAGCTGTTCCATTAAGGCGCTGGGCATAGTGAATTAGCCCGCGCGCAAAAAAAATGCACAAAAACGATTCCTGTATCAAATACACTTAAAAAATAGAAAACGTTCACATATCAAACCCTAGAATTAGGTGAGAGCTATCTAAAACAGCCAGTTTTGTGTCGATACCCATTACAGATTGCAAGATATTTTGTTTGAAAAAAAGTGCGCCGCCTATTTTTTTTCATTAAAAATATCTTCAAAACGTTTATGAATGTCAACACGAAACTGGCTGTTTTAGATAGGTCTCACCTAATTCTAGGGTTTGATATGTGAAAATTTTTGATTTTTTTAGTGTATTTGATACAGGACTCGATTTTGTGCATTTTTCTTGGCGCGCGGGCTATTCACCACCAAATGAATGGAACAACTGATATTTTTTTAGCTCCATTTAAAAGTTAAGTTAATAGATTTTGGTTGTTAAGAAAATAACAAGCTTTGTCTTTAGGCAAGTGTGTTGCAAAAACAAGAAGCCTTTAAAATTCCCATCTACGTTGAAACACTTCGATTACTTTTCTCGTAGCGCAAATTGTAACAATTTTCGAGAACATTTCGCTGCAGGTTGCTGCTGCAATTTTGTAAAATATTATGACGAAACACTTTTGTAGCTATATTTATTGTTTCATATCTGGTAAATGATCAGCAAATAGGCTCTTTCCTAATACTGGAGCAGTAGTACAGGATTGCTTGATAAGTTTGCTCGATAAAACTTCTATATTTCTTTCTTGTACGTCAGAGTGTACACTTTTGTTGTAAAGTCGCCCGTAACGTAACCGAGTAGAGTGCTAGCGTGTAGTAAGTGTCGACTTGCTGTTGTATGTACCGGCTTGCAAATGGGAAGTAGAGCAGACATCGTTTTCCGCCGTACCAACATAATCGTTTACTACTGTAGATAAGTGTAAGTCTTGTTCAATCGAGCAACAGCGATCTTGTTTTAGTAGCGTTAATGAAAACTCATTGGCAATCATTACATCGATCAAAAACGTTACTTCCAAAGATTAGTTGTATCTCGTAAACCAGAATAGGCAGTATTGTAACTGATTAGGAAACACCTAGAAGTCACAGCTGTTAAGACCAACAGATTCCTTAAGTTGGTAAGGAAAAGGGAGATCAGGAGCCAATTTCAATTATTAGGCAGGGGGAATTCAGGGCAAGGTTTTTGTCAAAGAGATAGGTCGCCGATTGAGGAACCGTGGGTTTGACTACCGCTCCGGGGCATATCTGATGCAGAGGATCTCCCTGGCGGTTCAGCGTGGTAACGCTGCTAGCGTCATGGGGACCTTTGGGTCGGATGTGGCCCGGGGTGGTTTATTTGAGTAGTTTTTTTTTTCTTTGTCATGTTTTTTGTGTTTTATTATTGACATTATTTCTTTTATTTTTATTATTTGGACGAAGCATAATGTGAATTTTAATGTAATTTTGAAATTTGAAAAAAAAAATTAGACTCCTAGGCAAGATACCAGGCTAAAGGAGACCCAATATATCATGGATGCAAAATTGCGCGAATGGTTCGGGCAAAGCATCGGCTTATTATTTCGTTTGGCGGAATCGAAGGACGAGATAGCCAAACTCGCAAACCTCCGATAGGAGACGGGTCGTAAAGAAGAAGAAGAAGACTCCTTGGAGTGAGGGTTGGGAATTTGCGTAATACAATAAGATAGAAGTCAGTGGACCCAATTAACTGGGGCTCTACCGGCTAAGACGAAGCCGATTACCATTGGCAAAAATCGAAGTTCGATTTATGAAAAATGTACTGCCACCCAGTTAATTTTTCATAAATCGAACTTCGATTTTCGCCAATGGTAATCGGCTTCGTTTTAGCCGGTAGACCCCCTGATGGAGGCATTGCAATCAGTGGGCGAAGTTGTGTCTCGCGAGAATTGCAAGCAAAATGCAACATGCTCTATATTTTTAATGAGCTATCTCCCCGAGGTGTGGCCATACCATTTTCGCCTTGTCACCTGCCAACAGCATTCCAATCGGTGATGCAACAGTTAATTAACCCCTTATTGCTTCAACTTAGAGTCCAAATTCGATTGTTAAGTAACAGGAGACTTCTCGTTATAGATTTGATTTGAACAAGGTCGCTGAGTGTAACTAGACCTTCTTTGCAAGGTATGACATGATACTACAGAAGTGATATCTCAACAAAATGTTATATTATGTTGACGCAAATAGAGCTTAGGTATGTTTAGCTTTATGCTCTTACGATGCCTAACTATGGTCGTTTCGATAACATTAAACCTTTAACCTAGAGGCTATATTGTAGACTCGGTAGTGCTGATTTTACAATTGTTCTCGATTAGTCACCACTAGACATCAAATTACCTGCTGCAAATAAGTAGTTCAGTTTAGTAAATGCTTGAGCAGTTTAAATTTTGAAATTAACTGTTTAGAGCTCTTTGTTAAATTACAGGACAACAACAACTGCAGCGAAAACTAGTCCCTATTCATCATTTTATAATCCAATCCTACTCAAAACAATTAGCAAGACACCGATGAATTTACAGTAGTTGAAAGGCATTTGCCACTTCATTGTACTAAGAGAGATTTGCATATCTACAATGCAGTTTGTCACGGCTGACTTTGGGCAACGTGTGGCATACGACCCAGTTTGCCACGATGATTGCTATGAGGGTCTGAAGGTTGTCGGCGTACTTAGTATAGCGTTTTTTTTCGTGAAATATAGGCACTTTATGCACCCTTTTCAGAAACCGTTGCAGTAATTTCGTATAAGTTGTAAAAGAGTAAAATGATCATAGTTCATTGTGTACAAGTAAAAATTTTTTTGCCACTTTCAACATTTGAAGAACAATAATTGAGGCGACGCCGAATTTGATTTTTCATTAGTTTTGATATGACCCGCCCGGCCACTCACGTGTTCAATAAAAAAAAAACTTTTGTTAAAATAAGTATGTAACTGATGCTAAAAACAGTATCAACATCCGTTTAAGGAGGAGTTAGTGGATAGAGATGGATACTATTATATGTAGAGATAGCGATGAAAACATAGCACCTCGTGAAATTATTTCTTTCAATTTGAACTTCTTGATCGAAGCTCTACCCCATGTCCTTGTCACTGAAATAGAAAAGTAGAGGCCCGACGCAGTCCATTTCAATCAATCAGTGAACTGTATTGCAATGACACTAATAATCGTTGATTTCGCTACCGTAACGTAACATTCGTATCGTTTACAAACATGGTTGCCAAATTACCAATCATCGCAGCATAACCCTTAATTTATTCCACTAACGTCTTATAGTTTAGTTCAATAGATACCAACTAGGTATAAAGACAACAGAACGTTCAGCCGGTTCATAATACCTACAACCCCTAACTTGATCAATATCTATAGGCACAAATAAAGCAGTTAAGACGACGTACGTCTCACAACTAGCGCCGCCAATGGAAAAAAAACATATCTTATTTTTGGATGCGTTTTTAGCAAAAAACGCTCCTGCGATTTCTCAACGCGAGGCTTAACTATTTTTAGGACCTAAGGTTTGGATTCCAGGATTGGATTTCCTACGAATGCAATCGATTCTCGCCAAAAGTGGCCACTTTTGGCGAGAATCGATTGCATTCTTAAGTTCTAGGATCTGGAATCCAAACCTTAGGTCCTAAAAATAGTTAAGCCTCGCGTTGAGAAATCGCAGGAGCGTTTTTTGCTAAAAATGCATCCAAAAATAAGATATGTTTTTTTTTCCATTGGCGGCGCTAGTTGTGAGACGTACGTCGTCTTAATATACGTTGACGATAGTTAGACGGTGATACAGTTATTCAAAAATTTTCATCAGTGGAATCAAGTGGAATATGACTTTTCATATAAATACTGTACAAAGAGTCTCTAGAAACACTGCTCCGGAGTTCCGCGTTCCGAGTTCAGAGTTCTCAGATTTGATTCACGAGAACTCCGGGTTCTGACCGCTTCAGTGTGAACGGATCAAAGGAGCCGCATAGACTACAGTGAACTCGGAACTCAGAACTCTGAACGCAGAACTCCGGGCGGTGTGTGCGGCACCTAAGCATCAAAATGTGAAGAAATTGTTGATGTCTTTTAGAATTCGGTATTGTAAGTAAGATAAGATGTAGCCTGTACAATTGTACATTATGGCCCGGTTTCTGAGTTGAGAATTTTGCTAAGCAAATGGGTAAGTATCGTCCTGTCTCTGCAGATTTCTCACAAAAGAGCGCGACAGAGCGATACGTAAGTATGTGCTTAGCAAAATTCTCAACTCAGAAACCGGGCCTATGTCCCACTAGCTGGGCAAAGGCCTTCTCTCAGAGAGAGAAAGTACGAGCTTAATCACCACGCGTGCTCAATGCGGGTTGGCGATTTTTGCGTTGAGAGTATAATGCCTCCTACACTCAGGTTTCCTCGCGATGTTTTTCCTTCACCGTCAGCCGGTGTTGTATACGTAAATATTTTAGTTATATTTTTTAACGTGTTAAAGTTACGTGGATCGATCTCGACAACGTTGAATAAAGCTTGACTTCTGATTTATTCTGTGCTTCGGTGCAACAGTCTGCGTTGGAATGCAAAGCATTAGGTGGGCGGGCACCCTTACGCAATGCCTAGGTGTACCTAGCTTTAAGGTGCTCCAGTTCTGTTCTAGATCAGCTGACTTTGGGAAATCCATGAGTTTGGCTACTTATCTATTGGCATCTTGGCCACTTTGAGTTGGTAAGTTGCTCGATAATGTAAATGAAACGGCATTGTTTACTTAACTTGTTAGAATAAGAAGAATTTATTTACAAGAAACATGGTATACAATAATGTAGAGATGGTAGTAAAAGATATACCTAAGTTCAGCATGTTCTACCCGTTAGGTGCGTAAATATTTGAGCTATACAAGCAGGTACATAAAAGAAATTAAAAGATACATACTTAACATAAGATATAAATGCTCTGCATTTTAACATTATATAAATCGTATATTTTTTTGATTATCAAATGTCTTTCTTCTTCTTTTGGTGCCATTTCATATAGGAGGTCGGCTATCATTACGGCCACTTTGGCCCGTGATGTTGCGGCTCGGAATAGTTGTGTGTGGCTTGCGTTGAACCATTCTGCGAGATTTTGTAGCCATGATGTCTTTAACCCTCTTCTATCGGAAGGGTAGAAAGATCAATTTTCCATGGCAAAAACTTTTAGCACGCCTATCGTGAAGATCCATTTTGAGCTTTATCGCATACTTTTACCGCTTTCTCACACTGATTTATAGATAACTGTCTCCGGTCAACAAAGTAGTGGTGTAGGTACATACCAAGTTGTCAAAGCTCGACATGGTCCACCATACAAGCCTGCTTATTTAGATGTAAAGTAAAACATTGTCTTATATTGGTAAACAGATTGCGATACTATGACGTTAATTTACTGAAAGCAACTCGTGGTGAAGCCTTAGGCAGGAACCTTAAAGCACCATACACCATGTTACAACTGGAGTAAACGGGTTATTATGTAAAGGACGGGAAGCCAGTTTAATTGTATTTAAAGCCCTGTCAGTTTCAGGGCAGGCATTATGTAAATAAACTAGTCAACTGATAATTTGATAAGTTACGTAGAAAGGCCGTCGGTTTTCGAAGGGCTCTACAACATGTGTGTAGGTAACATGCATAACGTCACGCCTTTATACCAGAGGAGTAGACAGTGACAATAATTTGGCACTTGCCACGATCCAGATATAGGAACCACTTTCACATCATCCACATTAATTCATCTCTGCTTGCGCGCTCGCCGGTTACGAGTACTAAAACTTGTGAACTTGTGTTTAGAGAAGTGTTTTTCAACCTTTTTGATGACGCGACCCCCTTACAGCGGAAAAGCCTTTTTTCAATCCCCTACCAGGGTTTTGTCAGTTAAGGTTGGACGATAGCAGCGTGGCGGGAAATATTTTTTTTTCACAGTTTTTTAAATTTTGAATTTAAACTGAGCTATTTGTGTTCAGCGATTTTTAGTTCACGGCAATAAACTAGTATTCTTTTCATTATTGCAAAAATCATTACAACAATAATTCAGCCTATTATGTGCACAAAACAAAATCAGCTTAATTTTTTGTTGTTGTGTTGTTCACAATAATGAAAATAAAACTATTTTATTGCTGTAAACGAAAAATCGCTGAACAAAATCCACAAAAAAAAAACTGTGAAACATTTAATTTCCCTCCACGCTGCTATCGTCCAACCTTAACAGACAAAACCCTGGTAGGAGATATACAACGTGTTACAAAACATCCTAACTCTTTTTACAGGGTGTAACCTAGTGGTCAACAAGATGTCAAATCTGTAAAAAAAGTTGAAAAAAACAATTTTTATTTTATAACCTCAAAATTGAAAAAAAAAACATAACTTTTTTCTTTTTGGTATTAGCTCAAATATTAAAATATCATTGTGTGTGTAGGTGCATTTACATAGCTTTGAGTTGTTAAAACATTGTGAAAGTCAATAATAACAATATTAAAAAAATACTTTTCTCCTGCCACAGCGTTCACATTTTATTAATTTAAAAATCAACGGAACGTCATAGAGCAAAAAAAAATATTTAGGTTGTGATCCCTATCACCGGGTGCTATTACCCTGTAAAAAGAGTTAGGTACTTTTGTAACACCTTGTAATTTCTCAGTTTAGTTTAAAAATTATAAAAAAAAACGGTGAAAAAATTGAATTCTTGCCATGCTGCTATTGTCTTTACTTTAAGTACCTAGGCCTTGAAACCATAACCGCGACCCCCAAAAATCGTCCTAAAGATAGAAGCTTCGCGATCCCTAAAATCAGCTTCGCGACCCCGCTAAGGTAGCTTAGCGACCCCGCTAAGGAAGCTTGGCTACCCCGCTAAGGTAGCTTGGCTACCCCGCTAAGGTAGCTCGGCTACCCGGCTAAGGTAGCTTGGCTACCCCGCTAAAGTAGCTTGGCTACCCCGCTAAAGTAGCTTGGCTACCCCGCTAAGGTAGCTTGGCTACCCCGCTAAAGTAGCTTGGCTACCCCGCTAAAGTAGCTTGGCTACCCCGCTAAGGTAGCTTGGCTACCCCGCTATGGTAGCTCGGCTACCCCGCTAAGGTAGCTCGGCTACCCCGCTAAGGTAGCTCGGCTACCCCGCTAAGGTAGCTCGGCTACCCCGCTAAGGTAGCTCGGCTACCCCGCTAAAGTAGCTCGGCTACCCCGCTAAAGTAGCTTGGCTAACCCGCTAAGGTAGCTTGGCTACCACACCGCTTGAAAAACACTGGTTTAGAGTGTTAAAACATAAATGATTGGGTTGCCTACCTTCCTTACCGTACAGGGCCCTTAGCCTGTAACGCAATGGCGGGTCAATGGCGTCCCGGCAGAAGGACAAAACCGGGCTCTCCTCGTTTTTCTCCTACAACCAGAGAACTAATCCTCTAGAATTAGAATCAAAATATTCTTTGCTGTACTACAAAAACATTAAAAGGCCAGACAGCGTTAGCAAATCGTAATTGAAGTCGTCACCTGACAGCCCATTTTGGCACCATTGTGTTACAGGCTAAGGGCCCAGGTAGGTATTGTTCGGTTCTAAAGTGGCGTTTAACTGGTTATCAAGCTTCCTTGGCCAAGAGGCTTTGTGATTTGTCAATAATTTACTAGCTAAGAACCTAATACCGCAGTGTAGTGTGATTAATGTCTTCAAAATAATTTATAGTGTCTACGGTGTTTCATCGTTTTTCTGCTGCAAGTTATCCTCTAGAATCAGAATATTTCTCTGTTACAAAAACAAAAGGACAAACAGCATTAACAAATCGTAATTGAAGCCTACAACTAGGAGCTTAGCGAGGCTCCATGGCGTTACAGATTCACGACCCATTAACCTATCATCATTTCTTGCAAGTGGGAAAATGCAAAAAACGACACAAAGCATGTGTTTGCAACCACCATATTGTGTGATCTACTAAAGAGGCTTGTTGCATAGCCTCTCATAATTATTGTTTACAATGATTATGGATGGTTAGGAATGCTCATTCAGTGGGAAAATGGCTGATAAAGGCCTAAGAATCCGTGTGAAGCGATTAACAATTGGGAAAATCTTTTGTTCAAGAAAATTGGCGAATAACACAAATTCTTCATCGTAGCGAGAACCGGTAGGCACTGTAAAGGTAAGTTAGAGGAACTTACCTAATTATGGACCTTAGACTTTAATTTTGTTGTATCTAATCAAGTACGTAGTATTAAACGTACCTAAAATCAGTTGGTGCCCCTGCATACACCTCCGGGTAAATTAATGTAATGTCACATAAGTAGATCAGTTATTTAGCTAATGTTGAACTATAAGCCACAGACTTTAGGTAGGTAGCTACTTGTAAATACTTTATTCGAGTGGTATAGGTTATAGATAAGTAAATTGACAAAGTTTAAATGTTTATACAGGGTGTTAAAAGACCGCCAACAGACCCGAAAGCCACGCATACTAGACACCAAAACAAAATAGTTTTTCGATAAATTATTGCTGGGAAATGATTTTGGTTTTTTAGGTTATAATTTTGAAAAATATTTTATCACGCAATGAACGTGTAACGCACAGAAATCATATTGTGCAAGCGTAGGTATAAGTTTATGTTACTCAAGCTAGAAGTGCCGATGTTTAGCATACATTGCGGGTTGCAATTTTAACGCCGTTTTGTAAGAAATATTCATAATTTGATATGACTTCTTGAGAAAGTATGTTAAGAACTAGATACTAAATACATTTCTGCAAAAAAAAAAGTTTTGAAAAGTCCGACTTTGAACCTCATTATCTCGGAAACCGTTGATTTCCCAGGCATAGTTCCTTGGGCAAAAATAGGACAATACGTGGTTTCCCGCTTTGTTGGCGGTCTTTTAACACCCTGTATAATGTGGTCTATACTATACCCAATTAGTAGTTCATCAAGTGAAAGTTTTTAAAACTAATATCTACAAAGATAAGAAAAGCTCTTGATAAGGGGGTTGTATCAAGAGCTTTTCTTATCTTTGTACATCCCCACTTTTGCAAAGTTAAGGAAACCAGCTACTGACCTTCAAAACGAGCATCTTGTCCACGTCACACAGATCCTTGAAAAAAAAAAAACTTGAAAAGTTTTTCCGAACGTCAAATTTTCCCGCGCCACACTGTCACCTTGCGCGTTCACGAAACAGCTCTGCGCGGGCGAGGCGCGCCACTCGTATTTATAATGTCCGTTTTCAATTACAACAGCAGCCTGCGCCTGCGCCGCCAATATTGTTATGCGGCGGACGCAGCCCTTGCTCGGTTTTGTAACCGGACAACGGGTGGTGATATGAATTAGTTTTGGCGGCAAACCGCTGACGCATCGGCTCGGAATTGGCATTTTTGTGGATAGCGCATGTCCGGTTTTTGGCGGGAAAACTTTTCAGGAATTCTGATTGTCATGTAGTGAATCAGAATCAGAATCAATTGTTTTTATTCAATATGCCATAAATACATTATTTACATTGAACGTCAAAATATTATCTAAAGTAAAAAAAGTATAAAAATCAGATACTTATTACTATCTAATACTAAGTAAGTAGGTATCTAGCTACTTTTTTTTCTCCAGCTTCACTAGCTCTGATCGTTCTTGGAGAAGTGAGATCTACGTGCTGTCTTGTGAACAAATATTGTAGACACGACAGCACGTCCGAGTGCACACTTTTGTTGTAAAGTCGCCCGTAACGTAACCGAGTAGAGTGCTCGCGTGTATGTGTCGACGTGCTGTCGTGTGTACGTATTCTACTAGCTGGGCAAAAGGCTTTTATCAGAGAGATAGTTCGAGCTTAATCACCATGCGGATTGGCTTAGTGGTAAAGCATTGGACTCGGAAGCGAGAGACCAAAGTTACGTACATTAGTGAATTTGAAGTAGAACCACTCGCTAACGGTAGAGGAAAGAGTGTGTGAGTGAAGGTGCCACTGGACGCTGTATAAATCATCTCATTACGTAGATGCAAAGGCCTTAGTTAATGACTTAATTTTTTAAATAGGATATTTCGACCCGAACACAACATAAAGCAACGTGATCTAGATGCTTTAGCAAGGCCAAGTGCAACCAGTTACAAAGCTTTTATAGACCGGGAGCTAGAACTTCCACTGAAAACTTAGAATGACTTTGCAATTCAGTTAATTTCGTTTCTACTAATGTATGTAGAGATCACAGACCTCAATAAAAAAAAACATAAGTCATGGTAAAAACCAATCAAAACTACTTACTCGCATATTTAGGTGTTAGATATTAATTTATGTATGTACCGTAAGCAACACACGCAAATTAGTAAGATGTAGCATGTACAATTATTATACATGTCCCACTAGCTAGGCAAAGGCCTTCTCTCAGAGAGAGAGAGAGAGAGAGAGAGAGCTTAATCACCACGCGTGCTCAATGCGGATTGGCGATATTCGCGTAAAGGGTATGATGCCTCATACGCTCAGGTTACATACTAAGATACCCCTTTTTAGGGTTCCGGACCTCAAAAGGAAAAACGGAACCATTATAGGATCACTTTGTTGTCCGTCTGTCTGTTGTAATTTATATCAAAATAATCAGATCTGCAGTCCCTTGGAGCCTAAAAAAATCAAGCTTCGTGGTTAACGGAATCAAAATATTCCTACGTTAAAAAATGGGGTCCATTTACAAGATTTGGGGAGTTGTAACACTACATAGAAACTAGCGCCATCTATATTAGTTCCGAACCTCAACTCTAGATGGTCTACTTCGTTTTTATTTTTCTTCCAAATAAATGCATAATATGGTGGTGCGGAACCCTCGGTGCGCGAGTCCCACTCGCACTTGGCCGGTTTTTTCATGGATTCACTTATGCCGCGCACTTTAAGAGCTACCATGGGGCACCGTGCGTATCGCTGACTGTACAATGCACTAAAATAATCTAAAAATGCGCTCATTTCCTCGCAACATCACGGAGAATTTCGTCAGTCTTCATCTCAATAAAATTAAACAGCTATTGCGAAAGCCGCCTCCTTGACTATCGCATACGAGTATGATCCTCAGTAGTTGCTCGACATGAAACGCCTCAACTGGTTTGCGCATGCGCGTATGTGGTCACGTGGGCGGGAAGTGTCTCTCTTTATCTTTTTAATACCTTTTTCGCACCGTAAATCGTTTTGTAGAGCAAAGCTACACCTCTTATTGAGTTTGAGATCAATGTAAAAATATGTGTAACTTTCCGATTCCGTTGTCATTATGTGATAGGTATGTAATAGGTAGAGTCAATCAGAGATCTTAAACAATAAAGGCGTAAAACACAGGATAGACAATGAGATACTTTCTAGGCTACGTTCTTTCGATATCTCATAGATGGCGGTAAACAACGGTACAGTATAAAGAGTCTACTGATAGCATAGACATTTTTTTTTTATAGGCAAGGATATGAACAGATCGAGCCATTAAGGTTTACACAAAAAAGTTTACAATATAGACCACTGTATCGGCGTTGACAGCCTTGTTCGACCACAGAGGGAAAAAAATTTGGACTAACTATTTGATTGTTAACCGATTGGTTGAGGAGCTAGGTAACTAAAATCAAGCCAAAACTGTTTAAAAGCTATATTGTTTGTGAAATAATTTTGAACATAAAAGTAATATTTTGAAGGCGTGAAAACGGATATGCACAAACATACCTACATTCTCCATCGAAAAAATCAGCCCTATTGAAAAATACTTCAAACAACTTTTGTTCCTATTTGAAACCTATTGTGAAGGGATTATTAGGTATCAATGGATTGAGTGGATGGTAAAAGCGGAAACACTACATTTTGCTCCACCACTAATACCCTTAATGTGTTTGGACGTAAGGTACGAAGGCAACGAGCGCGAACTGCCATAAAAAAACACGTCTCGTCAGCGACATCTATAGTTACAAATTTGGAACTACAACTTATGAGCTGTCAAAAAATCACCCTTTGGTTTAATTTGAAGGAATGAAAGTTTTTCAGTCATTATTTCAATAGTTGCAATTTTTCTGATGCTGATTGTAGCTTGTCAACACTTTTGGCTGGATTTTTTGTAACTTATAATAACCTAGCTATCTCAACTTTGCCAATCGGTTAACAATGGCTAGTCCAACCTTCTTCCCTCTGTGGTCCAACTAGGTTGTCAACGTCAATACAGTGGCTTACATTGTAAACTTTTTTGTGTAAACCTTAATGGCCCGATCTGTTTATATCCTTGCCGATAAAAAAAAAATATGTCTATGCTATCAGTAGACTCTTTACACTGTACCGTTGTTTACCGCCATCTATGAGATATTGAAAGAACGTGGCCTAGAAAGTATCTTATTAACAGTAGGTACTCCATGCCCCTTCTTGCAGAAGTTACTGACTAAAAGAGGTCAACAACCGTCCATGTCCAAGTGGACCTCGTTGCAGACAAGACCCAGAAGAAGATCCGAGATCACATACTCTCAAGAAACATCAATAAAACATCTTGAAGATCTGGGGTGAGAGACAGCTTAAAGTTGAAAGCTCAAAGTTATGAGGCCAAAACCAATAAAGCACTGAAGGAAGGTTAATCATCCATAGTGATTTGAAGATCTTGAGCACCTTGCCGATGGCAATATCAGACAATATCCTGCCATAGTACATACAGACAGCGACATCAACAAGTAGGTAAAAACAAGAAGATAGAGGCCCGGTTTCTGAATTGAGAATTTTGCTAAGTAAATACTTAACTATCGTCCTGTCACGCTCTTTTGTGAGAAATCTGCAGAGGCAGGACGATACTTACCCATTTGCTTAGCGAATTTCTCAACTCAGAAACCGGCAAATATTCTTAGATAGGTAGAGAACACTTGCTTGTAGTATCTACACCAAACAATAACTAGTGGTTCGCCCCGAACTGTGAACTCGCGACCCCATATAAACTTAACAACCCGATATCTCGGCAACCCCTCGACTGATTTGGCTCATGTTCGAACTTAAAAAATATTTTAATTTCATTTACCCGCCTACCAAATTTCATAACGATCCGACCAAATTTACTCAAGTTATCGTCGAACGAACATTCATACATACAAACATACATACTACATACATACAAACGCCGGATTGTTCCAGTAGACTCGGAGAACTTCGCTCGCTCGTTCAAATATTTACGATGCTTTGTCACATATTTTTTACGTATAGCCTCGGTGTGTGTCCCACCGGTGGGCAATGATTAGACAAACGCTTAATCAATTATCTAAGTACCCAAAGCTAAAAGTGAATATTACAACGAAGAGGTTTCGCTTTGTGTGAAGTGTACACGTTTATACCGACGGATACAATTTGAACATAGATATTTACCTAAGTGTCATTGTGTTGGATTAGAATACTAATGTGGCAACAACTAAATTGATTTGTTTTTGGCGTCCTTTATTACACTGACGTTACTGGTGATCTTAAAATTTTAACATTTGGTTGTAAAGTAGAGCATCCAAACTTAAAATTGTTTGAATTTTTCGACATGATGTAACGACACGCGAATATCAAGGCTGAGCAATATCTAGTTAAAGATCGATTTTTTCGGAAGGCTATGCTCTATATTGGCAATTAATTATCCCATAATGACAATCTATTTCCTTTGCTAACACATTAAATATCTAAGACCTACCTTGTTTACACGAGGAGGCACTATCTATTTAAAGTTTACGATGTAATTACCTTGGTATGTAAATATACTATCAGCGCAAACTCTAGCATTTTTGGATTATTTTATTTGAAAAATTTAAGGCAGTAAGAAATGTAGAGGTACCTGATACTCGTATACCTATTGAGAGACAAGTTTCGCTCGAAACGGGCCCTGAACCCGCGACCATTCATGCCCAAAGATAAATGTTAGACATAGGTAGGTTAGTAACATACAGCCTAGTCAATGAGCGGCCGTATCAAGGTTCATAGCTTTAAGTCTCTACAGCGCTGATGATATGCCAGCTGTTCTACCAGCAAGCGTAGCATAAGGGTGGGTCAGACCTTGTCTATGGGTCTATAACTATATGTATCTAACTCTTTTGTTTGACGTAGAGCGGGATAGAGAGAGTTATAAACCCATAGATACGCTCTAATAGATACCAAGCCTTATGCTGCGCTCGCTGTAGGTACTAGTATATTCTGTGGTTCAACCTGAAGTTGTCAACCGAAGACCATGTTCGGTAGGTACACACGACGGCACGTCAAAGTGTAGGTACACTTTTTTTGTAAAGTCTCCCGTAACGTGACCGAATAGAGTACACGCGTGAAAGCGTCTACGTTCTGTCATATCTCCTACCTACATAGGTAATATCTCGAGTAGGTACACACGACAGCACGTCAGATTGTACACTTTTGTTGTAAAGTCGCCCGTAACGTAACAGAGTAGAGTGCTAGAGCGTGTAAGGGTCGACGTGCTGTCGTGTGTACCTACCACATTCTCACAACGTCTTCTGCATGCTGGTTTACCTATGTAAGTATATAATTGAGCTAAAGTTGAGTCAGTCATCCGGAAACTCTCACTTCATTCTCTGACCTTGCACTTTGCGGTAATGACAATTTACTTGGCTTCTTAACCACAGGTAACTAGGTAAGTAGGCACGGTCGGCCACGGTCTAGGATACCCCATGGCAGTTCTTACCGCGCGCGGCATAAGGGCGTCAGTCGAACAAAAAGGGGTATCCTAGCGTGTGGCTGACTATACCTAGGACCTACTTAGGTAGTGGACCACCCGCTAGGTTTCTGTAGGCCCGGCGGCGGTGCACGATCCTGTGTCATACCAAAACGCCCTTTGTGCAGTTTAGATGAGTCATTGCAGTTTTTCAAAACCAACCGATTTGATAAGGGGGTTGCGGGTTTATGTCTTATTCAATACGGCAATGCAATATTTGGAAAGTCTTAAGTAAGGGTGGCATTAATAGTCGTCAACTCAAGCTCGAGCTCAAGTAGGTGATATCAGAAAACAAAATCACCGACTTGAGACCTTGGCTAAAGTCAATGTCAAGCTCAAGCTAGTGTCTATTAATGGGTAATATGCTGACAGCTACTCAAGTTCGAGCTTGAGTTTGAGCTTGACAGTGACATTAGCCAAGGGTTGATTTTATTTTCTGAGATCACACACTTGAGCTCGAGCTTGAGTAGGCTAAATCTCCTGTTTAGACTAAACCTGAATACCCGGTTCTAGTTCATCTGTTCTGGAACCCCTTCTGGGATATGCCCTCCACGTCTATTCTGTAAAGTTATGACTTCCGGAAAAACAGGAAAACCCCGGAGAGCGGCTACTTGCTGTTCGACAAGCATCGAGAAAACGCCAATGGAGTAAGCTACAAGTTGCCTATAATTATTCCCTTAGACGCCGACCACCCGTGTGGAGAGTGTGGAGGAGTTTGTGGTCCGTCTGTCGCGCCGTATGTTCCACTGCGCTGACAACGGGCCGCAAGAGCACCTCCACCACATTGCCCCCAACTACGGCCGGCCAGTAAAAGGACGTCCGTACCCGCAGAAGCTCCTCGAGCTGCAAGACTCCAGCAGCTCGGAGCCCCAGTGACCACAAGGACTGCATACCCAAGACCCGGGGGCTGATGCCTCCGGAGAAGACGCACGGGACAAGAGTGCCAACTCAAAACCCGCACCCACTACTGCGCGGCCAAGCGGCAGTAGCAGACGACCACTGATGAGGACCACCACCCTTTAGATTAACATAGATATAGGTAAGGTAGAGATGATTTAATTCAGTTACATACAGCAACTCTACCGTAGAGTTGCTATAACTAAATTAAATCACCGACTCGTGAAGTAAGAGGAAATGAGGGATTAATATCAGTATTTGAAACCTAATTCCGGAATAAACGTACACTTTCTGTGACTTTCTCCCACGCGGTAGAGTTCCGAATGATACTATACGTAGGTCTTCTTCGACAGATCCGGGGGGTTACCCTTGACGGTATTGCAATTATATTGACAAGGTTTTAAAATTAATTTCTCTTCGAATTAGCATAGTCATGCTTTGGTTTTATATTCTTAGTGATGTTTATTCAGAGGTAAGGCTATTTTGTACAATAAAAATGTAAAATGTGTCTTAATTAGTAAGATATAGAATTTTGTAAATTGCGCCATATTACAAAGTATTTAAAATCAAAGCATTACTATGCGAATTCAAAGAGTTTTTCAATTTGATCGCAATAGCGTCAAGGGTAACCCCCCTGAATAAGGATGCAGGAATAAGGATGAGGGTGACACAAAAGATCCCACTGGGTCGAAGTGTCCCGGGCTCTCAGCCTGGCCCCATAATAAGATAGGTATGTACGGTCGGCCACAGTCACGGATACCCCATGGCAGCTCTTACCGCGCGCGGCATAAGGGCGCCAATCGAACAAAAAGGGGTATCCTAGCGTGTGGCCGACTGTACCTACCATCAACATGCACGGTGGAGGGACATTTCATTACCATTGCGTCCGTAGGACGGTATCGTAATTGTTTGTTGTATAACACCGGTTGCATCATAGCGATCGATTGCTCGCGTTGACTGATCGACTCTACAGGTACTTATTTATAATTTAATTTGACTTCCCATTAGCTACCACCTGCTATAATGTATTTTTTAACCGACTTCAAAAAGGGAGGAGGTACTCAATTCGACCAGTATTTGTTGTTACCTCAAAGCTTAGGTAGACCGATTTTGATATATTTTTTTAGTTTGAACAGAACTCCTCAAGGCACAGCAGCAGATCACTCGGAATCAGAGCTGTGTAACTTTTCACCAGTGAAGTCGGTTTTTTGATAATTGTATTTAGGTAGGTAAAGTTATTCTCTGCTATAGAAAGAGAACCCACCACGGGGTAAAAATGTTAGAAGAAAAGAGTTCAACGCGCGTTCAGAACTTTCTTATTCATTCTCGTCACAAACTAGTCAGTTTTTTATTCAGCGTCAAATCGCTACGATACGAATTGTTATTTAGTTCTAGATCAAGCTAGATCAATAGGTTCTATGCCGTACACAATAATATCAGGCCTTTATATACTTACAATATATTTTTAAAGTTGAATATCCCTTGATTGTTCTTCTTCTAGTTTTATAGAGAGTAGGAACTGCCTAGCTGCGAAGGCCAACCGCTCCAAAACAGTACATATCTATCCATTCTCATGCAGATTTAAAGCAGAGCAACAAGCGATTTTCCCCACACGCGTATCCGTGGCGGCCATGACACTTCCCGCCATTTGTATGCGCCGGCGCAACGGACGTGTGCACGACAGATTGCATTTCTCGTCGCTCTACTGTTACATGCCCTGGCAATCGAAAGATATTGGCAAACCTGCCTTTTGACCTCTAACAGCCGTTTTCCATAAATAAACTACCTTTGTACCTTGAACCTTCGTATTGAGGACAATTTTTCAGTAACATTAGATATCAGTAACAAGTAAACAAGTAGGTATTAGGTAGGTACCTAGGTATACCTAGGTGAAGCTTACACTGAGAAAATAATAGAAAAAAAGTAGGAGATGAAAGCTATTTAAATTTACCCTGTATAATTATACCGTATAAAGGCTGGCCACGGGCGGCGGCGTCTACCGAATGAAAACCGAAACTAGTCGGCTACACAGACTACTTATGTAAAGGAAGACTGAAAGTTCAAGAAAAGACCAAAAAGTTCAATAAAAGAAATTTTATTAACCACTAAAAGGGAGGGAGAAAACAGAAATTACGTGAACAATGGCATCTATACGCTTACGGGCTAACTTACAGGTAACGGAGCGAACAAAATACAGCTAAAAGCCGGATTTACACGGTCAAAGCGCGCTTTGACCAAGTGCGTCGTCAAAGTCAACTAAGGGCATGGCCCCACTGGTGCGTTGCGATGCGTTGCGTCGTCGCAGCGACGATGCTGCGTCGTTTTCCATATTATTTTTATTACATGCCCCATTACACCGTTGCGTCGTCGCGCGCGATGTTTCAAGGGATCGACGAACAAGAGACGAAGCGGGGGGAGGTTGATGCGCTGCGTTGTCGGTGCGGCGACGGAAACGTTTGTATCTGTCCATTGCGAAGGCTGAACTGAGACGCAGATGCGACGGCGTGTATAACCCTCTTGCGTCGCGGCGACGCATACGATGCGTCGATCAGATGCGACGACGAAACGCAACGCATCAATGGGGCCTCGCCCTAAGACGAGTAGAGTACAGTGCTAGTTGACGTTTGCATCCAATCAAAGTGCACTCGGATAAAAGCCACGTTTTCAGGGTCTTAGTACACTATGATGATGCAGTGCGTCGTCAAAGTAAACTAATGCTTGTGATTGGTTGTTTTCATTGTAGCGGTACTTCACGTAACTAAAATGGCCAATCAAAGCTTCGGTTGACTTTCATAGTTTACTAAGAGCGTGAAAACGACCAATCAGAAGCATCCAAGTTGTCATTATGATAGACTCGTAATGACTTCCCTGAGTCAGGTGTCACTGACTAAAACAACACCCTGTATTACACTTGAGTCTTGCTTGACGCGCAAGCTATAATGTGATCATTTTGTCAGTCGGTCCGGATTTTTTTGGTTTTGACATTTTGCGTTAGTTTATTGACAGATTGTGAATAGTATCTTAATGAGCCGTTTTCAGCACAAATTCACAAAGCATTTTATAGATGGCGACTACAGGCGTGGCTATAGAAGAACCGGAATACGGCAGTAAAAAATAATCTGTGCTAAGCGAAATTTTATAGCCGTAATCCGGTTCTTTTATAGCGACGGTACGTATACGCCATCTATGAACTGCTTTGAATTTGTTCTTTGAAAACGGCTCATAATATTTGACAAAGATTGGAAAAGATCAATTACATCACCTGCGTGTGGAGTAGGGCGTTTAGTGTAGATATTTAACCTTGCGTTAGATCTTTTTTTAATTTCTGCTTTCCCAAGTTTACAACATTGATTATACTGTACAAAAACAGTAAAGGACAGTTACAAGAAAGCATCTTTTATGCTATTTTATAGTTCATGCGTTTATGCTTAAGTATATTCATACGAAAAACACACTTTCACAATATCTCAACATATAATTTTAGTTGGATTTGACAAGCATTTAGAACAAAATGGAATTTCGTCTTTCCCTGTATTTTATCTTTTACAAAAATTACACAATTTACCACGATTAAAAATAATAGGTTGGTACTAAAAATTGTACTTTTTCTAAATGACTTTCGACATTGACTTTTTTCTTAAGTAGTTGACCAATAGTGATACTAAAAAATATACAAAAAAATGGCACTTAATCGTTATTTTTTAACGCTATCAAATCCAAAACTTCACATGACTTTAACACTTCAATCAATTTTTTTTTCACATCACATTTATAAATCAAATTAATTTTGGACAACATAACCACAACTATAAAAAACATTTAATAAGTATTTATTAATTAAATAATGTTACGTCACTACTTAGTATTCATATTCTCTTTTAGGAAATTAACTATTTATAAAAAATGCATTTAATTGGATGTTAAAAACATAAATAAAATATTGGAGTACACTTTAATCTATTGAGAACAAATACACTGAGAGGATTTATATGTTTTATACATTGTATAATTAACAGTATATAATAAGTATTATATTCTTCAAAACTCAAGGCATATTGTGGTGTTCAGAACCAGATTGAGGCACTAACAATTAAAAATCATCATTGTCAATAAATGACATAATTGCCGCATTTTTCCTACATATTTACCAGGGATGTTTTTTTTCATATCGGCGGTAAAATCCTTTTTTGTATACTTACGACCTTATATTTCGTCTACTAGTACATAATAAAGTAATACATAATTTGTTAAAAGGCACTTACAAACAAAAAGTACGTATTTATATTTTCTATTAGCTTTTAAAATCTGAGTAGGGTTTAGCGCCACAGGCAACTGTCCTCCGCCACAAAATAGGTAAAAAATATATGTGGCTCCTGACCCATCAATCGTAAAATGGAGCATTAGTTTATCATCATCATTCCAGGGGGGTTACCCTTGACGCTATTGCGATCAAATTGAAAAAGTTTTGCAATTAATTTATCTTTGAATTCGCATAGTAATGCTTTGATTTTTAATACTTTGTAATGTTTATTCAAAGCTAAGGCTGTTTTATTCAATAAAAACACAAAATGCGTCTTAATTTGTAAAATATTAAATTTTGTAAATTGCGCTATATTGCGGCCGTATTGGAAAAATGCGTCAAGGGTAGAGGGGCAAAACAGTCGCTCGCGGCCCAATCAAGCTTACATTATCTTAGCGAGTTGTTGAATTGAAACAGACTTTGTACATATCTCCGTATACAATGTTGAATCTTTGTCAGAGCTCTTTTGGTAAAGCTTTTTGCAATATTGTGTCATTTACAAATAGTTACGACAATGCGTATGTAAATAATTAAATATACTTCAAAGTCTCGGACGGTATTACAGCACGATGTAGGCACACAATCAATTTGACCGTAAAAAATAAATATTTTTTTGGTCATCATATAAGTTTATTTGCGTTAAGTTAAGGCAGTGTTTCTCAAATTTTTCATGACGTGACCTTGCAGTGGTAAAACCTTTCACGACCCCCTACTAGGGTTTTGTCGGGTAAGTACACCTTTAGACCATAACCACGACCCCCAAACACCCTCAGAATATTTAAAGAAGCTTCGCGACCCCCAAAAGAAGTTTCACGACCCCCTAAAGAAGTTTATCGTCCCCCTAAAGAAGCTTCGTGACCCCCTAAAGAAGTTTATCGTCCCCCTAAAGAACCTTCGTGACCCCCTAAAGCAGTTTATCGTCCCCCTAAAGAAGCTTCGTGACCCCCTAAAGAAGTTTATCGTCCCCTTAAAGAAGCTTCGTGACCCGCTAAAGAAGTTTCGCGACCCCTCTAAGGTAGCTTGGCGACCCCTAGGGGATCGCGGCCCACCGGTTGAAAAACACTGAGTTAAGGCATCACCTTGTGATTATAATAAAAGTACTGTACAATTACTACTACATAGCAATTGCACACGTCGTAAGGCGCGGGACAAGCGCAGCGGATTGCTCAACATTCGAAGGAACTAAAATCATTTAAAATTAAATATTCTGAGATCATATTTCTTTAACATTTTGTTTTTATCCCGCCTGCGTCTTGTCCCGGTTTTGGTGTTGTGTCTGTCTTCAGTTATTTCGTTCACAACATATTTTTAAATAATCACATCTCACAATAATATTTTTTACGTAGTTGTTTCTCTGAAGTCATTATATTTTATACAGTTTATAAAAACTAATAATAATTACCACATTTTATCCCAAATATTTTTTACATAAACATTTTGTTTAAATTTTTAAACCTTTCTATTACTCATTAAAATCGTTCATGTTATAATGGCACAATTCTTTCAGCTCCTTACTATCTGAAATTTTTACTTACAATCGAAGTTAAAATTACATTTCCAATATCATAAGAGTTGTCAAGAAAAGTATTTTATAAGTAAGTAAAGTACCAAATGATACTGACAAAGAAATCTATGAATTTATCAACGTAGGTAGGTAGTACTTTACTTTTTCTCAGTTTAAAATATTCATTCACTATTTAGTACTTTGTAAAATAAGATTTAAAAGTGGGGAATTTGGTGGGAGGTGTAAAAGTATCGATTATGTAAAACATAAGAGCCATATTATCATGACAATCTCTTGTAGTAATAATAGCAAATGTACGAAAGCTTTCAGAGAGTACGAGAGTACGTCCAAATCGGAACTTGTCAAGATTGAGTATCCGATTAACTTCGAATTACAAGTTATTCTCTAAATGATTACACCTAACATTACCCTAATCCTAATATCATGATTTACCTTGAATGTATCTCTTTCTATAGTCTAAAAACTAACTGTTTGTGTGCTGCAAATGACATATTATACGATTATCAACGATAAAAAAAACATAGTTTAATATATTTTCTCCAAAATACGAAATCCACGAAACATTTGCACAAACTAATAAAAAAAAAAACAAATTTACATCAAGCTACAATAATATATTTTCTTCAATTTGTCATAAACAAAATACGAGTATAGTATTTTCTAATATTTAATTATGTCTTTAATATTAAATCTTAATTCAATGATTACAGCTAGCAACGCCTAACGTCTTCGATAAGCAAATTTGGACACTTACTTGAGCTGATTCGTTTCGAAAACTGATTATATCAAGCCGTTTAAAAAAGTGTTAACTTACAAGAGTATTTTCATGGACACGTATGTGTGTTTCCTGCCTAATACGCGCAAGGGACCCCTTAATAATTCAGTCTATGACCTGTCCGCGAATAAAATAATTTGTTGGAAAAATATGAGATGGCCGCTGCATTACAAAGGGTTTGATTAGAGCTACAACCCGTTGCCATCCTCGGCCAGCGATAGTCAGCCACTTGAAGAACCTAAGTAAAAATCGGGGAATTCACAAAGAAATGCCGATAAAGAACAAACCGGTGGGTAATTTTAACTTTAGACAGCTAAGAAACGGAAGAGATGGCGTTGTGCGGCGAGCCCATCTGAGTGAGGACCTTGTCTAGCCACTGCAGCGGCCCGTGGAGGTGTATCTCGATCCAACAGGGCGTGGATGTGACGTCCTGTCGGTGGTACTCCGCGCCCCATCCCTTCACGAACGACATGCGTATCGTGCACATCTTCGTCAGCTCGTACACAGCTTCAAACCCGTGGTTGACGCTCTGGGACAGCAGCTGAGCGAACTCCCGATTGTTGAAGATTTTCAGCGAGCAATTCGGCGGTATCTTGCACACGGTAGACGGGTGGAACCCGTGGTGGTGGTTGCAATTTCGACTCTGGACGAAAATGGCCGCGTCCGATAAACACTCGGCGTAGACCTCGCCGCCGACGTAATACAGATGGACCCCCTTGCCGATGTGGCGTCGCGTGTTCTCTATCGTCGAGTTCCTATTGACGTTGCTGAGCTGGCCGAGACAAAACCGGTCGCTGTTGTTGGAGGGGTCGGTGAATCCGTCCACGACAACCGAGTGCGAGTTACAGTGGAACACCTCGCCGACGCGGCAGTTCAACTCGTAATAGGCCACCGAGGCCCAGTAGAGAGGTTCCTGATAGGAGACTGGGGCTACTTCGCCGGGTGGCTCTGAGTCATCGGAAGGTGGGGAATAAGCTGGAGGGGGCGTGTCGGGGAGCTCGGAGCTGGCTGAAGGGGGGAATCCTGATCCGGAGTAGGAGACATTGTGGGGCATGGCTGGCTCGGCTTGCCTTTGGAACGGCAGCAGCGAGTGTCCGGGGGCGAACTCCGAGTGTCTCGGGACCAGGACGGGCGGGAGCACCGGGCTCTCGACCCTCTTGTAGTGGTAAGGGTTGATACATACTTCCTTCTGTTTGGCGCTGAAGGGGTACTGGCAGATCTCGAGCGGCTTCAGCTCGTGGTGACTCTGCAGGTCGGGCCAGCGCCACACGCGGCAGTAGATCACGTGGGGCAGCCCCTTGCGGTGGGATACCTGGAACGGAGGAACGCGGTAGACGTGAGCTGGCGAGTTTGTCGGCTCGTATCATTTTTGGGTTGTTTGTCGTGTATGCTCGCTAAGGCGGACTTGCGTCAGTGAGGGTTAGCTAACAAACTCTGAGTTAATTTGTCATTTCCATAAAATTATTGATGTTAACTCAGAGTTAACTGGCTAAGGCCCGTAAGATCAATCACAGTTTAATCCATAGATTAAACCTCGCATTTTATATGAAAGTTAATCGACAGATAGGGTTTAAACTAGCCTTTTTGGTTTAAACTGTGATTGATCTTACGGGTGGACACAAGTGGAACTAAGTTGATTAAACCAACAAGTTAGTAGTCTCACTATATCACGCGCCCACTATATCAAGAAGTCTGACTAGAAGTATAGTAAGGAAAAACATTTCAACGAAGCATAAATATTGTAAGCCCATAATAGGCCGGTGAGTAATCTAAATCTCTTGGTCGCTGCAGGTATTTAAATTGTGCTCTGGGTTTTTATCTATAAACAAAACTAAACTTATTTGGGTGACATCGTAACCACAATATCCTCACCTGTAATCTCCCATCAAGGGAGCGGGGTATCGTGACACACTTGGACGGTGTCCCCGGACAGGACAATGCCCGCTCCAGCTCCTCGATTGCCCCCTTGCGCTTCTTCAGCTTCTTCACCAGACTGTCCACCGCCTTCTCAGCCCATTTCTCTTCCTCGTCACCCTGCAAATGGAAAGGTAGTTATCATCATTACTTCTTGTTACCACCGACAGTTTCGTGTTCCGCACATCAAGACGGTATCAGGTGTAGGTATATAAAAGAGTGGCAGATGAAATCTAGATCATTTTTTGACAATTTGTCACCAGACTAAATTAGGGACGTAGGGCAATCAAAACAAGGCTTAGGTTGGTATGTTTAGGCTACAGGAAAGACAATCACATACCTCAAAAAATTCACATTAATTGAGGAGTGTGACAGATATTTTTAGGCAAACAAACTGATAATATTAAATACAACATTTCCAGTAACTATACAGTAAAAACAATAATAATTATTGGGAAATCTGATAAAAGCTTATGTATTTATTCGCACATCCTTGAGCTATTTTTACTACCACTATCGCCAAATTGGAATCCCAGGCTATCAATACAAAAATATGTTTACACAATGATGCTATGAATCATACAGTTCTCAGAGGCCATATTGAGTGACAAACAGTAACTGAGTCAGGCGCTGATCAGTAATAATGTTCTATTGCAGTGTTTTTCAACCTTTTTCACCCCCTTAGAGCGGAAAAAACTTTTTGCAACCCCAGGGTGTCCTCAATAACCGCGACGCCCAAAAACCCTCCTAAAGAAGCTTCGCGATACCTTAAAGTACCTTTGCGACTCCCTTAAGGTAGCTTGGTGAGCCCCCAGTGGTCGCGACCCACCAGTTGAAAAACACAGTTCTATTGTATGGCTCGAGTGACCCAGGCTGTGGTACACTTCCTTGTCCTACCATCATCCATCTGTCAACTGACAGCCAGTTTTTTTCGAGGATGGCCAGCTTTTGCAGGAGTTTCACACAATTTCATTTTTTTTTTTTTTTTTGCGCATGGCATTGTGCTCGAAATGCTATACGGTGAAGGGTAAGCCATCCAACCATGTCGTTACGTCTGTGTCAGCCTCATGCACCTTAGCGACGCCGCCTTGGATGGCGAACAGCGGGCAGTCGTCGGTGATGTGGGACATCGTCTGAACCCCCCCGCACATGCAGCTCGGGTCCGACCCAAAGTTCCATTTGTGCATTAGCTCCGCACACCTTCCCTGTGAGACCCGGAATCTATTAATTTGGGTCCAGTGCTTTCTGGAAAGATGGAAGCCTGGCACACGGGTGTCCGGGTTGGACACGAGATGCTTGTTAGGCAGGTCCACAGACGTCCACTGGTCTCGCCATTTCTCCGTCAACGTTCTGTCGTCCTGCGAGAGTTCGTGGGCTTGTATGGCGAAAGGTCTCCTTGATGACAAGCGGAGGTCACTGCGGGTTGCCTCAAGATCAGGTGTTATTGGCAGGTGTGGCATGTTATTGATCTTATCATACTCCCTTCTGATCATCAGTTCTCTTCGCAGACGTGACGGGAATATGTTGGAAATGACGGGAAGCCAGTTGGTGTTCGTGGGTCTGACGGTTCCGGATATAGTCCTCATGGCGCTATTTAGTTCAACGTCAACCAGGTCAGTATGGTGGCTGCCAGCCCACACTGGCGCACAGTACTCGGCCGCACTATGGACAAGGGCTAGTGTTGATGTGCGTAGTGTGTCCGCTTTGCAGCCCCATGTTGTCGCTGCCAGTTTTCGTATCAGGTTGCACCTGCTCGATACCTTCTTTTTGACTTTCTGGAGGTGGGCCTTGAAAGTGAGAGTTCTGTCCAGAGTTACACCAAGATAGACTGGGTAAGGATCGTGCCTTATGGGCTCGTTGCAGAAACTGAGTTTGACACCTTCATTGGCTTGCCTGTTGTTGAGGTGAAAGGAGCAGCTCACGGTTTTACGTGGGTTAGGTTTAAGTCCCCAGTCTAAGAAATATCGCTCGAACTTTGTAACGGCCTCCTGAACCAGTGTTGTCGCTTTGTCCAGAGTTGAAGTTTGTGCTGTGATGGCAATGTCGTCAGCGTACATAAACGATCGCCCGGAGACTTTTGGTATGTCGCTGACGTAGATGTTGAAAAGCGTAGGCGCCAGCACTGAGCCTTGTGGAACACCATTGTTCAGGGTTTTGCGCTTACTCAGTTTTCCATTCAGGCTCACCTGAAACGATCTATTTGAAAGGAGGGTGTCAAAAAGACGATGCGTGCGTTTGCATTTAAATATATCTGTGAGCTTGTAGAGCAGTCCCTGTTTCCAGACCGTGTCAAATGCTGAGCTGAGATCGACGAACACCGCCACTGTTTTGAGTTTCTTTTGGAATCCTGCTTCGATGTGAGAAGTTAGTGCAAGCACTTGGTCACAGCAACCCCGGTTCGGTCGGAATCCCGCCTGCTCTATAGGAAGATGTTGCTCGACTATAGGCGTCATTCTTGCGAGAAGTACTCGTTCGAACAGTTTGTACGTGGTACAAAGTAGGGAGATTGGTCGGTAGCTGGCTGGGTCATCTGCTGTCTTGCCTGGTTTTAGTAGTGCGATCACTTTTGCATTCTTCCATAGCTTTGGAAGTTTGCACTTCGCGACAATATCGGAGAACAAGTTCGCCAACCAGTTAATGGACAGAGGGCCCAGGTGTTTTAAGAATTCCGGCAAGATGTTGTCAGTACCGGGTGCCTTGCTAGTTTTGGTGGCTTTAATGGCCGCAAATACTTCATTGGCGCTCACGGTGTCTGTGATAAGTGAGGTCGTGTTGCAGGTTTCCAGGAGCTGGTTTATTTTGGTTTTAACTTTAGATTTTGTATTTATGGGAATAAAAGGGGAACTATTTTTCTTTAAAACTTGGGCTATCTTGTTTGGTGTTGTTTGTGGTACTTGTTGCGCAGGTTGTTTTGCTGCTCCCAGCTTCCGGATAGTAGACCAGGCTTGTCGGCTGGATCTCCGAAAGTCCATCTTTTCGGTGGCGGCCTTCCAACGGTTTTCTCGAGCCTGGTCTAAGTGCTCGATGAGCTGGTTGCAGACTTCGGGATCTTCAGTTTCTTCGATAGCTTGAAGCAGGAGATCGCAGTGAGCATCCCACCCGGGTATGTAATGTTTCGTGAAACCGCGGGGGATTGAAAGTTTGGCTGCTGTTATGAGTAGGTTTTGAAACCTTTCATAGTTTTCAATGCAGTGTGGTATTCTCGATACGGTTTTCTCAGTCAAAGATGTAAACTTAGGCCAGTTTGCTTTCAGCAGATTCCAACGGGGGGCAGGGTGACAACGAGAAAACTGTATAGTAGTTCCTATTGTTATTAAAGAAGGCCTATGCTGACTGCGCGGGAATAACGGGAGAACCTTGCGGCTTGACGGAAGTGGGTTGTTTTGGTTGGTGGAGGATACGAAACAGAGATCAGGGTTTGTGTTTGTGTTCCACCTGCCTGATCTAAACGTAGCTTTGCCTTTCGGGTCATGGAGCAGATGCATGTTGTTGACTGATGCCCATTCCACAAGCTGGTCTCCCGCCGGATCGTTTTTCGAATAGCCCCAGGATGTGTGCCACGAATTAAAGTCACCTATAAAGGCCGACGGGGTGTTAAAAATTGGCAAGGTTTGAGGTGGCCAGCAAATAGTGGGCGGTTTGTAAACATTGAGGATCGTAAGGTTGCCTACAGTTATTGCCAGATAGTAGTCGCTGGTGTCTGGGAGTACTGATACAGAGTGAGACAGCTGGGAGTGCACGTAGGATGCCAAGCCGTGCTTTTTGTGAGGTTTGAAGGTTATGAGGTCGAATCCTGGAATATGAAGACGGTGGTTGGTGTTATCGTCCACGTGTGTTTCTTGAAGCAGGAGGACGTCGGCCTTGTGATCGGAAGCTAGTTTTGTAAGAACTTCGATTTTGGCTTTCGACAGTCCTTCTACGTTTATTTGAATGATGGACAGCGTTTTACCCACACAGAGATGGTCATCGTTTTGGTCCTGAAAAGGTCCGTTTTGTTGGTCCTGAGAGGATCCTTTGTTTTGGCCCTGAGAAGGGCCGGTGTTTTGGCTCTGAAAAGAACCGTTTCTATGGTCCTGAGAAGGACAAGGTCGATGTTTTGATAGCATTTTCGCGCACTAGAAAGCCGAGAGGTCACAATTTTTAGGACGTTCGGCTGCCGAGGTTGCAGTTCATTTAGCACCACCCAGAGAGCACGTGTGGATTCAGGAGATTCCACGGACGCGAACTACATTGCTCTCCAACGCGAACTACATTGCTCTCCAACGCGAACTACATTGCTCTCCACGCGAACTACATTGCTTCTCTGCTCATCTCTCGAGCAAGTGGGTTAATACAGACAAAAATATGTTTTTTTTTATTGGCAGTGCTACTAAACTAAGGCCTTTGCATCTACGTAATGGGATGATTTATACAGCGTCCAATGGCACCTTCACTCACACTAGATAGGTGAAGAGACCACTCGGCGCTGCAGTGCCTGGGACATTGTTTTAGATGGAGTGATGGATGCTACTGTGCATTGATAAACACCATAAAGATATGAAAGTGAGCTTTCTGTACAACTCAGTCACAACTGGGGCCTTAGCCTGTAACACAATGGCGTATCAATGGCGTCCCAGGTAGGACCAAACCGGGATTTTTTCATTGTTCTCCTTCAACCAGCGAACTAATCCTCTAGAATAATTAGACTCATAATATTCTTTGCTGTACTACAAAAACATTAAAAGGACCTACAGCATTAATAAATCGTAATTAAAACCGTCAACCGGGAGCCCATTTTGGCACCATTGCGCCTTAGCCTTACAGGCTAAGACCCCAGGGATCCATTATCCAAGCTTTCTCGCCAGATCAAATCCACTGTGCGCGCTATACATACCATACTGTCTTAGTTATTGTCTTCTACCAAAGCTACAAACAAAGCATGGCATTTTTACCTAACAGTGGACACAAGCTCTTACTCTGGTCACCCAAACCTTGACATACCTGTTTCCAGCCGAGCAGCTTTTTCACAGCGGGACTCGTGAATGAAAACAAGCTGTTGAGGCTCGACATGGGCCCACTGCTTGAGGATTCGCCATCATCCGTGTCCATGGTTACTACGGCGGAAAGCGAGTGCACAACAGCCGCTGGTGACTCAGCGATGGTACGCTCCGAGTGTAATTACACCGCGGAAATGCCTACACCGCCATCGACGGCCAGCTAAACGCACTTGGTATTCCCCACGATTTCTATGAACTAATTATGGGGGGCAGGCTTCCCGTTAGGATTTGCAAGTCTTGCACCGGCTGTTTTTGATGGTTCACGTTTCTAGTGGCTCGGGTAGAGCGTTTTTAGTTAGGTTTAATGTTGCAATTATGAGTTTTTGTATTGAAAATAATGAAAAATCACAATGAAACTCATCACACTTCAAACGCCTCCATTATCTTTTTTTTTGCTGTCAGTTGCACTTGTGTTGTAGAACAATCTCCACAGCACAGTCGATCGATTCAAATTGCTTAGGCTGACGTCCACTAGGCGGATCCGGATCGGGCCGCGCGGCGCATTGCAAAAACGAAAAAATCCGCCTGCCTGTATTTATATGAAACAAAAATACAGGCAGGTGGATTTTTAAGTTGCGGCTCGCCCCGACCGGCCCGATCACAGAGAACATGGCCCGATCCGCTGATGTTTTACCTTTTATTTTTATCTTTTGATCTTTTTATCATTTTACCTTTTGATGTTTTGCCCGTTGGCTCGGTTCGTGAACAAGGTGCAAAATTAATCTGAATACACCTATAACTGTACCGCTCTATGCAGATTAAACAAAGTGAAAAAGCATTTTATCGGGTATTTTAGTTCGATCGATATGGTGGTCATGCTAAGCATGCTGGATGTATGGAAAATTCGTTGCCGCCGCAATTTTTTTTTCCACTTCACAGATTAGTTCGCCTTTTGTGCCTATTTCATTTCTCATCTGTGGTTCGTTCGCTGTCTCCGCCGAACGAAACGAGAATTTTCTCGAAAAGTATTTTGAACTGTCATTCCGTGAGCTTTTGTTCAGCGATCGCAGAATTTAAATACATCAAGACGTTCTAGAAGTATTGCTCGGTGATCGATAATCGTGGTAGAAGTAGAATAAGTTAACAACCGTCACAAATCCCAATTACCATGGAACAAGTAAGTGTCTTAGGTTATAAAATATCAGCCCGACCGCATTACAATCTTTTCCTTCGTAAATTCTCATTTCTGTGTGCAAAATTTTAGGTTAACCACTTAAAAGAGAAGGGGAACGCCGCACTAGCATCGGGGAACTTCGATGAGGCAATAAAACATTACACGGAAGCTATCGCACTGGATGGCAACAACCATGTTTTGTACAGCAACCGCTCTGCAGCTTACGCGAAGGCCGAGAACTTCCAGGCAGCCCTGGAGGACGCGAACAAGACTGTCTCCCTCAACCCTACTTGGAGTAAAGGCTATTCCAGAAAGGGCAGTGCCCTAGCTTATTTAGGGAAGTTCGATGACGCCTTAGCTACCTATGAGAAGGGTTTGCAGCTTGAGCCCAGCAATGCGCAGCTGGCGCAAGGGCTTGAAGAGGTGAAGAAGCAGGCGGAGGCGGCCAAGGTGAAGACAGAGCAGCTCTTTGAGAAGCTCCGCGCCAACCCCACCACAAAGGAATGGCTCAATGATCCTGAATATGTTAAGATGGTCAAGGTAAGTGTCAATTTGCCATGTTTACTCCCTCTGCAAGTTTTTTAAAGTGCCCACCATGCATACAATACATTGTCTCTGTAATCTAGGCCTTAATAGCTGAGGTATCTAGTTTGTTTTGAAAACTGTTAACCTAGCTATTCACAATATTAAGGCCCCAGTTTCTGAATTGAGAATTTTACTAAGCAAATACTTAACTATCATTCTATCACACTCTTTTGTGAGGAATCTGCAGAGACAGAACAATACTAAGTATTTGCTTTAGTGAGTTTCTCAATTCAGAAATTGGCATTATGTCTCTTTATTCATAAAAAAAATTGTTCAACATTATTATTTACACTTGCAGGAGATGGTAGTGAACCCATTTGACGGGTACAACCTGGAGACACGGATGCAAGACAAGCGCATGCTCCAGACCCTCAGCGTTATGCTCAACCTCAACCTGTCCTCGCCCATGGACGTGGACCCTCCAGCGCCCGAGCCTAAACCCACGCCTCCGCCCCAAAAAGAAGAACCTCCTAAACCCAAATACGATGAGCTACCAGAGAACAGACGGCTGGCGCTGCAAGAGAAGGATCTAGGCAACGATTTCTACAAGAAAAAGGACTTTGAGCAAGCTCTACAACACTATCACAAAGCCCAAGAACATGATCCCACAGACATAACGTTCTTAACAAATATAGCGGCCGTCTACTTCGAACAGAAGGAGTATGAGAAATGTATCAAGGAGTGTGAAAAGGCGATCGAAATCGGGAGAGAGAATAGAGCCGACTTTAAGTTAATAGCTAAAGCATTTACGAGAATTGGTGAGTTTACTTAGTTTGACTTTTACTTGTTTTCAGTACAATTGGCCATTGATAAGTTGCCAAAAACCCAAACCACAATTTCTACCTGCTGCCTTTAAAAATATCCTAATAATCTTCATAATCATCATTAATGAATAAAAATAATGAGTGAATATTTAAAAACTCCACCTTAACCAGCTCGCGTAGCAGGAGGCGGTGTTAGAGAGTATCTATGGGTTTAAAACTATATGTATCTCACTCTTTTGTTTGAAGTAGAGCGGGATAGAACACCGCCTCATGCTACGCAAGCAGATATCCTTAGGACTGAGATTGCAAGGTGCTAAAATTTTTAGATGAGATGAAAAAGTTTTAAGATGAATAAAATTACCAACAACAAAGCATTCCTATCCCTCAGGTAACGCCTACAAGAAGATGGAACAGTGGAAGTTAGCCAAAACATACTACGAGAAGTCGATGTCGGAGCACCGCACACCTGAGATCAAGACCCTGCTCAGCGAGGCTGACAAGCGCATCGCTGAGGAGGAGCGGAAGGCCTACATCGACCCCGTGAAGGCGGAGCAGGAGAAGGAACTGGGCAACGAATACTTCAAGAAGGGTAAGTGACTGGAGCGTCTTGTTCTTTGGGAAGTCCGTGGAAAGAAACGGGTCCCCCATACAGGCGCCGTTATTGCATTCTTAGTTGGAGGACTCCTCTGCTTGAATTCGGGATTATTTCTGGTCAAAAATCGCAAAACGCACTGTCAAGCCCAAATAAACTGTAAGGCCCGGTTTCTGAGTTGAGAATTTTACTAAGCACATACTTACGTATCGCTCTGTCACGCTCTTTTGTGAGAAATCTGCAGACACAGGACGATACTTACCCATTTGCTTAGCAAAATTCTCGACTCAGAAACCGGGCCTGAGTCATACATAACATAACACATAAGTGAGTAATGATAATAAACAAACAGTAACAGTACAGATCGTGCCAAACATCTAGTCCGCTCTGAAGTTGCCGCGCCTCGAGTTGCAAAATACATTGAAAACCAGCGCAATGCGCAGCGCGGCAACTTCAGAGCGAACTAGATATTTGGCGCGATCGTCCCGGGGCCTTAGCCTGTAACGCAATGGTGCCAAAATGGGCTCCCAGTTGACGGTTTCAATTACGATTTATCAATGATGTCGGTCCAGTGTCGGTCCTTTTAATGATTTTGTAGTACAGCAAGGAATATTATGAGTAAATACAGGCAGGCGGATTTTAAGTTGCGGCCCGCCCCGGCCCGATCCGCCGCTAATGGACGCCTAGCTTTAGGGCGGCTTGCAGAAACTGCTTTTATTTTTCTGTTTTTCTGGTGGCAAATGTTGTAATTTTTAAGCGAAATGTAATGCACATGATACAAATGAGAAAAGCCGTCAAAATTTGAATCTCTAATAATACTTCCTGTTTATGGAGAGGTTTCCTCACGATGTTTTTCACGTGAGGAAACCTGCAGATTAGTTGGCTTCACACATATTGACTCGTCTTTCCTGTGGGCTAGGCTGACTAAGCTGTCAGGTTGGTATAGGTGCCGGGCAAGCCTTCTCCATCTAAAACAATGTCTAATCTAATGTGAGTGAAGGTACCACTGGATACTGTATAAATCATCTCATTACGTAGATGAAGACCTTTATTTTTTATGGAGAGGATTTCTCCTCTCTCGCGCCCTCTCACGGCAAGCTTTCATTCGCCATCCTCACTCCTCGCTCCTCCGCAGGTGACTACAGCAATGCCGTGAAGCACTACTCGGAAGCCATTAAGCGCAACCCTGAGGACCCGAAGCTCTATTCCAACCGAGCGGCCTGCTACACCAAGCTGGCTGCCTTCGACCTCGGCCTGAAGGACTGTGACCAGTGCACGCGGCTGGACCCCAAGTTCATCAAGGGATGGATCCGCAAGGGGAAGATTCTGCAGGTAAGACAGTGCTTTCGAACTTGCGCGCTTTTACGATACTACTTTTGACTTGCGGTTAAAGGTCAGTGCACGCGGAAAATTGGGGTCAAGTGCATGTTATTTTCAGGTGACTTTGTTTTTAAACAACAACATTGTCTGTCTTTCTATTTGTGACTGTTTAGACAGGCGAGTGGCACATGTCCTCTTAAGGCTCGGTATAAGGCTAACTAGCGCCACCAATGTTGAAAAAATCATATGTCCCTTCAGAAGAAGTTTCTGACAAAATCCTAAGATGAGCTCATGCGCCATGCTTTTCTAGATTTTTAAGTGTAGGTACCCAACTCAATTTCTAGTCTTAAGCTAAAAAAAATTCGATATCCGCCAAAAACGGCCGCTTTTGGCGGTTATCGAAAATTTTTTAGCCTATAAGTAAATTTCGAAGAGGGTATCTACACTTAAAAATCTAGAAAAGCATGGCGCATAGGCTCATCTTAGGATTTTTTCAGAAACTTCTTCTAAAGGAAGACATGATTTTTTTAACATTGGTGACGCTAGTTAGCTTTATACCGAGCCTTAAGGGCCAGTTAGGACGGTCAACTAGCACCGCTAATGAAAAAAAAAACATATCTTCTTTTTGGATGCGTTTTTTTGCTAAAAAAAAAACTCTCCTGCGATTTCTCAACGCGAGGCTTAACCTTTTTTAGGACCTAAGGTTTGTATTCCAGATGCTAGAACTTAAGAATGCAATCGATTCTCGCCAAAAGTGGTCACTTTTGGCGAAAATCGATTGCATTCGTAGGCAATTCGTAAAATTTTATGCTTGAACCGAAATCGTATTTTCGTACCCACTTTTTCCGAACTTGGCCGCCATTTTCATATCGTGTCTTTATTGACACCGCTTATAACCATGACTAATGAGTCACAATCTCCTCCACAGGGCATGCAGCAGCACTCAAAGGCGCTGACAACTTACCAGAAGGCTCTAGAGCTCGACCCGAGCAACGCGGAGGCTGTCGACGGCTACCGCGCCTGCTCCACGCAGCTCAACTCTAACCCTGAAGAGGTAAGATTAACCAGGCGGAGCTGTGGTGTAGCCACTAGCTAAGGTGTCGGCCACTAGCTGGGCACAGACCTTCGGAGGCGGCTATTAATTCATCATCAGCCTGTTGCCACCCACTGCTGAGTGAAGGCCTCTTTATGCTCACGCAACCGCTCACGATCCTGCGCCAGACGCAACCACTGCTATCCAAAGCTATGTCATCGGTCTATCTGGCTTATCCCACGTCATAAGATATTTCAAAATCCGTTTTTTTTGTGTAAATACGATAAATATGTGCTTGATTGCTTTAGTTTCATATAAAAAAATATTGAACTATATAGTTTAGGATTTAGGCAAGTGTATTAATAAATCACACCCAGTTGTCTGGCAATTTTAGTTTCCTGTGGAAAAAAATATTACGTTATATTGGCCAATATTACAAAATATTAAAAAAAAAATGCTACAAAGTTCAAACTCTCGGGCTTCTCAGGATGGCTTAGAACAAAAGGTTTAGAAGTTGACTTATTTCAACTCTTATAGGGTAATTGTAGCTATTACAATAATTACCCTGTATTGATTTGAAATGGTTTTTTTTATACACTTCCAGGTCCGCAAGCGCGCCATGGCCGACCCCGAGGTCCAGCAGATTCTGCGCGACCCCGCCATGCGCTGTATCCTGGAGCAAATGCAACAGGACCCGCACGCTCTCCAGGATCACCTCAAGAACCCCGAGGTGGCCGCCAAGATACAGAAACTCCTCGAGTCCGGCCTCATCTCCATACACTAGAAGAAACAAACGCCTTTTAGCTAGTAGGATTGTCGCAAAGCTGACCGGTCGGGGAATTATTACCGAATTGGTATTTTTCTGTTGTTGCTGGCAACATTGCCTGAGCGCTTTTTACGGATTTTTTGTCTCGATCGGTCGTGTGAGTGGATTATTACGTTTTGATTGTGGTAATTTCTTGAATAGTCGTAAATTAACTCATATTTGGATATTTTAACCAGCGCTTTAAGAATACACCTCCTGTGTTATATTATTATGTATTTAATTGCCTACTGAACCACGTTTCAAGTCTATGGATTGTTCAGACTTACGCATGCTGGATCTGTGATTTTTATACCAGTATGTTCTACGATTTCCTGTATCATGTTTATAACGTTATGGACCATTCCAAAACTCCCTCAGTGAAATTGTAGGTGCACTAGTTTTATACATTCTGTTTGTTTTGTCTCTATAGAATTTAAAATTTTAATTACAGAATATTTGCGCCACTGTACTGCCTTGATTGGATTTACATGCGGGTTTTGTAATTTATTCAATAAAGTTATTATGTAGGCATGTTTTTTGTTTTCTTTTATAATTTGGCGCTTTCAAGCGTTGGTTGCCTGTCCCACAGCCTTAAAGAAGGCTGTGCCTTTCCACATCCAAGGCAAATCCAAGGCCTCAAGCCTGAGATTTTATCTGAGACGTCTGCTTATCGTGGACTAACGAAAAAAAATACTTCGCAGGCTGACAACAGGGCCCTTAGCCTGTAACGCAATGGCGGGTCAATGGCGTCCCGGCAGAAGGACAAAACCGGTCTCTCCTCGTTTTTCTCCTACAACCAGAGAACTAATCCTCTAGAATTAGAATCAAAATATTCTTTGCTGTACTACAAAAACATTAAAAGGACAGACAGCGTTAGCAAATCGTAATTGAAGTCGTCACCTGACAGCCCATTTTGGCACCATTGTGTTACAGGCTAAGGGCCCAGGAGACCCTTTTGTAATTTGTTAAAAACTGATTTTCTATAAAAAAAAAAGAAAATCACGCCCAAGAAATCTTAGTGGTAGAATTTCAATCCACTTCATCTGGCAACAATCAAAAGTAAAACGTCAAAACAAACAACTGTCATGTGTCAACATTTCAGTCAGTTGATTTTCATGAATCGCTTTGTTTGTTCGTGTTCTTTTTTGTAAATAATATTTAGGTATTTTTGGTCCTATTATTTATTCACTTTAGGAATATAAGTGCGTGTGTTATTATATTTTACGAAGCAACTTTAGCAACTTTCTATCAAAAATCTTAACCTACGAGAGTAACTTTTAAAATGCACGAAATATCTTCTTAGACAAAGTTTTTTGTAATTCTACCTCCAATCGCTGCGTTCATCGAGAAAATAATTGTAAGTACCTAGCTGCATCATCAACGATTTCCTGCCTTTATTTAGTTTATTGCAGAATATAATATAAAAAAATTGGAATCTAACCAGCTAATGTACACTACTAATCAAAGCAAGCGTGAAACTGCACAGTTATCTAACAGAGTAAGTATTGCGTATGAACTACGTCTAATAGTTCCTCAATTTTTTACATTTATCCCCGCCCCCAACTTGACCCACTACCCAAAAGGTTATCATTAAATTATTAATTTGGCAATGGAAATTATATTTTGTTTGTGGCTTTGTCCATTTAGAGTCCTATTTATAGGAAAATAATATTGGATATATTTATTGACTGTTCAAACCTATCCTATACCTTTATGATTTACTACCCGCTTTTATTGACAAATGGCCAGAAAAAATGATCCAGAAAAAGTGATTGCATTGTCATTCAAAAAAGTATACCACTTCACTGTTTCAACAATTGTTTCTAACAGGAATGGTAGCTCAAATTGTGTGCAGCTTCAAAATGGGCTATCCTAATGTGGTGACGGTTCCCCTAACTGTGAACTCGCGACCCCATATCTCGGCAACCCCTTGACCGATTTGGCTCATGTTTAAACTTAAAAATCATTTCTGTCTCATTTATCCACCTGCAATTTCATGATTATATGATCATCGACACTCAAGTTATCATCGAACAATCATTCATGCTTTCATACAAACGCCGGATTGTTCCAGTGGACTCTAAGAACTTCAATTGTTCAATAATCAGGGATTTAATTACCTAATCCTTGTGGCTTACCAGTTTCTAAAGAAAGTCTGTTAGTCTGCCAAAGGTCATGGTTAAATAACTACTATGTTATCTCAGGATTGTTATACTGGGCTGATAATGATTGTTTATCATTGATTACCGAAATGGTGTCTGTAGTGTCTTGGTCGACTTCTTTTTTGGTGGAGTGTAAAAGAAGGTTGAAAAATCAAGTAAACTTTTATAAATTGCAAACTTTTATTGTTAAGGAAATGTCACAAGTTCACACAAAACATCAACTTATAAATAGTCTCACAGGACTGATTGCAGATAGAGACTTAAAAAAAAAATTAAAGCAACAAACAATGTTTGATTACTTACCTACTGAGATCAACAAATTGAAAAGTAACAATGATTAAATCTCAAGCAAAAAGTAGTATGTACTGGATTGACAGTGCTATGAGGAAAATGCACTTGGTTTCCTTATTTCCTATGATCTTTAGCGTCAATATTAGTCCCTAAAGATCTTTCCATCATCCAGCGCCGCCAATCTTCTTTTTGGATGCTTTTTGTGCTACAAACGCTTCATTAAGTTCTCAACGCGATTTTTGCTCCTAGAACCTACAAATAAATCTCGCCGCGCCGCCGCCAAAAGTGGCCAGCTATGTCCTGTATTAAAAATTCAAAAAAAAGTACTTTTCTGAACGAATTTCAAAAAAGGAAAATGCTGGCCACTTTTGGCGGCAGCGGGATTTATTTGTAGGTTGTAGGAGCAAAAATCGCGTTGAGAACTTAATGAAGCGTTTTTAGAAATTAATGAAGCAAAAAACGCATCCAAGAAGAAGACATAGATAAAAAATTACCAGAACGATTGATACCAAAATCAACGGAATCTGATAATATTTGGGGGTAGCAAAATGACTTCTTCGTTTGTATGGGAGTGAGTCTAGTCTTTATAAGTCAACATGACGAAGTTGGTGTATTTTACAGGGCCCAAGGAGTTGTGAAGATGGTGTCCCCACAAACAAAGAGTGGCTTGCTCATGGGGTTTGGAGCTTTCGGCGTCGTGTGCGGCGCCGTCATGGTGGTCTACTGGCCGCCACTGTTCTTCGGCCAGCTCATGAATGTGAGTTCAACACCATTCATTGGTCTACCTATGTGCTTATTCTGTAAAAATAATCCGCATAGTTGCTAGTCCTCAAACCCGGTTTAATCGCAGGAAAATATAAAAAAAAACTGTTTATTTTGATATGGAGGGGAGGAAGGTAGGCCTTTGCCCAGCAGTGAGACACTAACATCCAGGCTGACAAAAAAAATTCGATAAGAGCAATTTTTTCGCAAATTAACCGGCTCCCAGAACCGCGCTAATTTGACGGCTTTTGGAGCTCGGGCCCGAGACATATTTTACGTAAACAAACAACCTCCCATTCACGATGCTTCCAAATAAAATCGGGTGGGTTCCCAGGTGAAGATAGGGGTTCCGCAAGGATCCATCATAGGACCGTTTCTATTCCTTGTTTACATTAATGATCTGCCCCATATGGTAAAGAACATGTCAGAGATATTATTTGCTGACGACACGTCACTTATTTTTAAATAAGAAAACAAGAACATTACCTAAGTGATGCAAATACTAATACTCTCTCTCTCTCTCTCACTCTCTCTCACACGTGTATTGAATTAGTGGGTTTTAACAGGCTGATGAGGATGATGACCATGCGCCGTGCTAACTTCCCTCGCTCCTTCCACAGCGAATGATCCTCACCAACATCTCGTACAGTTTCGGAGTGTGGCAAGAGACCCCACTGCCGATGTACCTGGAGTGTTTCATGTGGAACATCAGCAACGCCGAGGGCCTGCTGGCCGGGACGGAGCATCGGATGCGCTTCGAGCAGATGGGGCCCTACGTCTTTCGGGAGTCACATACTAAGGTGAGTCACATCCAGCCCCCTTAGCATGCACGCTCGAAGAAAACGCCGAAAGGACAGTTTAAATAAAGAGTTTAACGAGCTACCATCAAGAAAATCTTTGACACTGCTCGAAAAAACTAAAGATCGATAGAATTTACCAAAGGAGTTAAGTATTTACATGCTTATACAATTTTTGCTTATGATTTTCTTACAACTAAAAGTAGATATGTACGTCTTGTGCTCCGCGACCAACCGCAAGAAGCTGCAGGCCCAGCAGAACATTGCCCTGAGGACCATAGTGGGGGCCGGGCGTTACGTCCGCAATGACGTCATTGCCCGGGACCTAGTGGTGGAGAGTGTGGAGGAGTTTGTGGTCCGTCTGTCGCGCCGTATGTTCCACTGCGCAGACACCGGGCCGCACCGGCACCTCCACCACATTGCCCCAAACTACGACCGGCCAGTAAGAGGACGTCCGTACCCGCGGGAGCTCCTCGAGCTGCAAGACTCCAGCAGCTCGGAGCCCCACTGACCACCATCGCAACGATTGCACACCCAAGACCCGGGGGCTGATGCCTCCGGAGAAGACGCACGGGACAAGAGTGTAACTCAAAACCCGCACCTACTACTGCGCGGCCAAGCAGCAGTAGCAGACGACCACTGATGATGTAGATATGTACATACAATGGGCGGTCTTATTGCTAAAAGCGCAATCTCTACCAGACAATCTTTGGATGGAGATCGAGGATATCATAAAATAGACTGAACGGAAGTGTACAAATAACATAGGAACATAATTTTCAAAATAGATAGATTTCCTGATTATCATTACATAGTTATCTTACTTAATCACTAGGTACAAGCTTACAAAGCTAAGAGAATGTATGGGTATTGGGCAAACAAACTCCATATATGTATGTAAATACGTTCCAGGCATTGCAACGTCTGAGTGAGTGGTCACAAAACTCAGAAACAAAAAGGACCATATCGCGCAGTTTATGTACAAAAAAAAATAATATCCATACGATTTTCTTCAAATTACCAAATCGAAAGATAATCACGACCTACAAGGATGTATAAAAAGAAAAAAGATCTGCAAAACTGCACTTTACGGCACGAAACCAGTCTGAACGGTTGGCATTTGACACAATTAAAGTGCAAGTCGAATGGCGACCTCGACAGAGCTGAACAACATAATGACCTCTATTCTGTCTGCTTTGCTTACCCTGCTGATAGATGTTATTTGTTCAGAAGGTAATTCAACCAAGTTTTACTTGAAATCACTTTTGCATTGCGTTCAGCGCTCACCCACCACCCCTCACTGATCACTATCTAAGTATTTGGTGTACTCCTACAACCAACTAATCCTCTAGAATTAGAATCAGAATGAAAACATTAAATGAACCGACACAGCATTAATAAATCGTAATGGAAGCCGTCAACTGGGAGCCGATTCTGCCACCATTGCGTTACAGACTCAGGCCCCCCGAGAAAAGAATGTCCTGCGCGCCTATTCTCTGAAAAAAACACTCAAACGTCAACCGTCAAAGCTGGTTTATTTGCGGGAAAATATTCCTTATAATTTTTTTTTACATTTTATTGGCAGTATTTTCGGTGCTTATTATAAAATACAGGGGCTGAACATAGGTGGAGGTGCGAGCAGGTACATTTATTTCAAATCAAATAATTTTATTTCGGTAGATAAATAACCATAGTAATCTAATACGTGCTGCCGTGTGTACATTGAATTAAAATTACAATAAAATAAAATAAAAAAATAGGTTTAAAAATTACAAAAAGACAAAATCAGCATTCAAATAAATAATTACCTAAATAAAAATTCTGATAAGTTCTAATGTATTTGAGGAATACTTTCTACTTACTCCGATCCCCAGTACGGTAACCTGATTATAGGCCTAACTTATATTATATTTCACAGTGTACAATACCTACATTTCGATTTCTTTACCATTACGCCACTGGATTGCGAGCACGCGATTGTAGCTCATTGTAAGTTGCACTTGTGCCTGATTATGAAACGTGTTATTAGGTCGATGACCAACCTCATCATCACCACCAACCCATCCACAGCTGAATATACAGTATACTTCAGCTAGAAACACTTATGCGACAGATACGACGTTGCGACGTAGCCGGAAGGCGTCGCGTATGTACGGTCGGCCACAATCTAGGATACCCCATGGTAGCTCTTACAGCGCGCGGCAAAAGGGCGCTAATCGAACAAAAGGGGTATCCTACCGTGTGGCCGACTGTACCTAGCGTATGCCCAGTGTGCTTCTGGGCATACAAATTCAAGCGGCCAGATATCAAAATACGTCGCGTAGGTATGTAGGGGCCACAATGTATACCTAGATAGATAGATAGAATATTCTTTATTATGCACCAAACGTATTATTTACATCGATTTTTCTTAAAACTAATAAGTTTTGCATACAATGGGTGGTCTTTGGCTAAATCTCTCCCAGACAACCAGATACCTAGGCACTGGTAGGTACTGAACATTTGGGCTATCTTTTGCTTATTCTTAAAGAAAATTATCTGTAGTCTATTGAAGATGGCCAACAGATTGTAGTTAGATATTATGTAAGTAAAAAATATTCAGTCTTGCGTGACTTTTTGAAACTCTACCAAGTCTTTCCAACTTTCCAACGATAAGTAGATTTTTGACATTTGAATGAGTCCGTAATGAAAATTTAGGGAATTAATGCTTAGGGCCTCAATTTATCTGTCGATTGATTAACAAATGCCTAACACCAAAGTACCTGCGAAGTGAAATGATAATATAATGCAGACATAATGTAATCCATCATCACTGATAAATTGGTTGGGTTTTTTTTCACACGTTTATTCTTTGAAAGTTGTCTGCATGTCATTTACGATACATATTTGTGAATTTCTACTTCTTCAGCATTTATTAGTCCACTGCTGGACTTTTAACAAATTCAAAATATTTATTGCACCCTTTTCAAATTTTGCATAGATACTTAAATTAAGTCCATCATAGCGTTAGTAGGAAACAGTTCTTTAGCTAAGTGTGACTTAAATTTTATATTTTTTTTTTCGGTAAACATGATACGTGCTCGTGTAGCATGAGGCTGGGTTAGGGCGTATCCATGGGTTTATAACTCTAGTCTGGTTCTCACTACCTAGCCTTATTTCGTGGCCCAAATAGATATATTTTGGGTCAATCTCCATATTCTACGATTCCATATTCTCTTTAAACAAACATTGGAATAAAATTACTGAGAATAGGTAACTAACTAACAATTAAAACTAGGTCAGTTATGTTATACTCATTACTATGATAATTTGATAATGATAATATAGCTCGATGACAACATTATCTACATACATACGAACGTTTGGTCAAAGACTGAAATAAACATACCTACTTACATAAAATTATAAGTAACGTACTGTACTGAATACCTAGATCTTTATTAAATTACCATTGAACCGAAGACCTTCTCAATCGACTAATAAATTGAATTGTATTTAAATGAAAATGTTATTTAAATTTTATTTTCGTTATTTTATAAATTAAAAAAAGTTTTTTTTATTTCGATAAGAATTGTTTTCCCGCAAATAAACCGGTTCTGAGGGATAGCAACTATGCGGTTTTTTTACAGAAAAAGCACACAGCCTCTGTATTCTCTAAAAATCCACCGTAAAAATAACGGTTTTAAAAGGTAAAAAAATATATTGTTCATAAGGGCTATTTTCGAGTGGTTTGACGCGCAACGGTTGAGTAAATATTTTTAGGATACAGGCACAAGGGTCACCCCTGCAGGGGAAAGCCGTCCGTAAAGGGTGACAAATATCATAAAATAAATAAATGAAATGGAAAAGTACTTACTTAGCTTGTTGGTAATTTTATTATCTAAAATGGTCAGCGAAATTTGTTTAAATACATCCATGACGAGTGAAAAGAATAACCATTGGAGCAAAATAAAACTGGCCAAGTGCGAGTAGGACTCGCGCTCGCGCACAAAAGGTTCCATCCATAATTGTGTGATAATCTGGAACACTTGGTGCAAGATTCCGACTCTCACTTAGCCTGTTTTCTTTTTAAAGAAGTTTGCCTTAGACAAGTGAAAAAAACATAAACTCGTCACCCACCACCACTTCATATCGTAAGTAAGTAGCAATCTTTAATTTGGTTATCTTCTAGGCGTTTGCAATTATTAGTATTTATCGAGAGACTTGATGATCCGAATGATTAATGAGTTAATGCTTTTATTAACTTAGGATTAACCTTTTATCTGACCACGGCATGGTGATTAAGGCGCTTTGCATAGTAACGCCTGCGCGAGAAGATTAAATTAGCAACGACAAATCAATCACAAATCTAGATTCCCATGCAAGATACACTAAACAAATCGAGAAAATTGTCATAAAAAACCCTAGAAATAGTGCTATCTAATAAAGCATGTTTTATAATGATGTTCATAATACGTTCGAAGATATTTATGAAAAACTGTGGTAACTACTACTAACTAGCAAACATTTTCAGTCCAAAAATAAGCGCACCGGTCAATGTTGCAGTCTTTTAAATCTGCAAAAGAGGCTACCGGCCTATAGCTGCCGTTTCTAATCATCACTATACAAGGTGTTACAAAAGATCCTAACTCTTTTTACAGGGTAATTGCACCCGGTGATAGGGATCACAACCTATTTTTTTGCTCTATGACTCCGTTGATTTTTAAATTAATCAAATGTGAACGCTGTGGCAGGAGAAAATTATTTTTAAAAATTATTTTCATTGACTTTCACAATGTTTTAACAACTCGTAGCTATGAAAATGTAACTACACATACAAATATATTTTTAAATTTAAGCTGATACCACTAACAAAAAAATTATGAAACAATTGAAATTTTGAGGTCTTCAAATATAAATTGATTTTTAAAACTTTTTTTACAGAATCGACATTTTGTTGATTAGTAGGTTGCACCCTGTAAAAAGAGTTAGGATGTTTTGTAACACGTGGTATACCTACCTACACCGCACACTTAAAAATCGTGACTCCAGGGTACTATAATAATATGTAATATGTCATCAATTTCCGTACAAATCATAGTTTGATAAGGCGATAGATACAGCCCCTCTACCCTTGATTTATCCAATACGGCCGAAATATGGCGCAATTTACAAAATTTAATATTTTACAAATTAAGACGCATTTTGTGTTTTTATTGAATAAAACAGCCTTACCTTTGAATAAACATTACAAAGTATTTAAAATCAAAGCAATATTATGCGAATTCAAAGAGAAATTAATTTTTAAACTTTTTCATATTGATCGCAATAGCGTCAAGGGTAACCCCCCTGGTCCCTAAGTAGGGCACGCTCCTTCCAAGAATCAAACGTTCGACCTTGCTGGCCGGTTATGCTTAGACTGCAATTTATGCTAACTAGTACCTACCTAACCTTACCTAACGTGGAAACTAATTGCGATCAGCAACAGTGCCACAGCAATAGTTAACAAACCTTACTTTTAGGACAGTTACCTAATCAAACTAGCCGAAAATAAAATTGAAAATTAATTATGTAACAAGTATGAAATAAAAAAATCTGCTGATCTATGCATATTTGGGGTAGAATGTATCGAATTTTACCCGACAAGACAACAACTCCTTTGAGCGAATTGTAATGCAGGGAAGGGTGGAAGGCACTAGAACTCGGGGTAAACCACCGATGCGATGGACTGACCAAATCAAGACCACTGTGGGCAAAACACTGTATGAATACACCCGAGAAACCTCTGAGCGAGAGAAATGGCGTGGCATCGTAAGGCGCAACATCAGCCACTGATAGTCAGTGGCGGATCCAGGATTTTGGTTTGGCGGGGGGCTTGAACCCAAGATTTTGGCTTGAACCCAATGAGCGACGGTTTTCAAGATAAAACAGTATACAAAATTTATTTTGATAGAGGGTTTCAGATGGGGGGGGGGCTAGAGCCCCATAGCCCCTCCCCCCCTAAATCCGCTACTGCTGACAGTACTGCATGTGGACCACGACCGCTCTGACAAGAGCGTAACGACGAAGAAGAAGAGTATCGAATATTAGTTTGGAACGATTTTTTTCGACATTTCGCACTTGTCTCTATAGTAAAAGTTGCTTTGGTGTGTTAAGCAACCCCTTCAGTGTCATTCTGAAATGACACTGAAAAACCCTGTATAATACCATGCTCTCGGCTTAGTCGGCTTGGTCCACAGGAAAGACGTGCGTGCGTAGCCAACCAAGTCGCAAGTTTTTGGTTAAAAAACTCAACCCTACTTCAAGATGCCCAAGTTTTTTGGTAAGGAAACTCAACCTTATTTCCATCACAATAAGTGACCTTACTTCTTTTGCCCACAGACGAACATAACGTTCAACCCAAACAGTACCGTGACGTTCTACAACCAGCGGTACTGGCACTTTGTGCCGGAGATGTCCAACGGGAGTCTGAGTGACAACATCACTTCCATCAACCCCATCATAGTGGTAAGTTTTCAATGACAGTTTGTGTCAATGCATGTATAAAATTAAATGCAGTCTGAAATTCGTCAGCACCCTTCAAATTCAAAAGTCACTTTGAAAGGGTTCGCGAATCGCGATAGATTTAAAAGTTAGACAACTACCCCCGCCGAAATAAAGCAAGATGGCGCGCGTTGCGCCGCCGAATCAGTCATGTCATGTCCGGAAACAATCCAATCCCGGATCCCTGAGAGGCCGACAAATCTGAGGCCTGAGTCTGAAACGCAATGGTGCCAAAATGGGCTCCCAGTTTACGGCTTCAATTACGATTTATTGATGCTGTCGGTCCTTTTAATGTTTTTGTAGCAATGAATATTCTGATTCTAATTCTAGAGTATTATTTTTTGGTTCGCTGGTTGTAGGAGAAAAACGAGGAAACCCCGGTTTTTTCCTTCTACTGGGTGGGATGCAATCGACACGCCTTTGCGTTGACAGATCTCTAACCACTTCTATCCCCCCCAACAGACGGTAGCCTACTTCATGCGCCACGGCAACCCCGTGATCCGTCCGCTGGTGGATCTGTTCCTGCGGTACCACCACAGCAGCATATTCCTCACGGCGAACGCCACCGCGTGGCTGTTCGACGGGATCGAGGATCCGGTGCTGGACATCAGCCAGGAGTTCCCCTTCATCGACATTCCCTATGACAAGTTCGGCTGGTTCTATGGGGTGAGTGAATTACAATCAAAAGAAGCCATTTCTCTCTGTCCTACCTAAGCCACTTCCTTCCAATCTTCCACTGGAAGTTCGCGCAGTCTTTTGAGATTTCATCAATCCAAAGCAAAAGACGTCATCTTTCTTCGTCCTGCTCCACTTCCTGTCAATCTTACACCTGAATTTTAAGCCCTAAGTTTGCGCAGCTCTTCGCCAATCCAGGAAAACTTGGGACGTCTAACAGGCAGACGTTTAGGTGATCTCCCATTCTTCCTCCAACGCCACTTCCTTCCAATCTTCCACCTGAAGTTCGCGCAGGTCTTTTGAGATTTCGCCACTCCAAAACAAAATACGTCATCTCTCTTTATCCTGCGCCACTTTCCTAATTCCGTAAGTCTCGGCCTGAAGTTTGCGTAGGTCTTTTGCGACTTCATCAATCCAGCAATGGCACGTCTAAGTAGCTAATGTGTAGTCCGCTGATGGATCTGTTCGCCAGCGTGGATCGCAATCTATTTCTCGCCAATCCAAAGCAAAAGACGTCTTCTCTCTTTGTCCTGCGCCACATCCGTCCACCTGAAGTTCGCGCAGATCTTTTGAGACTCCGTCAATCCAGCGATGACACGTCTAACTACGTTATGTTTAGATTCTCAAATCATTTCTACGTGGCCGAGCCAGCGGAGTCTTGCGGATTTAGTCTCTCTGATCATGTACGGCTTAGTCATCAGATTTTGGAGCTCGGGGTTTTTCCAGATCTTAAAGCTAGAAGGCGGCACTTTTAGGATCCGGATAGGGTGCGTTGATTCTTGGGTTTCTTTTTGTTAAACTCCTATACTTCAAACCCATATTTCCAAAGACTAAGTGATCCTCTCCCATTCTTTCTACGTGCGTGACCGAGCTAGCGTTATCTTGCAGATATTTTAGCCTCTCCGATTATATTGGCATGACAAACGTGACCTATTCCAAACAGTGGGCATCATTGCACTGGATATAAACCATCTATCTGCCAAGGCCTCTATTCTCTAAAAAATCCACTCAACCGTTAAGCGTCCAAACACTCAAAAATAGCCCTTATCGAAATGAACGATTGTTTTCTTTTATATTTAAAAACGGTTATTTTTACGGTGGATATTTTAGAGAATACACGGGCAGATAGATAGTGATTGATGTTAAAGTTAGACAATAACCCCCCGGACGGATTGATGTAGAATTATCTGTAAAACTAGCTTTTGCCCGCGACTTCGTCCGCGTGGACTACAGAAAAATGATAATATGCTTTACTTTGCTCCTAAGTGTAAAAGCGTGATAATATGTAGCTTATGTGTTATTCTGATGTCTAAGCTATTTTTATTCCAAATTTCATCCACATCCGTTCAGCCGTTTCAGCGTGAAAGAATAACAAACATCCATCCATCCATACTTAAAAACTTTCGCGAATAAAATATTATAGCTTTTGCCCGCGACTTCGTCCGCGCTGACTAAGATAAAAAGTTGTAGCTCTATTTTCCCCCGCCATCGACGTCAGTCAGGGGAAAAGATAGCAGTTTATAGTTTATAGCTTGTGGCCGCGACTTCATTTACGTGGATAAAAGAAATAGCAATGGTACCTAGCATATTTTTGACCACCTAGTATGAACCCCACCCTACACCCAGCGCTATCAAAGCGTTGGCCCAAGACTTGGTTTCCATGGACCACGAGTTGTTATCTGCTTTTTCCAACCTCAACGGAGTAAAGATGCAGATACCTACTGTTACCGGCGACTAACTGATTGAACGTGGGTTACCTGCATTTCAAGACAAACTTGAAGATTATCTTCTCTTTTTAGCCTTATCCCATAATTTAGAGTCCGCTAATCTGCTGCTGCTGACTGCAAACTTTCAGGCTGGGTTCTCTCTCTGTTCAGTTGGTCTCGCTCCAAGTCTTCTAAGTATTTTTATGCAAAAACTACGTGCCTCTGTGTCCTTTGTGGACACTGCCTCTCCCGATGTTAGAGAGCCCTAATGGGTAGTTTGAAACCCAAGTACATACATCTCTTTAGCTTGCGCAGTTGGGTGAATGAATAATCAGCATTTGCTGCGTTACAGGTCTCAACATCTGTCTGGAATTCTATAAAACTGTAAAAGATCTCCAACAGATAGCTCTGTGTTAGCGTTACCTACTCGTATTATAGGCACTTATAGAAAACTAATTGAAAATCCGTATGTTTTTTTAATTTTTTATTTTGCATCATATTATATCAAAGAGGCCGATCATAATAATTGGGTTCTGACACCAGAAAATATGTGATAATATCAGGAGATACTTAAAATATTATGTCTATCACATTGAGTAGTTTTTTCTTTATTTTTTCTATGAGCGGCCCTTCTGAAACACCAAACGCGTATTCTTAGCGTCTACGATACCATGAACGATGTCTGAAACAACGGTTTTAAATCGTCAGTCTTATTCTTCTTTCGTGTTGAAACCATCACACTTTGCTGTCCCAGAAACTCGTTAACTTGATCGCGCTGAGGTCGCCTCTAGAGAGATCCTATCAGCTGCACTGTGGAGCATCAGGACAGGTATGATCAGGTCAGTCAGTACAGTTAAGATTGGCACGAAACATCGGCATCTGCCTCTTCTGGATGTATTCCTCACATATCTTTCATGCCGGCAACACCACCACGCAGGCGGTTCGGGGATTTTCACATGCCAGAATGAATATATAGGCGACAATGAAATTATGTAAAAGTTCACCTGTCCAGTCCTTCTAGGTACTCAGTCGCTCAAGACTCTATAATGTTTTGCACATTTGCACAGTACAGCTACACACAGCGGATTTTTTTGGTCAGAACATCGTATCTTAACTTTCCTTCGAGGTCTCCATTCCATTCAGTCGTTCCCTCAATGCTGAGGATCGTGACCATCATTGAAGGGGGCAGAGAGAAGAGTTCTTCATTGCGCTCTATGACTCGCGATGTGGATCAGTTCATGCAGGTGTTTTTGTGTGGATTTGGTCATAATATCCGTCCATCTTCGAAGTCTGGTGCATCCTATTCTTCCCTGAATAACCAGCAATCAGCAATGCACTCAACGGAGGTCCCATCTCTTCTGGCCAAAAGATCTCAGGATGCAACCGCAACTTTGTAAAGAGCTTTGATAAAACTGCTGGATGCAGAGTTTTTTAAGTAAGGATTTATTGGCTCTTTCAGATTGTAAGTAGCTATCACTGAACTTATGTTTTTTGCCTGTTTTGAGTAATTAAACTTGTAGATTTTTCCTTTATTGCTTTGTTGATATACCATTTTTGTGACAGTGACGGATGACAGCGATAATTAAAAACAACTTCTTCACGGTTGTTCATCTTTTGAGTTTTGCGGCACATTTGGGCCTGTTTGGTGCACTAAAATTCACCGTTGTTCAGTTTTCGATGGATTTACGAAATTAAATAGCTCAACGCTGCGTGATGACAGAGGGTCTTTGGTAAATGGTTGTGTCGTTCACTTTTATACAAATAGCCACTATATGATAATCTTTGTGTGTTTATTTTGCTCCTAAGCACCAAAGCGTGATAATATGTAGCCTATATGTTATTCTGATGTCTCAGCTATCTACATTCCAAATTTCATCCAAATCCGTCCAGCGGATTCAGCGTTATAACGTAACAAACACACTCACTCACTCACAAACTTTCGCATTTATAATATAAGTAGGAAGTAGGATAAATTAGTGTTTTGGTTCGCGAAGTGCAGTGTTATTCATAACCGCTGAGTACACACGACATCACGTAGAGGCTTACACGCTAGCACTCTACTCGGTTACTTTACGGGCGACTTTACAACAAAAGTGTATAGTCTGACGTGCTGTCGTGTGTACATTGGCTTTGTTGTTATGAGCATCATCATTCATCGCGGACTAAGTGATCATGTTCGCAATAATAATAAGCTTCATGTTATCTATCAGCGAGGATGTTGTCCGTTGCAGTTTCTACACATATCTACATACGTAGATAACCAGAACTAACACAAAGGACCTATTTTTCAGTTCATTATACACGTTATTATCTTTACTTTTTTATTGAGAACGATATATTTAATTGTTTGTTGATTGTGGGACAAAGTCCATTGCGGAATGGCGACCCCGAGAGGGGAAGAGATCGGTTGGCAGACCACCAGCCAGATGGTCGGACGACATAGCCAAAGTAGCCGGAAAACAGTGGTTGCGTCTGGCGCAGGATCGTGAGAGGTGGCGCGAGCATGAAGAGGCCTTTACTCAACAGTGGGTGTTAACAGGCTGATGATGTTGATGATGATGGTTGTGGGTCAAGGCAACGATCACGTTTTTTTTAACTGGAATCTAAAATTACCAAAAAAAATGGTTACAAAAAGCCTAAATCCTAAACACCGGAATAAATCCAATCAAGCGCATATTTATCGTACTAACACTAAATATACGCATTTAAAAAAATCTCACGTGGGATTAGGGGCAGAGGAGGGGGTCGACCCAAATCTCACGATATCTCAGCAAGGGGAGGGGGGTTGAAAAATCGGAAAATCGCCTCTTACACACGCGATAACAGTTTACATGTGGGGTATTCTGGAGTGTTATGCTGATCTTCACATTTGGATTATCTAAGCCAAAGTCATAGTTCGTCGACACAAACATGTTTTATTCTACTACCTACCACTCTATTATTCATACAGTGAGATAAATATTTGTAAAGATTATGCTGATAAATATGCATATGCATGAGTGATGTTTTCACTCTCTGGTGAATGCCAATGTACGTTAGAACCAACTGTACGATGTATGTAGGTTTGTAGGTAAACAATAGATACGATGTTTCTCCGTTCTGCTGTAAATGTGGTGTTTTGGGTTGTCTGAAAACTTAAAAACACATGGGAACAATGAAAATGTCAATGGCGTCCCAGTAGAAGGACAAAACCGGGGTTTCCTCGCTTTTCTCCTACAACCAGCGAACCAATCCCCTAGAATTAGAATCAGAATATTCTGTGCTGTACTACAAAAACATTAAAAGGACCGACAGAATTAATAAATCGTAATTAAAGCCGTCAACTGGGAGCCCATTTTGGCACCATTGAGTTACAGACTCAGGCCCCAGTTTGTATACCAAACGATTTTTGTAAACCTAAAGTTGTTTCAGTCACGTTGTGTAGTTTGTACCTACCTAATAAATATCTCGTCAATTTTGATCTGTGAGTAAGTATTGTTGCGTGAGTCATGTGTCTCTGTATACTTACTTGTCTATTTATAGTTATAATGGTCATACAAATCTTATATTTGTTCTACACATTGCATTTCCGACCTGGTTTGCAACATCACTGTCTTTCTTCTGTTTATCTACATAAAAACGACCGAAACGCGCCTGTTAGGTACACCTAATTGCCTCGAATCTCGGTACGTCTCGGAACGCAGCTTAGCCTGTAACGCAATGGTGCCAAAATGGTGTCCCGGTTGACGGTTTCAATTACGATTTATTAATGCTGTCGATCCAGTGTCGGTCCTTTTAATGTTTTGTAGTACAGCAAAGAATATTATGAGTCTAATTCTAGATGATCAGTTCGCTGGTTGTAGGAGAACAACGAAAATATCCCGGTTTTGTCCTTCTACCCGCCATTGATACGCCATTGTGTTACAGGCTAAAGCCACAGGTTTGAGGACTGGACAGTGGTAAGTATCCGAACAAGCGGATACGAGCGGGCATTGTTTCGAGGTCATGACCGAGAGTGGTCACAAATACCAAATTAAAAACACTATACGTACTCTCAAAAGAAAGAAAAAAAACATTCGATAAAGTTAAGTAAGTTTGCTAGTCCGCAGTTGTCGGGCATCGACCGGCGACCTGTCCGGCGAAAGTGCAATAAAGTTACATCACACCCACGCACGGTGTTCTCGTCTTTTCTTCAATCATCCAACTACTCAGTTGATTCTTAGTTAAGGCGCTGGGCATAGTGAATTAGCACGCGCGCAAAGAAAAATGCACAAAATCGATTCCTGTATCAAATACACTAAAAAAATCAAAAATGTTCACATACAAACCCTAGAATTAGGTGAGACGTATCCAACACAGCCAGTTTCAGGTTGATATCCATAACAGATTGCAATATATTTTGTTTAAAAAAAAGTGCGCCGTCTATTTTTTTTCATCAAAAATATCTTCAAAACGTTTATGAATGTCAAAACGAAACTGGCTGTTTTAGATAGGTCTCACCTAATTCTAGGGTTTGATATGTGAAAATTTTCGTTTTTTTTTTGTGTATTTGCTACAGGACTCGATTTTGTGCATTTTTCTTGGCGCGCGGGCTATTCACTATGTACAGCGCCTTAAAGCAGGTGTTATAAAAAGTTTGAAAACCATAGTTATAAAAAGTGTCTACCTAAATCAGCTGTATAATATCTGAGAACAGAATTTTACATACAGTTGACACGTTTAGGTACCTATTTAAACAACGGAAACAACTTAATTCTGCATAATAAATAATTAACTAACGAACTAGGCTAATACTCAGAAAATCGAATAAAATCCCATTTGAATACCACTATCTTAGTCTTAACGCTATAAAATTCTTATATCCACATTAATCCTCTAAAATCACAGATTACAAAGTAAAAAGTGCCCAAGCACTTAGATACTGTAAATAGTAGTAAGGTCAGTTGTGTAATTTGTGTATTATGAAATTTATGAATCATATCATCACATTCTAACACAAAATTAAACATCATCTTTAATTACTTTTTGTATTTTCTAAAGCACTAACCCGTGCTATGGAATAATAACAAAAAGAGGTTAAATGTAGTGGCAACATCAAAATTCCAATGAGCATTTCGTCTGCAAAGATGAACGCATTGGGTAGATTAGTGCAAACTCATCACACCAGATGGCGCCCCCCGTCCAGTAGACGGAGACTAGTTGAAGAAATTCTTGACTCGGTAGCTCAATTGGTAGAGCGCCTGCACGGTATGCGAGAGGTTGCGGGTTCAAGTCCTGTACCGAGTGATTTTTTTCAATAAATGTTTAAATCATCTTTACCTACTTGTTTGATATGATTGGATTCAGAAACCTTTCTCGGCGGCGTCACATCAATGTATTTACTTAGAGTTGTTTTCGGGCAATTATCTTTTAGGTTTCGAAATCTGATGAATGGTATAAGAATAGTTAAATACTTACTTAGGTACTAACGAAGGTTCAACTTGGGCAACATCTAGTGATTCATGTTTTATCGAGTTGATATTAGTAGCGTATCTTACAGAGCGTTAAAAAACTATGTCATGTTCAATAAATTAGTCACCAATCACCATCTATTATCTTGTTCTAAGTATCCAAATATGGCCCTACTAGACGCGAAGATGGCTCATGGAGGATAAGCAAGAATGCCGACCTTAGCCGAGCCCAACATAATCGAAGATACCAAATCCTCAAGACTCCGCTGGCTAGGCCACATAGAGAGAATGGGAGGTGGTGGTTGGGGAAAACTAGTACCGTTTACCACCGCGGTGGCAAACAGGAATTTTATTGCCCAGCTGTAGAGCCTTCGAGATCGCCACCACCGGATCAACTATTTATATTTCCCAAAGTACTTCTTGTTCTTCTTTGATCCCTTTACTCCTCCGTGGAGTCTGGGGCTGACACAAGGGTTTTCCATTTATCTCTGTTCATGGCTAGGGAGGGTACAGGTAGCGTCACGAGTTATGAGCGCTCACGAAACTGGTGGGGATGTCTGCGCAAGCACAACCGCGCGCAAAATGTCTAATATCCACGCGAGATCTAAGCCTGACGCTGAGCTGAACTATAGTTGAGTGAGATACTATAAAAATCGGAGAAACTAACTAAACTTAAAGATTGAAAGTGTACACTCTTGTATCTGATTGACTTTGCAACAAAAGTGTACACTCTGACGTGCTATCATGTGTACAATCAATGAAAAATAATCTCAATCCAATATGTATGGTTCTCAATAACTTTTTTGAATCTTTCTGAACTGTCTTTTTAAAACATTTTGTTTCGGCATTCTTTGTGCGACGAAACCAAAAAAACGATGTGCGCGACTGTACCCCGAGGCTAGAGTGACTGATCTACCAATCACGCACTCGCGCTCGCCGGCGATCGCGCCTCTCCGTCGCCCCCCGCGTACCCCGCCAAACAGACCCAAAAAATGAGTTCTGCGCATTCAAGGTCAGCGCTCATAACTCGTGACGCTACCTGTAGCTCTGGCCAAGTTTCTCCCTTCTCTTTCATCTCAGAGAGAACGGATCTCTTCCACGTCTGGGACGGTCTTCCGGGTCGTCGTGATCCTTCGGCGGTACTAGGGTTACATAAAGTCTATTGGCGATAGGTTAGGTTATCGTACGAGGTAGTGGCCACCACTGGCACTGGTGTCAGATTTTTTAGGCCTCCCAAAGGGCCTCTGACATGTTTTAACGATTGTTATTAATCAACAACAACCGCGACCAACAGTTTAACGTGCGTTCCGAAGCACGGAAGCGCTTAGATATTATGGCCACTAGCGGTCACCCATCCATGGACTGACCGCGCCCGATGTTGATTAACTTCGCCAATCGATTAAGAATGGCTAGTCCAACTAGGCTGTGAGCGCTTGGCGATAGAACACAAAATACCTCTTTAAAACCATGTCGCCACCATAATCTCACCTCCCATCCCTTTTCCAGCGCAACGGTTCAGAGACCTTCGACGGCTCGTTCGTGATGAACACGGGCGCCGAAGAGTTCTCCCGCCTCGGCAACATCGAGATGTGGCGCCACTCCAACCGCACCCTCTACCGGGAACATTGCGGCGAGGTGCGCGGGTCGACGGGAGAGCTATGGGCGCCGGAGCTAGGGCAGCCTGACGTTGAGATCTTCGCTTCGGACGTGTGCACGTTAGTAACTTGCTGTCAACACTTAGATGAAAACAAAAAAGGGAAGATACGGCACTCACCCATTAGGCGTGGTCCTGCAAAACTGAGTCCATGGACTCACTTTCATTCAGTCGCCGGTTGGACACTGTTCTTGTCTCGTTCGGGCTTGTTGGTTTAGCGTGCGTTCGAGCCCATTTTTTCACGGCTGCTAGTAAGAATGTGCCGTATCTTCCCTTTTTTGTTTTCATCTAAGTGTCAACAACTCTTAGTTGTGGCGTAGGTACTCACCTGGCGAGCTGTGGCGCCACTCAAACCGCACCGCATTGCGGCGAGTTGCGCGGGTCGACAGGAGAGTTTTGGGCGCCCGAATTGGAACAACCTTATGTTGAGATCTTTCCGTTTCCCAGCTGCCAAGCGTCTTTTTTTTTCACATTTTACTTTGTTTTCTCTAGCTAAGGCTGTAGAGCCGCGGTGACGGCTTTTTTTTATAATTTTCATTTTTTTTCTGAAATAACACTGCAGAAAAATCTTCGAGTATTGTTCTTGTATTCCTTGAAGCTCAATCTCGAAATGGTTTCTTTATTTCAGCTTTAATTAGTTTGAATACCCTTATACAGTCCGTTTGGGGGAACTAATATTAGTGCCAAGAGGATGACGCTGACAATTTGTTGTTCCAGTTACATGATCCTAAGCAAGAACGAGACGATAGAGGTGGAGGGCATCGAGGGCGTCCTGTACGCAGCTAACAGCTCGCTCTTCGACAACGGACACCGGTATCCCTCGATGGTAAGTTCACAACCACAGACTTTGTGTTCACAACCAGTACCGCAGAATAGAATTCAGAAGGGGAAAGATGTTGGATCGCTTGCTTCATCACGACAAGTTCATAACTATAAATAACCCGCGTCAATAAAGAAACGATATACAGGGTGTTAAAAGACCGGCAACAATGCGGGAAACTACGTATTGTCCTCATCATAATGAACATTTTTGCCCAACTATAGGTATGCCTGGGAAATCAACGGTTTCCGAGATAATGAGGTTCAAATGCGGATTTTTCAAAACTTAAGTATTATAAACGACTTCTGTGCGTTACACGTCCATTGCGTGATAAAATATTTTTCATAATTATAACCTAAAAAATCAAAATCATTTACCAGCAATAATTTATCGAAAAAGTACTTGGTTTTGGTGTCCAGAGTATGCGTGGCTGTTGGGTCTGTTGGCGGTCTTTTAACACCCTGTATAAACGGCGGACACTCTCGGACACCGGTATCCGGCGATGGTAAGTTCACAACCAGTACCGCAGAATAGAATGGGGAGGGGAAAAAATGTTGGGCCACTTGGTACGTCACGACAAGTTCATAACATACCCGCCTCAATAACGAGTGTCCGCCGGACACTCTCGCCCACTCCCGTTTTAATAACATCTCCGTCTATACTCACACGTAGCGTTAGCAAAGTCATTTTACTCAGTCTTGATTATTCTTTGTAAAGTACATTTAATAAAGTTTTGTTAACAAACATTCACGCCGAAAGGAGGTGTGGATGGGTTTCTTGCCTATTTATTTAAAGAGAAATGTAATTTTTTATCTGTTAGCGTACGAAATATGACGCCCCCCATGGAGAAAATAAAAATTCTGTCCAACTAAACTTATAGTTTTGGAGTAAGAGCCATAACTTACGTACACAGTCTTGTTTTCAAAGCTTCATTGTGATTCCAGGCGTGTTACTGTGACGAGGTCCGCAATGCCGACTGCCTACCGCCCGGAGCCCTAAACGTGTCTTCATGCCGCCTCGGAGCACCCGCCTTCGTCTCTCTACCGCACTTCTATAACTCTGACCCGCACTACCCCAGCAAGATCGACGGGATGGAGCCCGTGCCGTGAGTACCTGTGCCTTGGAGCCCTGCCTCTGACCCTTGGAGCCCTAATCCTGCCCCTCGGTGCGCCCGCTTTCGTCCCTCTACCGCTCTTCTATAACCCTGACCCGCACTACCCCAGCAAGATCGACGGGATGGCGCGCGTGCCGTGAGTACCTGTCCCTTGGAGCCCTGCCTCTGACCCTAGGAGCCCTAATCCTGCCCCTTGGAGCGCACGCCTTCGTTTCTCTACCGCACTTCTATAACTCTGACCCGCACTACCCCAGCAAGATCGACGGGATGGAGCCCGTGCCGTGAGTACCTGTGCCTTGGAGCACTGCCCCTGACCCTTGGAGCCCTAATCCTGCCCCTCGGAGAACCCGCCTTCGTCTCTCTACCGCACTTCTATAACTCTGGCCCGCACTATCCCAGCAAGATCGACGGGAGTGCGCCCGTGCCGTGAGTACCTGTCCCTTGCAGCCCTAATCCTGCCCCTTGGAGCGCCCGCCTTCGTAACGTGAATCTTCTGTACCTGTACTACTTTTTATGTTTTCTGTGGCTCGGGTAAGAGCTAAAAAAAAAAAAAAACCCGTTTTGTTTTTTTTTTTTCTATTAAATAACGGTTTTACTCACTTGTATTTTGTTGGTGTAGCCGAAAGCCGACTAGTTTCGAAGAGACTAGCCAGGGCGTCGCGAGGGCCGTCTCGTTCTCCATAATTAAAGTCTCCGACTGAGAACCGAAACTAGTCGGCTACACCGACAAAATACAAGTGAGTAAAACCGTCATTTAATAGAAAAATGTGCTCACGAAAGTTTAAATTTAAAAACCTTGCTTTGTTTGTCCGCAGTGAACATAACTTCAGGCTGGCGCTAGAGATGTTCACAGGCATTCCGCTAATGGTGGCGGCGCAACTACAGATCAATTTACTCGTTCGACACGTTGGCGGGATCACGTGAGTTTTATTTACTAGTTCACTATACAGTACTCCCAAATTAATATAATGAGTGAGCGGATGAACGCCAAGACGAACGCGCCGTCCATCCCTCCTCCATGACTAAGACTCCCGGACGAAGTCGAAACATGTCGGCTATTCCGACAAAATAAAAGTAAGTACGGTGCACAAAGTTGTTTATACCATGAGGCCTGAATACCTTTTTAATAAATTTAAGTGGGCAAAAAACCAACACAGCAAAGGCACAAGATCCAAAACGCAAAATAAAATGTACACACAAAAGCATAATACAGCCGGATACAAAGGTAGCTTCCGATATTCCGCATCCAAAATATGGAATGATTTGCCTCCGCCCTTAAAATTGAAAATGACCCAAATTTCATTTAAAAAAAAATATCGTCTGGTACTTTTAGGTGAGCAATTAAGCGAATAATTTTGCACGATTTATGTTTATATTAATTATTTATTCTATTTATATATTTAATTTAAATAAAACTATTCCTTTGCGGATACAGAGGCTGTCCACGCGAAACACATACGTACACATACACACACCCACACACACACCCTCATACACCCTCATCACACTTACACTCATAAATAAAATCTTTCCGATGACTGCCTCTGTGCAGTGTGTACTAAAAAGGCACTAGATAATTAAAATAACCACCAACAATTTTTATGATTATGTAGCTAGGTCTAGGTTTAAGGTTTTAGTTATAGGTAGTTAGTCTTAGAAAGGTGAGTGCTGAAAAACAGCGTCGTCAAGAAGCGTGTACCTAGTACACGAAACTCTGACGGCACATGCTGAGCACGCCACCTTTTACCTCTTACACAAATTAAGTTTAATAATGTAAATAGCCATTAAGTATTCATAAATTTGTTAACTTTCTTATATGCATTGAGGTAATAAATGTCTTTTATCTTTAAATGTCTTTTTTAAGTGAAACCGTTAAATCGATATAAAAATAATATAATGCGCATACAGATAGCGAGATTTGTACAGTCGGCCACACGCTAGGATACCCCTTTTTGTTCGATTGACGCCCTTATTCCGCGCGCGGTAAGAGCTGCCATGGGGTATCTAACATCTTCTATTCTTCTATTCTATTCTATTCTATTCTATCTGTGGCTGTGGCCGACCGTACGTGAGTTACGCCCTCTCACGTACAAATCTTCGCTATCTGTATGCGCATTATTAATTTGGGTGTACTGTACACTGGTAACACCTCAAAGTAATGCTCATTGGATTGGAATGATGTTGCCATGGATTTTTAACTTCTTTTACTGTCGACAAACCAGTGGCACTGCCCAAAAAACTAGTTTTATGACCAGAACACAGATAATATAAGATGTAGCCTGTACAATTGTACATGTCCCACTAGCTGGGCAAAGGCCTTCTCTCAGAGAGAGAGTTCGAGCTTAATCACCACGCGTGCTCAATGCGGGTTGGCGATTTTTGCGTTGAGGGTATAATGCCTCATACGCTCAGGTTTCCTCACTATGTTTTCTTTCACCGGCAGCGAGTGGTATTGCGACTACAAATTCACAAATGTACGTAACTTTGAAATTAAACAAAGTCATAGATACATGCCCGCACCAGGAATCGAACCTAGGACCTTTCACTTCAGAGTCCACTGTTCTACCCACTAGACCACCACCGCTTAATCGTACCATCGACCTGAACACATAATCGGCTGAATTATTGTGGTTCTATTGTTTACAATAATGAAAATAATACAATTTATTGCCGGGAAACAAAAACCGCTGAACAAAAATAGCTCAGTTTAGCTTCAAAATAAAAAAAACTGTGAAAGACACTTTGGACTTTGGACCATAAACATTGCATGTACTGTCGGCCACAGTCTCAGATACCCCTTTTTGTTCGATTGGCGCCCTTCTGCCGCGCGCGGTAAGAGCTGCCATGGGGTATCTGAGATTGTGGCCGACCGTACCTAATTCTAAGTACGTGTATTAGTTCTATAAGTTGTAATTTGTGGTCAGTAAAATAAACGCTTTTCTATTCTATTCTATTTCTACCTATTTTCTCTTTCCCAGCATAAACAACCAACTGCCTGACCCTGACACCCTGGTGCCAATGTTCTGGTTCCGTCAGGAGGTCAAAATAACGCCCGAGTACGCGTCCATGGCGCGGCAGGCGCTCAACATACGATACGGCGTCCCGTACGCCATGTACGCCCTTACGGTAAGCGGAATAGAGCTTAGTTTACTTCGGCAAGCGCTCAATACACGGTGGTGCAAAAGATCTCTTTTTACAGGGTAATAGCACCCGGTGATAGGGATCACAACCAAATTTTTTTTTGCTCTGTGATGTTCCGTTGATTTTTAAATTGAACGCTGTGGCAGGAGATTTTTTTTTTTTATATTGTTTTTTATTGACTTTTACAATGTTTTAACAACTCAAAGCTATGCAAATGCACCTACATACACAAACATAATTTTAGATTTGAGCTAATACCAAAAGCAAAAAAGTTATACAAAAAATTCAATTTGGGGTTATAAAATAAAAGGTTTTTTTTACGGAACTGATACATGCTGTAAAAAGAGTTAGGATGTTTTGTAACACCTTGTATACGTTACGGGGTGCCCGACGCTATGTATGCCCTGAACCATAGTGCAATGTAGGAATTTGACGGCGCCATCTAGTGGTAATGTGGGGTAAATTGAACGGGGGTTCGACAGTAAAGTTGAACTTTTGATGAATGGGTTTGCTTTAGCTGCGCTCTGTTAGATGCGGCAGTCGCTCAACGTGTCGTACCGCCATGTTTCTTTGGCTGGTTCCGTCTATGACTTCCTTAATATCATATCCAATAGCGTAAAAGCATAATTAATTTGTGTATTGTGAGAAATCTGGATTCTTATCGCAATTTTATTTTAATTTTGAGCACCCAATATTTCGTAATCGTTGCAGGCGGTCACGAGTAAAGTGAAGTTATATTTCTTGCAATATTGTCAGATAATATCCACGAATTATTGTATTTGAAACGCGTCGAATCGCGGTTGGTTTCAGGCAAAATGTCTTTTCTTATTTATCCCGACGTTTCGGCTGCGATACATACATTTGCCTTGGTCGCGGGTAGACTGGGGTAATTAATTTTGCTTAAAACCAACCGCGATTCGACCCATTTCGAATACAATAAGTGAATAAAAGTGAATAATCACGAACGTGCAAAAAAGTATATCGTCAAAGCCTCTAAGCTTTTATAAACCCACTTGTTCCAGGCGATAAGCTTGGTCCTAGTAATGGCTGGCATCACCGTCCTGATCCGACACCTGCTCAAGTCTCCGGAGACGCGGCCCATACTCAACTCCTCGCAGGAGAGCCTCTCACAGTGACGCGGGCGATGGGTCAACGTTGGCGCGGCGTCGCGAGGCGCCTTATGACGGCGCGCCAACGTTGCGGCGGCGTTGGTTTCCACACTATGGTTGAATCAAAGGGAGGACCAACCGAAAAGGACTCCCTGTCGTTACAGAACGCCCTTCCTTTGTTTCAAGGTGCAAGCTACATAGGATCTGGCGCAGGCGTCTTTCCATTTCTTGATCCATTCCATTTTGTACATAACGCACGGAAATAAAGTCGCATTTTGAACACACCGCATGGTATGGAATGAACACCATTTGAGGGCTCGTGATAGATCGTATGTGGCTTGAACCTAATGGGCCTACCACACGCACAAGCTTCACCACGGATTTGCCTGCGCAAGACAGTTTGTACCCTGAACACTATGCGTCCACAGTCTGGTGCATGCTATTGTTTAATGATCCAGTGCGTGTAGTTCGTAAGAACTAACTACACGCACAGTGTTCATTAAACAAGCTGGTTTCCGCAGGCAAAACTGGTGAAGCTTGTGCGTGTGGTAGGCCCATAAAGCGCAAGCGAGACAGGAAAGTCGAAGATTGAAGAACGAGTTAAATCGGGAATCTTCCTCGCCCTACGTCGTTTCTGTGAGGCTTGCTCCTCAGGCAGCTGAAAATAGAGGCCAAAATCAACGTTGCGACTCGCGATAGCGTCGTTCTAACAGATACCCAAGGTTTTTTATACGTTGACTGCTAAAAGAAAGCCAAACTCGCCGTGCGCATATTTATATGCGAGGGTTGGAGTGTGCAGCTTTGTTTTAGGGCTCTAACTTATAGATGTCGCTAGTAGAGTAGCTACGTATTTATTGTTTGCAACTGTTATCTGTTAAAACGACACTGACCAAATACTTGTTTGTTTTTGTCACCAAAAGGTTTGTTCCGAATAAATAATGTCGAACGAAATCGTCCACCATGTTACAATAAGTGTGAGTTATTTTATAAGTTAGCTAAAATCAAGTATATTTTTACATTCCTCATCTATTCTTATATTTTAAAAAGTGGTATACTTTTTAGCGATATGACTTTGGTGAAAAATTCATTGAACAAACTCACTAAGTTGTAACGCTATATTGTCTTTTTGCGTCAAAAGTGGACGTTTCTTTGCATGATATAGCATTATTTTTCTGGAACAAACTATGAGAGTCTGAAAGACTTCGTCTGTGCTTATTTAATAGTAAGGTAAGATGCGTATGTCTGTGATTTAGGAAACTAACCACTTATATCTAAGGCTATGACGTAGCTTTTTAAAATGATGTATGAATGGTTTTTTGTAAGTTAATGCTGTAAGCTTATGAAAGTCACAAAGTGTGATGCTGGGATTGCATAGCCCTTGCAGCAAATGTTACAGGTACTGTTTGTTTTAAATTAATTTTCAGAAAACCAAAGATGAACCTAATAAAATAGTTGGCAGAAGACTTAACCGTTCACAAGTTACTTTAAAAAATAAAGAATCGTCTTCATTTTGTTGAAGTATTGAAATTGTTTAAATTTTTTACACATTTTTTTTTACTTGTTGTTATACAGTTTCATAATTTCGCACGTAACTTATGAACGGCGTGTAAATCTGTTTAATATAATTTTATTTATATTTGTATAATATTTGCCTTTATTGCTACTTGTTGCCTTAATTATTTTTTATCAATGCCTTTATATTTGGGTCTCTAAGCGAACTGACTATTAATAAGTAAATCGCTATTTCAATAGCCGAGTAGGTGGTTGACTGCCGATTTCTGAATTGAGAAATTCACTAAGCAAATACGTAAGTATCGTCCTGTCTCTGCAGATTTTTCACAAAAGAGCGTGACAGGACGATACTTAAGTATTTGCTTACTAAATTTCTCAATTCAGAAACCGGGCCAGAGTGTGTCAAGAAGGGGCCTCAATGTGGGCTCCTTGAGAAGTGGGCTTCTTCCTTGTTGTTTATAGTTCTTTGAACACCCCTAGATGGCAGTTTCCAAGTTACCATAACATACATGCTTAGCAATTGATGTTGAAGTCTTTCTAAAATATCTGGCCTATCAGATTTTGTTCCTTTAAAGTATTACATCAGCGCCATCTAGAAATCATATTTATTTTTTAACACAAGGAAAATGGTCCATCCTCGCATTAAAAACAATCTTTGACGGCTCCACAAATTATATACCTACTTGGTTATTCCTCTTTACTTTTATTCTTATTATATTTTGATAAATCAGAAGTAAAAACTTAATTTTAACATAAGTAAACAGAAACGTTTGTTTATCAGCATATTAATCCGTAGGTATTAAAAACATTTTATCATATTTTGGAGCCATAACAATAAGTTGCTCAGCAATAATCGATAGATAAGGAATCTTTAAACAAATAAGTAGGGCTCGACTTTTAAAAATAAGATTGCTATTGTCTCGATGCAAACAAGTGCTGTCCCAATATGTTTCTACTTCGGCCGTTCACACTAAATTCGCAGTTTAAGGTGAAATACGTCTCACAACTAGCGCCGCCAATTAAAAAAATACATATCTTTTTTTTGGATGCATTTTTAGCAAAAAACGCTTCTGCTTTTTCTCAACACGAGGCTTAACTATTTTTAGGACCTAAGTTTTGGATTCCAGATCCTAGAACTTAAGAATGCAATCGATTCTCGCCAAAAGTGGCAACTTTTGGCGAGAATCGATTGCATTCGTAGGAAATCCAATCCTGGAATCCAAACCTTAGGTCCTCAAAATAGTTAAGCCTCGCGTTGAGAAATCGCAGGAGCGTTTTTTGCTAAAAACGCATCCAAAAAAAAGATATGATTTTTTTTCCATTGGCGGCGCTAGTTGTGAGACGTACGGCGTCTTAATTAACAAAAAAATTGGGCATAAAAAATGTCAGCAGTTCCATTAAAGTTCCTACTAAACCAATTGTATTTATGGAAAAGCTGTATTTTTTATATCAGAATCGGCCCCAAGAAACAAGTGGATAGAACGACTACCCGAAATATTGGACCTTATTGAATACCTTAGAAGTCGTATCACCGAGAGTCGACAAGCGCCAGCAAAGAAAAAAAAAATTTTTTCAAAAAGATATTGAGAAAAATCATAATTTTATCAACCGTCACAAACAAAATTGATTTTGCTTTCTAGTCCCAGTTCCACTAGAATTGGCCAAAAAGATTTGACAAAATTTACTTGTTTGGAATGGAGCTGCTGGATTAGCATAAGGTTGGGTTAGAGCGTATCCACGGGTTTATAACTCAATTCTACTCCAAAAAAGAAGAGTGACAGGCATATAGTTTTATAACCCTTAAGTACTGCCTAAACCAGTCTTATGCTTTGCCTGCTGCCCCTCTACCCTTGACGCATTTTTCCAATACGGCCGCAATGTGGCGCAATTTACAAAATTTAATATTTTACAAATTAAGACGCATTTTGTGTTTTTATTGAATAAAACAGCCTTACCTTTGAATAAACATAACAAAGTATTTAAAATCAAAGCATTACTATGCGAATTCAAAGAGAAATTAATTTTAAAACTTTTTCAATTTGATTGCAATAGCGTCAAGGGTAACCCCCCTGGTCTTGCTACTTACTCGAAAACTATTAGCATCCGTATAGGTATTTATTTATTACAGACTATGATGTTGACTGGGTGATACTGCAACAAGATTACAAGAGTGAGTGAGATGACGATAATTAAACCCCTTACTAAATGCATCTCGCCTTCTCTACATTAATATATAAGTTATGCATTTTTGTATTATCGTTACCTACCATTGCAAAGTATAATTTAATCATATTATTATGTCGGGTTTATACACAGCTTACTCGTGCGAGGAAGGAGTGAAGGGTTTAAATATTTACTATTTATATGAGATTGAAAATTCGCTCGAGACAGGACTCGAACCCGCAACCGCTGGCAAATCCTGCCGGCGCTCTAACCGATTGTATGTAGTATCGAACCTTGTGTATAATCCGAGCGCGATGAGAGTGGGATAGAATCTTGTCAGGGTAAATCGAAAATTTACTTTATTTTACTTTGACAAGGTAGCTTCGATGCGCGAGTTTGCTTACCGCGCGCGTCTCAGTTCCAAAAGGTCGCATCCCATTCTCATCTCCACGCGGATTACTTATAACATAAACAATCATTGCAAATAATTGAATCCCTATTTCGCTCACTTCCTTGCAATCTGCGGGCTGAGCAAAACCGTTGGGTTAGATAGACCTTATTTTTTCTAATTTATTTTTTGCTTATCTAGTACAATTACTTTATCTAATGTGGCCATACTCCATCTAGTGTTTTTTTAGGTTTCTTAGTTATTTTTCTAGATTTAGTTATTTACTTTTTTGAAGGAAGTTAATGTACTCGTATAACTATTGAGACACCAAAAGACATTTGATAAGTACCTTTTCTTCAAACTGGCTATTAACTTATCACACCTTGCTGAGACTGGCCCCGATTCCCAAGTTTTAAAGTTTTTTATACGATTTTTACTCCCAAAGTCTAAAATACTTAGTCTAATGATGTTTTTGTTTTAGAGATTTTATAGAAATGGCTAGAGCTTTAAGTTTATTGTTGAAACAACTGTTTGATATTTTTACTATTAATAAAAACAATTGATCAACAACTATCGATCTATTTACTGTACTTAGGTATACAAAAAACGCGCCCGGCTGGATTAACAATTCGGAAGGCAAAGTTTTTTGTTCGAAAGTCCGTTATTGGCTTAATCTTATCTTTAGACAATATTGAGAAACCAATTTCAATATTTTTTATTTTGGTTCAGTAGTTTGGATTTTACAACATTTCAAAGATACGGTTTTATGACGTCACGCGACGGTCTGCATACTGTTGGCGGTCATAGGAACAAAACATTTTAGCGCATAAAAACAAAACTACTAAATCAAAATAAAAAATATTTAAATTAGTTTCTCAATATTGTCTAAAGATAAGATTAAGCCAATAACGGACTTTCGAACAAAAAACTTTGCCTTCCGAATTGTTAAAATTGTGCGTTTCCCTACTTTTATTTATGTACCTAGACATAATAGCACTGCCAATAAAAAAAAAACATATCTTCTGTCTGGATGTGTTTTTGCTAAAAACTCTTCAGTACCTACCTAAGTTCTCAACGCGAGGCTTCACTATTTTTAGGACCTAAGGTTTAGATTTCAAAAGTGGTTACTTTTTGCGATAAAGGATTTCATTCGTAGGTTCTAGGATCTGGAATCTAAACCTTAGGTCCTGTAGCGACCCCTGTCGGGCGCTCAGGAAACTGCTACATACTCGAGCTATAATCGCTACTCGCTACAATCCTGCATCGCGCCAGCAAAATATCTTTCGTAGCTGAGTATATATAGAACGTCCAACTATGTTCAGTTGGACCCGGCCGGTCCCCAAGCATGAGATCTGCTTGGCGGGAAATTTCCCTTTATAGTCGAGGAGCATGATCACCCGCTCCTCCTAAAGTGGTGACCCCTGACAGAGCTTGTCAACCTTCTTTCGCTCTCGAGCACCCTCAGACCTCAACAGTCTCAAGCACGCCAGCTTCATTCTCACCCTATCAGTTCCACTACAGCCGACGTAACGTGCTACTGGTTCTGATGGTGATCACTTCTCAGCAATATTCGGAAAAAGGCAGCCACACAGCAGGTGCACTGGTTCCTACCCGACTCACCGTGGTATTGTCGCCAGCATCTGCATTCTCCAAGTGGTACAGCAGCCATCCCCGGTTCCTACCCGACTCACCGAGGTATTGTCGCCGGCGATGCGATTCTGCTAGCCGCCGACGCATCAACCGCTAGTCGACTCACTGACTCAGCGTTTCTGGCACGTGCAAGTTCCATGCACAGACTTCGAGGTCAAGACCTTTAGGCTCAAAGGTCTTGGGGGGGAGTACTGTAGCGACCCCTGTCGGGCGCTCAGGAAACTGCTACATACTCGAGCTATAATCGCTACTCGCTACAATCCTGCATCGCGCCAGCAAAATATCTTTCGTAGCTGAGTATATATAGAACGTCCAACTATGTTCAGTTGGACCCGGCCGGTCCCCAAGCATGAGATCTGCTTGGCGGGAAATTTCCCTTTATAGTCGAGGAGCATGATCACCCGCTCCTCCTAAATAGAGGTGCGCGAAACGCTTCAGTGAAAAGAAAAGAATGATATACTTCATTTCCTTCACTGAACTAGTTCACTCTTTTAGTTCACAGTTCATTCATAGTTCATTCATTCATAGTTCATTCACAGTTCATTCATAGTTCACAGTTCATTCATAGTTCACAGCTCATTCATAGTTCATAGCTCAGTAGTTCGTCCACGTATCTTTTGACTCACGGTAGTCCGCGAATGACAAAGGTGACAAAGGCGAGACACATCAGTTACAGAATTTTGGTCCTTAGTGTGGTAGATTTAAGAATGTTTCTTGAAGAATGAACTACGTGGACTAGAATGAATGTGATATATAAAGATTTACAGAATTTTGGTTCTTAGTGTGGTAGATTTAAGATTGTTTCTTGAAGAATGAACTACGTGGACTAGAGTGAATGTGATATGTAAAGATTGGTAGTGAATGAATGAATGAATGGTTTCATACAACGAATGCATTCAATCGAAGCATTCATTCGCGAACTACACACCTCTACTCCTAAAGTCCTAAATATAGTTAAGCCTCGCGTTGACAACTTACTGAAGAGTTTTTGGCAAAAAAAACTCATCCAAAAAGAAGATATGATTTTTTTTTCATTGGCGGCGCTAGTTGTGCCTACTACTGGACCTTATGTAATTATGGCTCAGAGACGCTCAGATTTCCTCACGATGTTTCCCTTCACATTTGGCGACCATTCCTAATCACAATACTAACTTTGCTTACCAACAAACTTTGATAGATAACAAGCCCACACTGCCCATCTGGGGCTTTAGCCTGTAACACAATGGTGCCAAAATGGGCTCCCGGTGGACGGTTTTAATTACGATTTATTAATGCTGTCGGTCTTTTTAATGTTTTTGTAGTACAGCAAAGAATATTACGAGTCTAATTCTAGAGCATTAGTTCGCTGGTTGTAGGAGAGCAACGAAAAAATCCCGGTTTTGTCCTTCTACCTGGGACGCCATTGATACGCCATTGTGTTACAGGCTAAGGCCCCTGTACACCGGCCGGCCACAATCATACAAACTTCAGTCAGCCGGTCAGTACAATTTTGTCACTTCCACGGAGCGGACGCATGACGCTCGTTGTATCGTTTGTACCTTATTTTTTTAGTTCCGTAACTAAATACGATAACATCAATGAGACTGTGTTCGACTTTTATAGACGTTTCCTACAACAAGCGGCTGAGAACAAAGACTTGGTTTTGAAAAAGTTTTGGCAGTGTATTTTTCTTTTGTGAAACTTTTATCTTTACTTCTTTAGATAAACATAAGTAGATACTTGCTTCAAGTGTATGAATGTGTTAGTTGTGTTTACAACATAATTAGTAAACTAATTAATTACCTAGTGTCGAATTTATTTACTTGGTTGTAAACTACTTTAAATACCTACTGTTTGCATTTTAAAGTCTGCGACGTCAAGTTTGGTAAGTTTTTTTAAAACTTTTATACTTAGTTATCTGATTGTAACGTTTTAGTTTGTTTTATTTCTTAAAATTGCCTTTTCAATAGTTACTTCTTTCGTAGTACAGTCAGCAGCACGTCGACCTTTACACGTGTGTAATTTTGTGTATATTTCCCATCTACCTTACAGGCGACTTTATAACGAAAATGTAAATGTTTACCTGCTGTCGGCTGTAGTTACAGTCAGCCACACGCTAGGACACCCCTTTTTGATCGATTAGCGCCCTTATGCCGCGCGCGGTAAGAGCTACCATGGGGTATCCTAGACTGGCCGACCGGGCCCCAGTTTGTTTTTTGCCCCAGGGCCCCTGCTAACCTCTACCTAGATACCTACGCCCTTCCCTGGCCCATGTTGATGCCATTGTCTTTGCTTACTAAGGCCTTTTGCATCTTCGTAATGAGATGATTTATACAGCGTCCAGTGGCACCTTCACTCACACTAGATGGGTGAAGAGACCACTCGGCGCTGCAGTGCCTGGGACATTGTTTTAGATGGAGTAGGCTTGCCCAGCACCTATACTTACCATCCTGACAGCTTAGTCGGCCTAGCCCACAGGAAAGACAAGTCGATAAGTGCTTAGTTGCTTACTAGGTACTCGGTATACCTACGAAGAGGACAAACTAAAGTAAAGATAAGCAACCGATTAGTTTTGTTTATATAATGCGTTATAGAACACACGTATCAGCTCGCTATCAGACAGACGCAACACACGAGGATACTCGACTTGAGCGATTAGCCGAGCGTTGCCACCGTCTGCACAGATGGACCTCTAATGAACAAGCGAGCGAAGCGAGAGAAGTTCTCCTTCTACTTAAGGGTAGACGATAGCAACGTGGCGAGAAATTCAAAATTTTCACAGTTTTTTACATTTTGTAGCTAAACTAAGCTACTTTTGTTCAGCGATTTTTCGTTCGCGGAAATAACAAAGTATTATTTTCATTAATGTAAACAACAATAATTCAGCCGATTAAGTGTTCTGGTCTACGACAAGTTTTTTGGGCAGTGCCACTGCTTTGTAGACCAGAACACATAATCGGCTGAATTATTGTTGTTCTGTTGTTTAAAATAATGAAAAGCATACTTTGTTGTTTCCGCGAACGAAAAATCGCTGAACAAAAATAGCTCAGTTTAGCTACAACATGTAAAAAACTGTGAAAATTTTGAATTTCTTGGCGTTTGTATGTATGCATGTATGAATGTTTGTTCGACGATAACTTGAGAATCGTCAGTCGGAACGGCATGAAATTTGGCAGGCGGGTAGCTGACCACCGAAGTAAACTAATTAGTAAATTTCATCTGCTTATGCTAATTTGAAGGTCTCTACACAACAATGTTCACCCATTGACCGAAAACAACATGTATGTGAGGGTCTATTCTGTAAAAAAAACCGCACCGTTCCGCGCGTCAAAACCGGTTTATTTACTCGAAAAAAGCCCTTATTGTAATGAACAATATTTTTACTTATAAACGGAATGAAGAATACCATCAACTTTTGATTTTTATCTTACCATACACTCTAGTAAAAATGGAAACAATGGGTGAAAAATTTTTTTTGATACGACTTATAGTTCTCGAGATATTTAATTTTAAACTACCTGTGCGACGGGCGCGCGGTCGTCAGGTGCTGTGACGTCACAACTCAACACGCACCCGACACATACACCGTAACACTCATTCAAAGGGCTGTAACTTTAGAACCGTACTAGGTAGCCAGTTGAAATTTTCAGAGATTATGTTTTATTATAGTGGATTACCAAAGAAATAATAAAAAATATAAATTATTAAAAAATAAGAGGGGTCCCCATACAAAAAACGTTGTTTTATACTTTTTGTTCTATAGAAAAAATGGTAAGACATACAAGCAACAAACTTGGTATGATTATAGGGCTTACTCCATAGTATAACAAAATAATATAAAAACTGACCAAGTGCGAGTCGAACTCGCGCACTGAGAGTTCCGTACCAACATACATTAAAAAAAACTGGTTATACGGACCCTCGGCGCGTGAGTCCGAGTTGCACTTGACCGTTTTTTATATTTTTTTGTTATACTATGGAGTAAGTCCTATAATCATACCAAGTTTGATGCTCGTATGTCTTACCGTTTTTTCTATAGAGCAAAAAGTATAAAACAACGTTTTTTGTATGGGGACCCCTCTTATTTTTTAATATTTTTTTATTTTTATTATTTCTTGGGTAATCTACCATAATAAAACATAGTCTCTGAAAATTTCAACTGGTTACCTAGTACGGTTCCAAACATACAGCCCTTTGAATGAGTGTTACGGTGTACGTGTCGGGTGCGTGTTGAGTTGTGACGTCATGCGAGTTTGCCGCGCTCGCGCGAAAAACTCCAAAAGTACGGAAACTAAAACCGTCGTAACTTTAAAACTACTGGCTCGATTTGAATGAAACAAAAACAGGTGTATTTCTAATTTTTTAGGCTACACGGTCATAAAGTTTCAAGTGATTTAACAGACCCACGGACATTCTTCATTATTTAATTATATGTGGTGCTTCATTTCATAGAATACCTACAACCAGCACTCAACTTAATCTACTTCCTGCCTTTTATTTGGAACAATGACCTACGTCAATAAAAATAATCAGAGAGTGAGACAAAGCCAAAAGCAACCGCAAGAAACAACAAATATTATAAAGCCATTTAAATACAATTAGCGTTATCATATCACCACCGGTATACCTACTTGGCTTAGCACATCGACCTTTTGATCTTTCTTGTGGACGAGGCCGACAAAGGCCCGGTTTCCGAATTGAGAATTTTACTAAGTAGGTAAATACTCAACTATCGTTCTGTCACGTTCTTTTGTGAGAAATCCGCAGAGGCAGAACGATATTTAAGTACTTGCTTAGCGAATTTCTCAAATCAAAAACCGGCAGTAAGGCCCGGTTTCTGAACTGAGAATTTTACTATCGTTCTGCAACGTTCTTTTGTAAGAAATCTGCAGAGACAGAACGATACATAAGTGTGCTTGATTAGCGTCTTTCTCAATTCAGAAATTGGGAGTGTGGTTGGTATTCCATTTATCAAATACATTTGTCCAATGCACACTCGATCAAAGAAGGGTCCCAAATTATTGTGTGCCCAAGGGCCCCAACATAGTCTAAGACGGCCCTGGCGACTGTGCGAATTTTTTGTTACACAATAAGCACACAGTGCACTCGCATCACATCACAAATATCACAATTGATAAAAGAAGAGACCATTCAGATGATGACATGATGTGTTTAGATGGAGTACTCTCTCAGCTTAGGCTGGTATTCCATTTATTGACGACTTCATCAACATCAATACAAAATGTTGATGAAGTCGTCCAATTTCTTTGATCGAGTGTGCATTGTACAATATATTTGATAAATGGAATACCAGCCTAAGCTGAGAGAGTACTCCATCTAAACACGTCATGTCGTCATCTGAATGGTCTCTTCTTTTATCAATTGTGATATTTGTGATGTGATGCGAGGAAAGTGCACTGTGTGCTTATTGTGTAACAAAAAATTCGCACCGTCGCCAGGGCCGTCTTAGACTATGCTGGGGCCCTTGGGCACACAATAATTTGGGACCCTTTTGGAAAAGGGGCCCCAAATTGTTGTGGCGAAAAAGGAAACTACATGACAATGCCACATTCGTCAGCTTATTTTATTACTGCTCACTGTTACTGTGCCCGACAAAAATGTTTTGAGAATAAATGTGAGAGAAATTTTCGGTCCTTCGGGGACCCCTGAGGGTGGGGGCCCTGGGCACGGGAAGTGCCGGATTAACCCAGCGCGGGGCCTGTAGCAAATTCTATCAAGGGGCCCTTGGTTTTCTTTATTAGGTTATTAATTTATGGTATGAATATAAAACTGTTGCAAAAGACTTTCCTGGATTTAAACTTAATTAAAAATATTCCATCCATTATCTAGGGCCCCATGACGCGCGCGACCTTAAGTCCAAGTATACAATTTAATATTTTCCGCTTAAAAAAGAAAACGATATCAATTTCTGAAACTGCAAACTCAATGTCCTTTTCGTTTGTACAAAAAATAAGCCCCGGAGTAATAAAAACTATCTAAATAGATTATTTTTTCGGTCAGAAAGTGCGCGGGGCCCCCAAATCTACTCCTGCTATATGGCTAAACCGGCACTGGGCACGGGCCCCGTGTGCGTATGGTAAAGCGGGTATTGACAGTCGCTAGTCCATAAAACCAGAGTATTTACGGAAAAAAAATCTAGGTATTTCATGTTTTTTTCCCGCAAATAAAACTGTTTTGAGAACTAGGTAGGAACTCGGTTTTTTTTATAGAATAAGCACACTTGACGAAGTATGAACGATCGATAAATTACCTAAGTTATCGTGTCATTTGGTCGCGATATTTATGAAATATGAATTGATATCTAAAGATAAATTGACCATACAGCTATGAATTGGATGCTTTATTTATTGGTTAGGTACGAAGCACTTATAATAATATGTATCATCGTACCACCTGAGGCAGGGCCAGGTGGTACGATGATACATATTATTATAAGTGCATCGTATCTTCAATGCCTAAGAATGTATTATAATTTTATCTTTTAACCTAAATACCTAGGCAGTAAATTAAGTCTCCCCTAATAGGTTATCAATGGGCATCGTCAAATCCTATTTTTTATTCTATAAATCGAAAATATAGACAAATATAAGATACTAATTTGAATATTTTCTTAATTTTTTATGTAAATATTTTTTTATTAATTATTTAAAATTTCTAAAAGTTTTGTGTATGACGTCACCAATGGCATTATGTACTAAGTTAATTGCATTCATTCATGCCTTTAAAAAATAAAAATATGTTGACGTTTGACAAATGTCAGTGTCAAGTCAACAAGAAGGTTATTTTCTCAGTTATTTGACACTTTTGACAGTTGTTGTTGACGAATGTATTTTTTTTAATATTTGGAGGCAATGGAACTACCGCATTAGAGGCTATGATGACGTCATCGAAAGAAAAATGAAGTAAACATTTTTGGCGATAAATATTAACAATCCGTTTTAATTTTACTTATTTAAACCCCTAATAATAATCAGTATCCCTATTCCCCGAAATGGTTTTCAATTTACGACAATCGATGCCTCACTGATCAATTCCCATTCGCACCTCGTTATGTAGGGAATTTTATTTAAATAACATATTATGTAAGTATTATGTAATAAATCGGTCCTAATTTAAAAGATGCCGCCAAGTCAAAGTTGAAATTAACTGAAAACAAACATACTTAGTACATAAACATAAGTAGGTACCTAAGTAGGTATAACTTATTAAATTGGTAATAATTATTATGATTGCACGTTATAATGGTAAGCGTCCACTGTAGGATAGGTTTGATAATTAAATGAGCCGTTTTCACGGGTGTCAAATTTCGCTTTTTTTGAAGATATTTATTAATCTGTGTGCCTATGAGCGCCATCTACCAAGAGCTTTGAATTCAGCTTTTACCTGTCAGTTGAAAACGGGCCATTGCATAGTGAATAGCCCGCGCGTAAAGAAAAAAATACAAATCGATTCCTGTATCAGATACACTTGACTAAACGAATCGAAAAAGTTTCACATATCAAACACTTAAAACAGCCCGTTTCGTGTTGACATACAAAAACGATTTGAAGATATTTTCGCTGAAACTGGCTGTGTTAAATAGCTCTCACTTAATTATTTGTGTGGGTACTTTTTCGATTCGTTCATTGTATCTGATACCTACAGGAATTGATGTCGATTTTGTTAATTTTTCTTTGCGCGCGGGATATTGACTATGCAATTAAAATTTGTCGTTGCATTGCGACGAGATGAACGATCAGCTTTAAATAAATCAAGTCTGAGGTGGAGACAACTTTGTAACTTTGACCTTTTTATCACACATCCCATCCCACCTCTCTTTGAGGAAAACCGACATTTTAGAGGTAGATAGGAAAGGAGTTTTTTTTATTATGTCTATTTTAATGTTTATCTTATCGATCAGCCCCTGTATTCTTTAAAATAATCACCGTACGTAAATATTCCCGTTTTGATGTAAAAAAATGATTGTTCATTCATATCGATAACCTATGTTCCAGTGTTTTGACGCTCGACGGTTGAGTGGATTTTTTTATAGAATTGACGCGTCGGTCATGTGCTTGCATTAGATATGCATCAAGATCCCAAGATAAACAATGGGCATTGATCAGTGAGGCATCGATTGTCGTAAATTGAAAACCATTTCGAGGAATAGGGATACTGATTACTGTTAGGTATTAGGGGTTTAAATAAGTAAAATTAAAACGGATTATTAATATTTATCGCCAAAAATGTTTACTTCATTTTTCTTTCGATGACGTCATCATAGCCTCTAATGCGGTAGTTCCATTGCGTACAAATATTAAACAAAAATACATTCGTCCGCAACAACTGTCAAAAGTGTCAAATAACTGAGAAAATAACCTTCTTGTTGACTTGACACTGACATTTGTCAAAGGTCAACATATTTTTATTTTTTAAAAGCATGAATGAATGCAATGAACTTAGTACATAATGCCAGTGGTGACTGGTGACGTCATACACAAAACTTTTAGAAATTTTAAATAATTACTTAATAAAAAAATATTTACATAAACAATTAAGAAAATATTCAAATTAGTTTCTTATATTTGTCTATATTTTCGATTTATAGAATAAAAAATAGGATTTGACGATGCCCATTCGATAAATATTTTAATTCATACCTCTTATTACAGACAGACACGTCTTTGGGACAAGGACTTGGTGCGGACGTGACACTTTGCTTTGATTTGACGTTTTGCTTTATCCGCGCTCCGTCTCTTCTGTGTTGTGTGTATTGCGTCGCGTCGCTTCTAAAATACATTTTGTATGACAGTGACATCAATCAAACTGAGATGGTGACCACTCCGCGTCTTCGTCTTGGGTATATGCACTGTGTTCTGTGGTTTTCGTCCCATGTCTCTTATGTGTGTCTGACCCCCTATATCCTGCCTATATCTATATTTTAAAGTTTGCCTAGCTAGAGTATGATAGATCTAAATCTCATCAACAGTCGCACGTGCTTAATCAAATCAAACACATTTAAATCAATAGAAATGACAACTTTATCACTTTCAAATAGATAGTATGTAGGCGAGATTTAAAGTAGATTAGGTTGATAAACCAGAGTCCGCTACTTGGTGCCGAAACTCCAAAATTCGAATAACGTGTCAACGAAAGTTTTCAGTGGCGAAAAACGTTATAACGACAGTTTGTGATTACGAATCATGAAACAACGAACGCACGCCATATCTAAAATCGCCATACCGAAACATCACAGCCCTGAATAAATGAACAAGAGATTCTACAGGTTATCTTCTTTTTACTAGAAAGATTTTGGACTCCACCACTCTTTCTATCATTCATTCCATTGCCACTACAAAGGCATTGCCGTCTCTTCCTAATTGTTTACCTCAATGCATTTACACAAATGCACACGAACGCGTTTCAGCCACCAAACGCCGCCACTTCTAGTTAGAAACAGCTAAATAGGTATTTACACAGCACAGACATATTTTCCCAGCGCTGAGGCATAAAGGAGATCCTGTCATTACTTACTTAAGTCCCTGTCCAAAGGACATTCAGGGCGCACGCACTTGCCTGACACAGCTGTAAGGGCAATCTGAGACTAAGGCCCGGTTTCTGAGTTGAGAATTTTACTAAGCACATACTTACGTATCGCTCGGTCACGCTCTTTTGTGAGAAATCTGCAGAGACAGGACGATACTTACCCATTTGCTAAGCAAAATTCTCAACTCAGAAACTGGCAGTAAGGGTGGTATTCTAGAACGCTACTTAAACTCAGTTTAAACAGAGTTCAGACAGTCGATAAAGCAGTGCATGTTTTGATATGAAGGAAGGGATATTCAAATCAAAACATGCACTGTTTTATCGACAGTCGACACTACTAAACTCTTCTTAAACTGAGTTTAAACAGAGTTTAAGGGATTTTCTAGTTTGAACTGAGTTTAAACCGAGTTTAAGTAGCGTTCTAGTTTTAACTGAGTTTAAGTAGCGTTCTGGAATACCACCCTAAATGCCGATAATAGGTACTCGTAGAGGGGTTAGCAGGGGTTTAACGTTATAATTTGTTACTATTTGATAAGCAGAGTAATTAGACCTGTAATCAAAGACGTGACCCGAGTGACCCCAAGGGTCTGACGGGACAGGGGCCTTAGCCTGTAACGCAATGGCGTATTGATGGTGTCCCAGTAGTAGAAGGACAAAACAGGGATTTCCTCGTTTTTCTCCTACAACCAGCGTACTAATCGTCTAGAATTGTAATCAGAGTATTCTTTGCTGTATTACAAAACATTAAAAGGACCGAAATTATTAATAAATCGTAATTGAAGCCGTCAACCGGGAGCCCATTTTGGCACAATTGCGTTGCTGAGGGCCCGGTGACGGCGCCACGATCCGTGAATCGTGATCCGTTAGAAAGAAAGTCAGATATCTAATTGCGCGGTTTTCCAAGACCTTGAATATCTACTTTGGTCCATCTTTGAAAGAAAGGGAAATCTTTTAGCTCCTCAATATTCTATTCCCATCATTGAATTAGCATGTAATAAAACAAACCGATTAAGCCCATTCAGAGATGTACTACCTTGCTACGAATGTGCTACGAGTCTACGACGCTGCGAGCCTGCTGCTCTGTCAACTGTCAAATTGGTATATCTTTGAAAGACACAATAAATCAAATTTTTCAACGGGATCCTTTATTCCTGGCGCTGGTGGATTTTGCCCATTAAAACACCGCCGACAGACCCGAAAGGCACGCATACTAGACACCTAAAACAAAGGTATAATATACCTACTTTTGTCATTTAAATTATTGCTGAGAAATGATTTTGGTTATAATTGTAAAATTCTTATCACGCAATGGACGTGTAACGCAGAGAAGTCATATTGCGCAAGCGTTGGCATGAACTTATGCGACTTACATACACTCGAGGTGCTGATGTTTAGACTACATTACGGTTTGCAATTTTAACGTGATTTTGTAGATGGGTGAAGTGACCACTGGGGTTGGTTGAGTAGCGGGGAATAAAACAAATAAATGTTGTCCATTCTAACAACAGCAGCAACTGCTCTACCTTGCTACGAATGTGCTACGAAAGAACGAATCCTGCGTCAAATGGCAAAATTATCTTTGAAACAAGGGAAAAATCCCCTTAACCCTGGACCCGACTATTTAGTTACACCTATCAGTGGATCAGCAGGGAGTAAAAACGACAAGTTGTTGCTCACGTAGCTACGAATGTGCTACGAAAGGCTACGAAACCTGCCTGACGTGCCGATCAAAGAACTGTTAAATTGTTCCATATTTGAAAGACTCGCAAAACCCTCTTTTCTACCTATGCACTATCCTGTTAGTAAGCCATGGTCTGTTAAACGGGGACTAAAACGAACTTACACTAAGACCATCTCTACCTCGCTACGAATGCGCTACGAATCCTATCAGCAAACTGTGTTACATAACAAGCCTAAAACATGGAAAAGCGGCAGACTATTATAATGACTATGAGGCTTTGATAACACAAATACTGGGTCATAAAGATCATCAGCTCGAGATAACTCGTCCATAACCCTGCAGCGAGCTAAATACGGATGTCTCAATTTTTGTTTCGAAACCCTAATTCGTCTGAGACAAGCCGCGCGGCCGACGACCATTCTATTGAAAAATTACCCCTAAATCTATATCTACACGGTCGTACCTTGATTAGATAAATGACTTTCATCTTGATCGCTGCAGTCACGCTATTAAAACCTGGGGGCTAATTCGGAAGGCAAAGTTTTTTGTTCGAAAGTCCGTTATTGGCTTAATCTTATCTTTAGACAATATTGAGAAACGAATTTAAATATTTTTTATTTTGGTCCAGTAGTTTTGTCTTTATGCGCTAAAATGTTTTGTTCCTATGACCGCCAACAGTATGCAGACCGTCGCGTGACGTCATAAAACTGTATCTTTGAAACGTTGTAAAATCCAAGCTACTGAACCAAAATAAAAAATATTGAAATTAAATTCTCAATATTCTCTAAAGATAAGATTGAGCCAATAACGGACTTTCGAACAAAAAACTTTGCCTTCCGAATTCTCGGCAATCTCGAATGTGACTTGTTACTAAGGTTTTCTTCGTAGAATCTCGAATGCGACTTACCTGAGAATCAGCCCCCTGTCTAAAATTGCCCCTTTTACCCGACTTCACAAAACGCGAGGAGTAAAGCATTTGTTTTTTATACCTCGTTATTCTATGGATAAAGTTAGTTCAAGAGAAAATAATAGAACTTCGTAGGCGACCTAATTAATCATACTTAGGTACACACGACAGCACGTCAGACTGTACACTTTTGTTGTAAAGTCGCCCCTAACGTAACCGAGTAGAGTGCTAGCGTGTAAGCGTCGGCGTGCTGTCGTGGTACCTTTCCTTATTTATTTGTCCTAGGCGATATTCTTAGAATTATCTCTGTGTAAAAAGATGCAGTGTTTTTGTTGTCCTTAAATAAGAAAAACTATACATGTCTTAGGGTGGCATTAATAGTCATCCGCCCAAGCTTGAGCTCAAGTAGGTGATATCAAAAAACAAATAACCTACGTGAGACCTTGGCTAATGTCAAGCTCAGGCTAGTAATGCCACCCTAAGAACCTAGATATTATGTTAGTTTCCCCTAGCCCGACTTTAACAGTTTGCTCTCAAGATTTTGCCGCGATTTCTTCTTCAAGTTACCAAACTATAGATAAGTAATCGATTAAACAATAGTTATCAATAAACACGTTTAGCACAGGTCAAGTCTTCCGCAAACAAACAATCACACACACATGCATGTCCATGTGAATGAATGACTCATAGACCACACACACAGACAGAAAGACACGTGTCCAAGGAACCGATGTATGGAAGGTCCGACCCATAATATCGACATTTAATCAGCTAATTTCTGTCTGTGACGAGCGCGACCCTATGACGCCACCTGTGTATGAAGCAAACCTCGAAGAAAATTAACTACTTAGTTACATCGGCGATTGCATACTCTACAGACCCGGGAATTCGGAACCCAAAGTTTTTAATTTTAATTAAGCCAATAACGCACTTTCGAACTATGGGTTAAAACAAAATGTAGAGTCTCTTTTGCTTCGCAGTTGGATGTTCGTAGCAAACTATTCACTGTTTCAGGGCGAAGGTCAAAAGTACTACAAGGTCAAAAGCGACAACTTTTGGGCACCATACTGAACATTATTTTTCGAAACAGTCTGTTTTAGATGATATTATGTGGATTGTAGACAGGCTTGAATTATTTATTTAGGTAGGTAGGTATAGGCATTCTTATGGATCCTTTGTGTATGAAATAAATATTTTTTTATTATTATATTATTGAACACCTCAACCATTTATTCAACCAATTTCGGACTGTCACGTCGTTCGTTACTGTCTGTGAGTGATTCAGCAAGTTGTGCTTCTATTTTGACCTTCTATTTTCGTAGTTTGTGCACCACTACGCAGTTTTGCTAGACTATGGTCGATATCTCTACTAATAAACACTGCGTTGTCTTTAATGTTACATTGTTGCAAATGAATGGTCTGGGTATTTTCGAAAACATTTGTCACACGTGTTTAGGGTGCGCTCCGACATTGCCGTCGCATTACGTTTTTCTTGTCGATCGCGGAACTAATAGTAGCATAAAATATTGTATTGGCAAGTAAGTATGTTCCTACAAACAAAACAAAATCGAATAACTCTACATTTTTTCATAAACTTTTTATTTTTTTATTTTTACTGTATGCTGAGGAATCCTGCAAATTCCTGTATTTCTGTGAATAGTAAAAATATTTTTATATTGACAACAGTACAGTCGTCAAAATGTTGACCTTTACATGGCATATCTACAGTCTCATATTTACGGTTTTTAAATAATAATATGAAACTGATCAAATATTTTGTGCCTTCACCCTGACTTTTCCCGTTCAAATCTTTATGACTTTACCAACAAAAGATGTATTCGCTGTAACTACCTATCAGCTAGCACCATACTCGTGTCCATTGTTTTGTTATTAATTACCTACTTAACTTAATCAATAACAATAACATACGGCGCGCCGCCCGCGTAGGACTCAATTTCAATGCCATACCACCAAATAATATAATGTTTTGTCTCTACCGGTCCATCGCTATTCATTCGCTGGTCATCTAATTACGGTATTCTACGCAAAATAAACTAGTTCCTTGAAAACAACTCTACATTTTGTTTTGACGCGAAATTCGCAGTAATCCTATAAAGACTGGTAATTGTAAAAGATGTAGAGGTCTTGTTGTTCCTCATAAATCGAGTCTCATTACGTCGAATTTCGTTGCCAAACTTTCGATAATCTCTCTTGGTCTTCAAGTCAAGGTATCTCTGAAGACAAACCGATAATATGAAAAAAAAATGCGTGGAATTAAGGGAAGTAGGTGGCCTTACATAGTGGCCTACATCCCTGAGATAAAAAATATGTTAGTTTCTTGAAGACATGTGCTGAATATGTACGGCCGGCCACAGTCTAGGATACCCATGGCAGCTCTTACAGCGAGCGGCATAAGGGCGCTAATCGAACAAAAGGGGGTATCCTAGCGTATGGCCGACTGTACAATAACCGCAAGTCACTAGCGTTTGCAATATCTTGATCACTCGGGTGGCGTTCAAGGGCTTGAAACTAGAGATAGAGACGATATCATCTCATCATAAGTAGTCTCAACACAACCACAAATACTTACTTAGGTAACTAGTGGTTCGCCCCGAACTGTGAACTCGCGACCCCATATAAACTTAACAACCCCATATCTCGGCAACCCCTCGACCGATTTGGCTCATGTTCGATTTCTTTTAATTTCATTACCCGCCTACCAAATTTCATGACGATCCGACCAAATTTACTAAAGTTATCGTCGAACGAACATTCATACAGACACACATATAAACATACATACAAACATAAAAACGCGCCGGATTGTTCCAGTAGACTCGGAGGACCTCTCTCGCTTCGCTCGCTTGTTCAATTATTATTAAATAGGTGCCAGATTTTCTTCTGTGCTCAAAACTCACAAAAGTGTTTGCCGTCTTCTATTCGATAAGTTTTCCCTTACTACGTCTTACCTTCATAGTTAATTAAAACTAAATTGGCTTAGTAATCCAGGTAGTAAAGATTTTTATAAGGTTAAAAAATTCGCTCTCTAGAGGACTTGAACCCACAACCTCACACACACACCGTGCGGTCGCTCTAAAAATTTAAAAAAAAAAAAAACTTTATAATGTTTTCTAGCACGGTGTAGTGCTTTAGAAAATACAAAAAGTAATCTGGTAAACTTTAAACTTTTTGAATATTGGCGAAAATCGAAGTTCGATTTATGAAAAATTAACTGGTTGGCAGTAAAATAAACTGGGTGGCAGTACATTTTTCAAAAATGGTACTTCGATTTTCGCCAATGGTAATCGACTTCGTCTTAGCCGGTAGACCCCCCGAATGACTTTGCGAGTGAAGTCCAAGGGAAAACTTGGAAAAGAGCATTATTAGCCTTTATAAGTACATATGAGTACATATGATTAATTTTTATATGACATTATGTAAAAAACTACCTATTCCTTGCGGTCTCGGTAATCGGCTTCGTCTTAGCCGGTAGACCCCCCGAATGACTTTGCGAGTGAAGTCCAAGGGAAAACTTGGAAAAGAGCATTATTAGCCTTTATAAATACATATGAGTACAGATGATTAATTTTTATATTACATTATGTAAAAAAACTATTCCTTGCGGTCTCCATGGCTTTATCACATAAACACACACACACCCTCACCCTCACACACACAAACACACCCTCTCTTACACATTCTCTCTGACACACACATACATCTCTCATACAAAAACATAAATAAAATCTTTCAGATGACTGCCTCCGTGCAGTGTGTAATTAAATAAAGCACTAGACAATTTTTAAATAACAACCAACCATATTTGTTATGTAGATATTAGGTTTAAGGTTTTAGGTTTAATTAGTATAAGATAGGTAAGTGCTGAAAACCAGCGTCGTCAGGAAACGTGTACCTAGTTCACGAAACTTACGACACATGCTGAGCACTCCACCTTTTACCTTGTACACAAATTAAGTTTAATGTTGCACATAGCCAATAAGTATTTTTGAAATTTCTGTTACCTTTTTTTTGTGTTATTTGGTAATAAATGTCTTTTATCTTTATCTATCTTTTATGAGGGTTATGAGAATTATGAAGTAGATGACGCAAAACAGGTCAGTGCACGATAATGCAGTGGTAATAAAAACACATGTAAGTAAGTTACGGTCAGTGAGAGTTTACAAAAGGTTGCACATTTAGATAGTGCCCTACATCAGCATTTTACTTCCTTGTGTTAGCTCTCTTCAATAATAAACACTTATTACGGAAATACACAGCTTTTATTCTTCAGGTTATATTCCACCGCCATCACCGAGAATACTTTTGCAAAACGTCAACCGTTCACTTGCTTACTGCGTTCGTAAATCAGTCAATAAATTGACTATCTGCCGGTTTCTGATTTGAGAAATTAGTTAAGCAAGTACTTAAATATCGCTCTGCCTTTTATTTGCCGGATTTCTCACAAAAGAACGTGTCAGAACGATAGTAAAGTATTTACTTAGTAAAATTCTCAATTCAGAAACCGGGCCTATATCACCTTGCAATGTTGTTCACTTGTCAAGTGTGAACACAAAGTTCTTGGTGGGCTTTTCGTTGCTCTACCTTATTTTTGGAAACCGAAAACTCGTAGCAGAACCTACAAACTCGTAGCTCTACCAGTTGTACATTTTTTAAACTTTTTGGCCACATTTTACTTATCAATATAAACAGGGTAGAATAATTGCAGCGCCGAGTGGTCTCTTCACCTATCTAGTGTGAGTGAAGGTGCCACTGGACGCTGTATAAATCATCTCATTACGTAGATGCAAAGGCCTTAGTTTTTTTTAGACATAAAAATAAGATGAAAAATGAGAATGAGATGAAAAAGAATGAGAACTTGGAATCGGGATCGCAAGGGAGAAGTGCTAATTTTCAGACACTTATCCCTTTAGATGTTGCGATGGGACTTGATTTTGTATTTGTTGTAGTTACCTATACAACGTGTTACAAAACATCCTAACTCTTTTTACAGGGTGTAACCTACTGGTCAACAAGATGTCAATTCTGTAAAAAAAAGTTGAAAAAAACAATTTTTATTTTATAACCTCAAAATTGAAAAAAATTCTTAACTTTTTTGTTTTTGGTATTAGCTCAAATTTAAAAATATGTTTGTGGGTGTAGGTGCATTTGCATAGCTTTGAGTTGTTAAAACATTGTGAAAGTCAATTAAAACAATATTTAAACTTTCTCCCGCCACAGCGTTCACATTTTATTAATTTAAAAATCAACGGCACGTCACAGAGCAAAAAAAAAAATTTAGGTTGTGATCCCTATCACCGGGTGCTATTACCCTGTAAAAAGAGTTAGCATCTTTTGTAACACCTTGTATATCTACCTATGTGAGGGTGTGTATCTCCAAAGGTGTAATGTCATTCGGTTAAATGAAGTCTAGTTTAAGTGACATTGGATGATACGTCATAGGTGAAGTGTAACAAGGTGAAATGTAATTCGGCAAGACGTAGTGAACCAGCGAGCGGAAGTAGTGAACCCATCTAAGTGATATGTGTACTTATAGGCACATATATCTAATCAGAGTATAGTTCTCGCCAAACATCTAGTCCGCTCCGAAGTTGTTGCTCGGCGAGTTGTGGATAGCCGCCATACATCTGCGCAATGCGTAGCGCGGCAACTTCAGAGCGGACTAGATGTTAGGCGAGAACTACAGGGTGTTAAAAGACCGCCAACAAAGCGGGAAACCACATATTGTCCTCATCATAAGGAACATTTTTGCCCAAGGAACTATGCCTGGGAAATCAACGGTTTCCGAGATAATAAGGTTCAAAGTCGGACTTTTCAAAACTTTTTTTTTGCAGACATGTATTTAGTATCTAGTTCTTAACATACCTTCTCAAGAATGCATATCAAAATTATGACTATTTCTTACAAAAAACGACGTTAAAATTGCAACCCGCAATGTATTCTAAACATCGGCACTTCAAGCTTAAGTACACCGAACTAAATCCCATAGAATCCGCATTACGTATAAAATCACAATAAAAACTTGTCCCCACAGAAACAAAAGATATCAGCAATAGAACAATACGAAACATCATTTCGACCATACGTCTAATATTCGAATGTCAACCTTATTGCATTAGTGTACAGTTTTACTTTAATTGCATAGACAACTAGCAAATAAGCTCCCAAAGGCAGTTTGGACATCTATTTTTCCAGACACATTTCAGAGTCCTATGTTGTATCTAGTTTTATCCTTGATCGAAGCTTAAGTAACATAAACTTATACCTACGCTTGCGCAATATGACTTCTGTGCGTTACACGTCCATTGCGTGATAAAATATTTTTCAAAATTATAACCTAAAAAACCAAAATCATTTCCCAGCAATAATTTATCGAAAAAGTACTTTTTTTGGTGTCTAGTATGCTTGGCTTTCAGGTCTGTTGGCGGTCTTTTAACACCCTGTATACTAATTCTTAATCTGTCAACAGGGCTAAGCATCCACAATGAGGGGCAATGTGGGGAGATGTCGGTGGCTTGCAGCGTCACTGATGGCCCTCCTGGCACTGGGTGCCTTGGTCGCGGCGCTCATGTGGCAGAAGATCTTCGACTCTGTGCTGGCAGCAGTAAGTTTAGTATAATCTTGATTGGTTCCCCTTTTACGTGTTTGATTAGGTACTTTTGCAGCGCGCGGGAATTACTAACTACTATGGGGCGTGGCATCTGGCATCGTGTAACTTGATCCACGCTCTTGTAATCTAGAAAATAGGTCGAACTGACGAATATAGGATCTCTAACTTCACTGACATTCTGAAGATTATAAAGTTATAACCTCGGTCAAAGCACGTTTTGAGGATGAATAGGGGTATTGGATCCCACAAGATCCCACTCGGGCTTACTTATGCCGGAACGCTAGTTTTGTCTTGCGTGATTATGCATTTCCTTAGCAGTCAGGATAGTTAGGTGATGGGCAAGCCTACTTCATCGAAGCAATTATTTTAAAAGGAAGAAGAAAAATGACATGGTCATCAAAGAATGGTATCAAACTCGTGGAACAAATATTCAGGACAGCTATGAATAAAGAACGAGGCAAAGAGGCTGCCAAACCAATGATGAAGACTTCAAGAAGAAGTCTTAAAAATGCACACCCTAGAGACCAATTATGCCCCATTTCAAACCCATTTCGAGGTCTAATGATGTCACTTTACCCTTCACCCCGGGTTCGGGTACCTACCCAAACGATGGCCACAGATTAGGGTGTAGAGTTCTGTCATTGAGTGTTATTCTGTAATGTGCACACGCGATAAGTTCGTCTAACTTAGCGGGTTTGCTTGTCAGTTTGGCGGGTTTTTTTTTTTAATTTCTCCGCCAGCCATTGAATGAACGAATACGCCAAAAATGCGATTTCGCTCATTCAATTCACATCACTAATCGCCGTTTTGACGTTTCTTTCGTCTAACTTAGAGTATGTTTTGGCGGCCGTCTTCGTAGGTACAGCTAACTTTCGCTAAGCCTTCTATCGACTAGAAAAGGTGATTTGAGAATTGGATTGAGCCACAGGAGACTTTCATATCATCAAAGTAAGTACCCCACATCTTTATTTCATCAGAATTCGTTAGAAAATGTGGAAAATATTGCAAGTCAAAAAAACAGACCAACTACATCTTCAAGGCACTTTTTTGTCCAAAACCAGTCCTCACGGCCACATTTAAGCATGAAATCGTATTTTGTATACCTCTAGGCACATTTCTAGAGGTATTTAAATATACGAATTGCAACTTTCTGCCTGTTGCGTCACGCATTTTGATCTGGTAGTTAATCTAGTTTCATGAACTCTGAAAGCTGTTTTTCTGCAGCATCTCTCTTCATTTACTTAAGTTCAGTCTCTCATTAGCTAGGTACATACATACCTACTTATTTATTCATGGAACTTTTTATTTTTCAGCAAGATATATTTTGAGAAGATGAAGAAAATCAAGTATAAATCAAACCTACGTACCTACCTAGAGTTGATACTTAAAGAACACTAATCAAAAAGGATAGTTTGACACGACAGGAAAAAAATCAAAGCCAGAGACATGAAGAGAGTTTGCTTCGATACTCTTTCCGCTTCGAGGCAAGCGTGCCTCATATGATGTGGATGACAAAGATATATCAATCCGGTGGGTGTAGTTTATTACTTTAAATGTCATCATGACTATAGTCAGAGAACGAGATCAGATTACCAGTGTCCGTGAATTCAAAAGGAAATATTTTGAACAAGTGCATTTTAACATACAATGAACGATGGCCCAACGTTTCATTCTGGTTGTGGTATGAACATACAAATAATAACATGCTGAGATACCCCATTGCTAATTCTGACAGCATAAGCGTTTCAATCAAACAAAAAGAGATATCACAGCATGTCACTTACTCAACCGAATATAAGTGCCTCCTTATTAGTTTAATCCGACGATAGAGTCCTGCAATATGTTTTGATTAAGCAGGCCTTGGGCGAACCTCTTAGTTAGCCTTGTCTAGATGACAAAAAGCCATGGGCTGTTAGAGAATTGTCTTGCTCGGACCGGAGACAGATGTCTGTATAGACTATTTTTCTTGTGACCTTACAGGTAGGTTCCTATGATAGATTGTAAGTCACCTAGGACCAGCATTGCAACCACTGGACATTCTAGTTTTGGTTATCCCATTGGTAATTTTGCCATAAGTGTTTCAATCAAACAAAAAGAGATATCTCATCTCCGGCTGAAAAAAATACCTTTATCAAATCCTTATGTGTTTTTTTTGTTACATTTCAGTGTCTGATCTCTCTTCATTTACTTAAGTTCAGTCTCTCATCCATCTCGGTATATACATACCTCTACCTATTTATTCATGGAACTTTTTATTTTTCAGCAAGATATATTTTGACAAGATGAAGAAAATCAAGTACCTACTTACCTACCCAGAGTAATCAAAAAGGATAGTTTTTTGACAAGACAGGAAGAAAATCAAAGCCGGAGATATGAAGAAAGTCAAGAGAGTTTGCTTCAAGACTCTTCCCGCTTCGAGGCAAGTGTGCCTCCGGCCTCCTATGATCCTAGGTGGGTGTAATTTATTACTTTAAATAAAACTGTGACTATAGTCAGAGAATGTGATCAGATTACCAGTGTCCGTGAATTCAAAAGGAAACATTTTGAACAAGTGCATTCTGTCGGCTCCAAAAAGGTTAGTTTAGGTTACACCGTAACCTGCCCTAACCAAAATTTTATCAATATGTCACCAGATGGGTTAAGCAGGCCCTGGGCCAACCTCTTAGTTAGCTTTGTCTAGATGACAAAAAGCCACGGGGTGTTAGAGAATTGTATTGCCTGGCTCGGTCCGGAGGCAGATGTCTGTCTAGGTTATTGTTCTTGTAACCTCACAGGTAGATTCCTATGTAAGATTGTAAGTCACCTAGGACAAGCATTGCAACCACTGGACATTCAATTTTTGGTTACCCCATTGGTAATTCTGCCACAATTATTTCAATAAAACAAAAAGGGATATCTCATCTCCGGCTGAAAAAAATACTTTATACAATCCTTATGTGTTTTTTTTTTGTTACATTTCAGTGTCTCAGGCAGAAGAAAAAGACGTGACTAGAGATGAAGCAACAGGCCAGGCCAACAAGCTTTTTAATTTAATTTCAGAAGTTTTCTGTAAAATTAAAATAATTAAGTTCCTAATTGAGTTTAATTCCCACTCTGATGTCCTTCTTTATATTAAATCAGCTCTATATTTTTATTCAGTACAGTTTAATTTGCATTTTCAACTTATTACAATTATTTAAACAGCTCTATATTTTTATTCAGTACAGTTTAATTTGCAGTGAAGTGGTGTTGGTGGCTTAGTCAGTGGCGTAACTAGGTAACCAAGGGCCCTGGGGCAAAAAACAAACTGGGGCCCCACCTTAAGTTTTTAGGTTTTATCAAGTCAACATATAGATAGGTATATACAAATACTACTGAATGCTTAAAGGGGCCTTAAAAAAATCAGTCTAAAACAGAGAAATTAATTATTGAATTTTTCCTTAGAGAATGTTTAGCTAGTTCAATACGGTTTGGTGTCAGGGTCCGAGGGGGCCCCGGGATATTGCCCCTCTTTGCCCATATGTAGCTACGCCACTGGGTATGACTTTAATTTATTTCATAATCGTGAGGAAACCTGAGCGTATGAGGCATTATACCTACCCTCAACGCAAAAACCGCCAACCCGCATTGAGCACGCAATTGTACACACGACAGCCCGTCGACTTTTACAAGCTAGCACTCTACTCGGTTACATTACGGGTGACTTTACAACAATAGTGTACAGTCTGACGTGCTGTCGTGTGTACATGTCCCACTAGCTCAAAGGCCTCTCAGAGAGAGAGAGAGAGAGAGAGAGAGAGAGAGAGAGAGAGAGAGAGAGAGAGAGGAAGAACTTAGGCCTGGTTTCTGAGTTGAGAATTTTGCTAAGCAAATGGGTAAGTATCGTCCTGTCTCTGCAGATTTCTCACAAAAGAGCTTGACAGAGCGATACGTAAGTATGTGCTTAGTCAAATTCTCAACTCAGAAACCGGGCCTAAGTTCTTCCTCTCTCTCTCTCTCTCTCTCTCTCTCTCTCTCTCTCTGAGAGGCCTTTGAGCTAGTGGGACATGTACACACGACAGCACGTCAGACTGTACACTATTGTTGTAAAGTCACCCGTAATGTAACCGAGTAGAGTGCTAGCTTGTAAAAGTCGACGGGCTGTCGTGTGTACAATTGTACAGGCTACATCTTACTTACTTTTACTTACAGTTTAATTTGCATTTTCAACTTATTACAATGTATAAAATAACTCCCTATAAGTTATCATCAAGCAACGAGATAAATAGTCAAAGCTATGGTAATTGCTGCTATAACAGTTCTGCAGGCGTCTCTGCTTAAAAAAACTTCTCACGTTGCTCTATTGTTTTACAAATAATCAACAAGTCTCGTTTTATTTCTTCATGATGTCCGTAATAAATTTAATGTTAAGAGCAATATAACATTTGGACATGTGTCAAGCAAGCAACATGTATCATACGTAGGTACTCAAAGCTATGTTTCACGCTATTATTTTACAGGCATATCTTCAACAGGGCTGAAAACCATAAGCTTCAACTATAAAAAAACCGGCCAAGTGCGAGTCGAACGCAGGGTTCCGTATCTATAAAAACGACAAAAATTCCGTTTGTTGTATGGGAGCCCCCATATTTATTTTATTCTGTATTTTTGTAAGTATTTGTTGTTATAGCGGCAACAGAAATACATCATCTGTGAAAATTTCAACTGTCTAACTATCACGGTTTATGAGACCTGGGGCCTTAGCCTGTAACGCAATGGTGCCAAAGTGGGCTCCCAGTTGACGGCTTCAATTACGATTTATTAGTGCTTTCGGTCATTTTAATGTTTTAGTTCTAGAGTATTAGTTCTCTAGTTGTAGGAGAAAAATGACGAAATTTTTGTCCTTCTACTGAGACGCCGTCGACACGCTATTGCGTTACAGGCTAAGGCCCCGGTGACAGACGGTCGGACGGACAGACAGACGGGCGGACAGCGAAGTCTTAGTAATAGGGTCCAGTTTGGTTACCCTTTGGGTACGGAACCCTAAAAACTACTAATGACCCTGACATTGTTATTTTTCAAGTACTTAGGTAGGTATAATTAAAACAAATTTTATCAATAAGTCTATCGTCTTATTTAATGAAATAAATGTAAGCGTGGCTACCTCATTTCGAAAAGTTCTTTATTGAACGCCGTACCAAAAATCTTTCTTTTAGTTTTAAAAAACGCCAGTTTAACATGTAGGTATCTTTTTACAGCAGCGGGCGGCAGATCCTTTAAGGGCATGGTGTCCTACTTGGGCTTCGTTGCAGGTCATTCTTTTTCTGAAAATAAGAAGAAATTTTGTATGTTATTAAAAATAATAAAAATCACTGGATGGTGCGAGAGGGAGGGCCCTTGGATTTCCACTTACTAAGAGTGAGCCCACTAATAAAGAGGACCATCCTCACATCTAGGAGAGAACTATGTCACAATAAAAGTTTTATCCCACTATTGGGTAGCGGCATCTCGCACTTACGTTTTCGCAAAATCTGGGCCTTTCCTCCTTTTTGCCTTGCCTTCAGCTCGTAGCTTCAATGATGGACTGTCTTCGAATTGTGTGCACAGTAAAGTTAGTCTCCACTTTGATATGCCTCCCACGTTATGAATTTGCTGAAAAAAAGAAAATACTTCACCGTTAGAAATTGTTATTTGATGATTTTAATTAAGCCAGTGGGTGAGTGGAGTTAATACATTCTGGACTGATGTTCTACAAAGACCCAGAAGTCCGTCTTAGTCTTTAGAACGAGGGTATGTTTCTGTTTACTTTTATTTTAATACTTTATCTTGATCTATTATCCTGTGTACTTTTATTACTACTATGGGAATTGATGTAATTAGCCTTATCTTTCCTTATTAGTATGGCCCCATACTAAGAGAGAGCTGAGAGCCCGGGACACTTTAGAACGTCACGGAGGTTGAGGAAGTTATATTCTTCCGGTCTAAGATATGCTATCCCGAGAACACTCATGCGTTTACTAGCTATAGCATCGTAGTCACACAGAACATGTTCCATGGACTCTGGCGCCTCTTTGTCATGTCCTGCAGTGGGAGTCATTAGACAGCCCCAATATTAGCCTTCGTTAGAAACGGAGTGAGCTCAGAGCTGGTGATTTCTACAGATTGTACTCACCATTCGCAAATTCAATATCTCGACAATTGAAACCTGTCCACCACCATCACTTGTTAATATTTTGTATTCTTTTTCATTTCAAATACTGTATCAAACAGTAGAACATGAAAAAAGCTAATGAAAAACAGATTACAAATTAAATAAATATGTTAAAATGTCAATGTCAATTTGACGTTTTTTCGTGCCACAGACGAATGGTGAAGTACACAGACGCCCAATTTACTGTAATGCCATATCTACACTCACGTTTTTAACTTCAAATTCTGAATGAAGTTTTCATCCATCAATCACAGATTATTTGGAAATTTAAGCGGTCATGTGAATTTAGTGGAAGTTAGAGGGCTTTTTGGCGGGTGGCACATGGTAGAATAGCAGTCATTATGTGGCTTCGGTCACGTGCAGTGCGGTTTAATCTGTGGTCCGAGGCCACGAGTACCTTTGTTGGATATTTGCTAGTTCAATGTTACCGAAACTCGTCATCCTTGAAATTTTCTTAGGTCAGTACCTAAATTTTTGAGGCATAAGGTCCAGTGCAATGAGTTGGATTTGGATCTGATTTACCTTTACATAGGTACCAACTGGGAGCGTCAATTCAGCACGTGACTATCCAAGGCTGCATGGAGATCTCGGTAACGCAACGGAACGAGGTGCAACGAGTGCGCTATCTTTGAAGAAAAAACCATGTATTTTACTCAGGCTTATCAACAGCGGCTTGGGGCCCATCAGCGAACACGTCGCAACATACAAAAGTTCTGCCGTGATTTTGTTTTCAAATGCGCATATAGCAACGGGACGCAGCGATAATGTTTAATTAACTACACACATGACGCAAACTTGGCTGAAATTCTGTCGAATTCCCAATGACATCATTCGGCTTTGCCACACATGGTCATGCCTAGCGATACATACCTTTTAGTGATCGATATCCTCATTACAACGGGTCGATAAGTCAAATAATTATTTGACCTATACCTATGGGTTTAATCGTTTGGCTAACAAGAAAAAATACTTCGGGAATCACGAAATGACGTAGCAACGAACCCGTGCTAGTTTTTATAAAACCCAAGATAAGGTATTTGGGATTATTTAGTTGCTACGGCCGCCACAGAACAAAAGTAAAGTGTGACAACGCTTTTCGCTAACATAGGTATTTGCTGCTGCCTTATTCTCGCCGTCCGAGGGTCCGAGCAGGACAGTGACGGATGACACACAGCTTTCATAATGTAAATAATGCTTATGCAACATTACAGCATAGATGTGTCTCAAGTGTTGCCGCACATTGCAGCATACAGAGTACATAACAGACGTTTCGTACTTGCTGCTGAGGCAGCCTAACGTTACTACTATCATTGCTGACTGTCGGCATGACGACGGATCGTAGTAAAGACATGTTCACGTCATAGTATCTTAACCTACGCAACATTCGTCTATGTGTACGATAACTAGACATACACACACATATACACATACAAAGAAAACGTCTCTACATTCGTCACGAACGTTTCAGGATTAAGGAATGTGAGTAGCAAAGGTCTACGAGCAGGTGAGCTTTGCTCAGGTACGTTAGATTGTTGTGTAGAAGCTGACACTAGCCTAGGAACGACGTTACGTTACTAGAAGTCTAAGTTTTGCGTTACGGCGTTCATGGGCTGTGCAGCTGAGATTTTCTTACTTTTCTGCAACACCTGCAAGTCTTTTGCAGAGATTTATGTCTAGAACTTATCCAGGAGCATGCCGGGAGGCTAGCGACCATCGTTTGTAGTGAAAAAATTCAAGTGCATTTTGAGTAAAATGCATCCTAGTGCATTGGGTTAAGATTGCAATGGCAAAATTCCTAGTCACACCTTAAACTGCATCTAGGCATTATAGACCGCACGGTCCTGTGTTCCTGACTGTACCTACAGCAGAAAACGTGTTTTATTGACGGGATGTCGTCAATTTGTTGCCCAGGACCCAATGACGAAAGTTGGTTACTTTTTTCATTGCAAGGACCTAGATAAAGTATTATGCATGAGCGCCTGTCACAGTTATCATCATCATGCATAAAGGCCCGGTTTCTGAGTTAAGAAAGTCACTAAGCAAATGGGTAAGTATCGTTCTGTCTCTGTAGATTTCTCACAATAGGGCGTGAGAGAGCGAGAGTTAAGTATTTGCTTAGTAAAATTCTCAATCCAGAAACCGGGCCATAGACACTTTAGACACTGAGGCCCGGTTTCTGAGTTGAGAATTTTGCTAAGCAAATGGGTAAGTATCGTCCTGTCTCTGCAGATTTTTCTCACAAAAGAGCGTGAAGGAGCGATACGAAAGTATGTGCTTAGTACAAATTCTCAACTCAGAAACCGGGCCTGAGTGGTGTAAGTAAACCCACAAAACAGCCGATATGTGGGTGGGTACTGGGTATCTTACAATAGGTTCTACGTATATATTTGTGAAGCTGATTGTACTTTGCACGGATTCACGTGAGGAGTCGGATTATTTTTTGCACGTCAGGTTTCTATTTCACCCCACACGCGTGCGGCAAAGGTTACTATACTACGTAGATGGTAAACTAATAATAGTAGGTTCTACAGCTGCTCGTAATGGTTTCATTCACGTAAAAGGTTACCGGCTGTCCTTTTGATACGTTAGGTATAAAGTACTTACCTAATTCTGCTATATTAAAACGTAAGTCTTGCAATTCCTAATCCACCGCAAACATTAAAAAAATGCAAAAAAATGTATGGGTTTTTTATGTTTGCTCCGGGTTAGGAACTGAAAAACTAAGGTTTTCTTATGCAGAATTAAGTACTTTATAGAGGTAAGATATTAAAAGCGCAGCCGCGCGGCGGAGGTTTTTCTTCGCTCTCATCTCTGTATCACAAAAATAGCCACATGTTTTCAATGTTAGATTTTCCAGTCAATCCAGCCAGTCATTAAGTAGTAATTACAAGCACAGGGATCAGATCCATTGCACTAGGAATTTATGTCAGGCACTGCAGCGTTCAACCAAATCATAACTTGGCAAGCACATCGCTACAAATCACATAGGTAACTTATCTAATAATACGATAACTTTGACCGTATGATCGAAGCGTCCCTAGGGAAGTCCGCATATAGGATATTGCATGAGCAGTCTAACCTTCAACAGTTCAAGGGCAGCTTTCGGGGGCACCCGGTAATTCAATTATGGCTATAAGTAATCGATTTTATAGCAAAAATGTTATTTATTCATCAAGGCATCAGTGGGGCTTCCGAGGTTACCAAGTCTATTAATTATTTTAGCACAGGTTAACTTTTCAGAGCTTGTTGTATTATTATGGCTTTTCTAATCAACTTTTGAAAACAGTTAGGTACCTAAGCAAAAACGATTGAAAGTCTATCAAGAATTAAGATAACCTTACCACTTCACGCCGTTTTATTTTATGAAATGCGATTCCTGCCTTCGTTTAGAGTAGCTACAAATACGTAATTACAACTAGTACGTAATTACACAGTAAGGAACCTTAGACTTGGCACGTCTTTGTCTAGATTTCATTACGTTTTAGAGATAAACAAGCAGCTCCATCGAGACTTGGCTAGTTTTTTACAGAATGTTTTTGGTGGGATATTACTTACATTTTGTGCCACAATTTGCATAATTGATATGCATATTTTATTGGCTTTATATTTGTTTTATTAGGTGACTGGAATATTACTTAATATTCTACGATCCGTCTGCATATTAATTTCTTCTTAAGATAAGATAAAAGATAAAGATAAAACATTATTTATTGCCAAAACCAAAACATCACATACAAAAAACATTCAACATTAGGGGGTTAGGTTTAGAATTATATCTAACAATTTTAGCAAATGGGAAGAGCTCAGCTTTCTGCTGGTTACCATTAATGGTTCCCAGTGCTGGTTTTCAGCAATGTCCAGCTCTTGAGATGTGCGAGCGTAAATGCCGGTTTCTGAATTGAGAAATTCGCTAAGCAAATGGGTAAGTATCGTCCTGTCTCTGCAAATTTCTCACTAAAGAGCGTGACAGAACGATAGTAAAGTATTTGCTAAGCAAATGGGTAAGGCCCGGTTTCTGAGTTGAGAATTTTACTAAGCACATACTTTACGTATCGCTCTGTCACGCTCTTTTGTGAGAAATCTGCTGAGACAGGACGATACTTACCCATTTGCTTAGTGAATTTCTCAACTCAGAAACCGGGCCTAAGTATCGTCCTGTCTCTGCAGATTTCTCTCAAAAGAGCGTGACAGAGCGATACGTAAGTATGTGCTTAGTAAAATTCTCAACTCAGAAACCGGGCCTAAGTCTCGGGAGGTAGGTACACACTGGTACACACACAATAAAAAAAATATACAACGTGTTACAAAAGATACTAACTCTTTTTACAGGGTGTAACCTGCTGGTCAACATAATGCCAAATCTGCAAAAAAAAGTTGAAAAACACAACTTTTTTTTTATAACCTCAAAATTGTAAAATTTTCAAAACTTTTTTGTTTTTGGATTTAGCTCCAATTAAAAAATATGGTTGTTTGCTTAGCTGTATTTTAATCGCTTCAGGCTGTAAAAACATAGTGAAAGTCTATGGAAACAGTATTTTAAAAATACTTTTCTCCCGTCACAGCGCTTACATTTTAATTATTTAAAAATCAACGGAACGTCATAGAGCTAAAAAAATAATTTGGCTGTGATCCCTATCATCAGGTACCATGACCCTGTAAAAAGAGTTAGCATCTTTTGTAACACCTTGTATATCAAAAATTTTATAGTTATAAAAATAAAGAAAAAAGAAGCCAAACAATAACAATCAATCTCCTTTTTCATTGTATGCATTTGTATGATGTGTGATAGTGTGACAGTTTATTGTGGATGAGAGTGATGGTGTGTAAGTGGAGTGTTTTTTATGTTGTGTATAGGGTATTTATTGTAAGAAGGTCTTTTATCTACAGGGATGACTAAAATGTTCATATTGCTTTTGGTAATCCAGTAGAATAATCTTTAGTTTTGTCTTTAAAAAGAAAGGACAAAGAAAGGACTTAACCCAATGTGTGATCGTAACGGAGGTGGAAGATTATTCCAAATTTTTTAAGCAGCATATTTGAAACATCCCTCATAGCCTTTACAATTAGGTTTTTAGCTTAACAAAATTCTCATAAGATAAAACTACCCCAGAGTGGTCTTTGGACTTATAATGTAGTTATAGGTTCTAGCTAAATACCTACGACTCCTACGAGCGACGCCGCGGAAAACAGCTAGTAGGCAGGCACTTACCTACTTTATTATAAATAGTAATCTACGCTTTTTAATAAGCACTTACCCTGTTACATAACGCACCATTTGCATTGACCTTATAAAATTTATTGCTTAGAGATATCACCACAACGATATATCTACAATTCACGACGCCATTTTTTGCTTTAATTTTGTCTGCATTGCTTTAATTTTGTCTGCATTTTTAATTAGATTTTGCTTTTTTAGATAATATGTTTAAAAAAGAGACCTAGACACCACCAAACAGGTAGATTATTAATAGTCTAAAGAAAAACATTATTCTTGTTATATAAAAATAAAAAAGGATACCATAATGAATACTTTGGCAGGTAGGTACCTACTCAATATTCGTAACGCTTAGATTCTTGATAAAGATGTTTATTTATGGCATTTTCTGCTGAAGTCGAATTCTTCAGTTTCGCTCCCACCGAGTCGTTGTCGGCTTATCTTATCCGAACGTGGGGTTATCTGTCTAATAACCTTATTTCAATAAGTAGTAGGTACTTACAGATGTTACTTAAGAACACTTTGATCAATCGCTTTACAAACAATAAGAAACTCAAACAACTCCAGACAACCTATGAATGTAGGTAAAGAACAGTATGTACAGTCGGCCACAGTTTCTGATACCCCTTTTCGATTGGCACCCTTATGCCGCGCGCGGTAAGAGCTGCCATGGGGTATCTGAGATTGTGGCCGACCGTACCTACTTATTAGGTAAATTGGAACATTATAAATAGTTTCCCTGAACGAGAAAACACGATAAAATTCTCTGTGGTCACTTCAAACTTGTTTTGGGGTGTGTCCTATGAATACGTGCTCTATAAAAAAATATATGCAAGGATTAGGTACGAACCTTGTGAGATCCATTAGGTACGTCTACGAGATAAAAATTTAAAACAAACTTAAGATGTCTGATATTAACACCCAGCTGTAATGTAAAAATTACGTGGGATAGTTGGATAACGAAGATAGCGTATCAGTCAACGAAGAAAGATTTGGTTTCCAATACTTAATTACATTCCTGCACTTTCTGATAAGCTTTTTATAACTTGATTCTGTTTAGTCCACTGATAACTTTTCGCTCCTTCTCAACTTGCATGACCGTCTGTAGGTATCAAACAAGAGTTTAAAGCCCTTTCAGGTGTTAGTGCCGTAAGATCAATCACAGTTTAAACTCAGACCTTAGTTTAAACCTCATTTTGTACGAAAATTAATCGACAGATAAGGTTTAAACTAGCCTTTTTGGTTTAAACTGTGATTGATCTTACGGGCCCAACAAAGTGATTTCGGAGTAGATATCTTATCTCTATAAAAAAAGTATTTACCTAGTTACTTATCTATAAATAACGGCAGAGGAAGAGCTAAAAAATATTAAATATTTATGTACAGGTAATGTACCTACTTACGACAGCACGACGAGGCTTACACGCTAGCACTCTACTCGGTTACGTTACGGGCGACTTTACAACAAAAGTGTACAGTGACGTACTGTCGTCTGTACATACCAAAAGCATTTGCATTTAATGAATGTGATGATTTAAACAGCCTCCGTGGCACCTTCACTCACACTAGATGGGTGAAGTGACTACTCGAACGCTGCAGGGTAACCAAGGCTCTTGAGGGATATCTAGGTACGGTCGGCCACAGTCACAGATACCCCATGGCAGCTCTTACCGCGCACGCCATAAGGGCGCCAATCGAACAAAAAGGGGTATCCTAGCTTGTGGCCGACGGTACCTATGTTGGATACCTGCATACTTTGTTGCAAATTTGCAACAAACTGGGCCAACGTGACCTTACCCGATAAAGGTCCGCACGAGTTTATCCCCCGACTCAAAGTTAATGAAGTTAATCATTGTTTCGATTGACAAATAGGTAATTGCGTTCATTATTGAACGATGATGCTCCCAGTTGATTTGTCCTTTTAAATTATTGCGTCACAAACGGGACTTGGGCTAATCGTTGAACTTTGACAAATTGGTATCAACTGGTACTCAATCGACTGCAGAATAGTTTGCGGTACAATCGGTACAAGAAGTTTTGAACGCATTGATATGTCCATGACATTTTAAATTCTAATCCAGGATTGATCGGAGGTCTCCGCATAAATATGAAAGAACTTTCCCAAAATCTCCGAGGTAAAGATCGGCCTAACTAACCATATTATTTGGGTTTTGAAATTAGGTACCCAAATAATAGGTAACATTATTAATTGACGGTTTGATCATAATACAACGTGTTACAAAACATCCTAACTCTTTTTATAGTGTGTAACCTAGTGGTTAACAGGATGACAAAAGTGTAAAAAAAGTTGAAAAAAAAAATATTTTTATTATATAACCTCAAAATTGAAAAAAATTCATACCTTTTTTGTTTTTGGTATTAGTTCAAATTTGAAAATATGTTTGTGTGTGTAGGTGCATTTACATAGCTTTGAGTTGTTAAAACATTGTGAAAGTCAATGAAAACAATATTTAAAAAATACTTTTCTCCCGCCACAGCGTTCACATTTTATTAATTTAAAAATCAACGGAACGTCATAGAGCAAAAAAAAATATTAAGTTTGTGATCCCTATAACCGGGAGCCATTACCCTGTTAAAAGAGTTAGGTACTTTTGTAACACATTGTATAAATAGAAATAGAAAAGTCTTTATTCATTACAACATTAAGCATACAACAATTTATTTATAAATCAATTAATTAAAATACAATTTATCAGTTGCGCCAAAAAGGTAGCCGCTCAGCATAATGCCTTTGCATGCCACGGCGCTAGTTTTCAGCGGATGCCCAAAAACCAATAATAACACTTTCGCACAGAAGTTTTAAGAAATCCGATACTGCAATCTAAATGCCGACCATAGTACAGTAGAGAACGCGTAGTACCGTTGACGTGTACCTATTGGATATTCGTTTATGTCGGGGGCGACTTTGAAACAAGAAAGAACGTAACTATGGATCTACACTGTTGTCTGTACGTCTTCCCGCTTTGACGTCATCGTAAGAATGGCATAATAGGGCCCAGGTGCTCGATTAATTTAAGGTCACGCACACTTTTTCCTAAAGGGCCATTTAAAACGTTACGTTTATATACTTTTCCGCCACTCTATGAATTAGGTTAAATGGGTACGAAACATTTTCTGTTGTGTGCGTACTCATGTAGTGTAGGCACTTCCCTAAAAGCACTCACGTTATAGGTTGGTACCATCACTTAAATTCGTTTACGGTCTTTAAAAATGCCTTTGATTAAAAAGACATTGATGATGATGTCACTGGAAACATAGAGTCATACTTCACATAACTGTCCTTTAGAATATTTACAAGTTAGCTGTTCTAAGGGTGCTATTCTAGTTTGAACTGAGTTTAAGTAGCGTTCTAGAATACCACCCATAGGCCCGGTTTCTGAGTTGAGAATTTTACTAAGCACATACTTACGTATCGCTCTGTCACGCTCTTTTGTGAGAAATCTGCAGAGACAGGACGATACTTACCCATTTGCTTAGCAAAATTCTCAACTCAGAAACCGGGCCTTTTGCGGGCTCGAGCGCTCTGTCCAAAGCAAAAACTTTTTACTTATCGCGTATGTATTTACAGCAAGATAAAGTACCTAAAAGTAAAAAACTTATTTCTACCAAAAAAATATTATTTTTTAAAGTGCATAATAATAATATGTTCGTAAAAAAAATATAACTTAAACTTATTTTATGCGGCGGCAAGATAATCTATACTAAAAATCACCAGAATTCGACCCAAATGGGGTCATTCAATGTCTATCAGCCGTGCCATCTTATCATGTTAATGCCTATCAGTTAGTTTCAGTTTGTTCAAACAATACTGTAACCTGAGCCCAGTGTGCTTTTTCTGTAAAAAAACGCACGTGTGCTAGTCCTCAAATTGACTGCCAAACTCTGGTTGAAGACAACATTATAAGACGAAGAAGGCACTATTGTTTGTTCCTGCCCCTTAACCACTCAGGCGGTTTCTGTAACAACGGTTACATGACGACACGGATTCTAAGGGCTGCTTGCAACTTGTGTTACAAAAAGTCACTGTCCCTGACCCACATGTTGGTAATCCAAATATTTGATTGATCGTGTGACATTGAGCCGTTTCGACTTAGGTTTTATTTTTAGTAATAGCAATACTAGCTAACCAAGAAGAAAAAAAGGGTTGGCTAGAGAAAAACTACTCTGTTTTATCAACAGATGTTTATGCCATCTGTGGTCTTGGCTCGAGAGATTTACAACTACATTTTTGCAGTGAAATCCATGCCGTAAGTGATTTTATTTGCTTAATTATACTAGTGTATACTACGGCAAACAATACTCATAGCTTACATACAGAAACTTTAGTATATAAGTTTGATTTAACTTGATTTCTAAGTTCACCCCACCCGTTGAGGTTGCGAAAGCTTTGCCTTGTTGGTTGTTCTACTAATCATTTCGTATGATATTGACCTTGAAGTGATAAATTACATTAGGTTATTTAATAGGTCTAATGTGTATCAAATTTAAACCAGCTGTAATGTTTATTTTATGCAGTATTCGTGAAAAATACCGAACATGGTGAGATTTGTAGGAATTTCGCTAAAGTGCTGTAGGTAACAAGAGTAACATTTCGACGCCATTACTGGAAATTAAGGGTCTTTGCGCACGGGCTTACCATGGCACTTATTTTGTATTGAGTTTTGTTAACATAATAAAATAACAATACTATTATGCCTTAAGTTTTGAACTGATATGATTGGGTGATCGGGTGAAGTGATAAACATAATAATATTGTTTAATTATTTTACAAAAAAAATACTTTCCGTAAGCCTACTTTTTTATTCGTGGGTCAAGTTGGGGGTGGGGAGTGAACGTTTGGGCATATGCATGGGGGCAATAAGAAAGGCCTATCCTTAAAATTTCCACAAATAAAATATTTACCAGAAAAAGTTTTTGTAAAAAAAATATTAAATTTTCAACATGCTTGAACTTTTTTTTTGATGGGATAGGATTGAGTTGGTTTTGAAGCGCAAAAAAGATTACGTAACTTGGTACCGAGAAACGCACAATTTTATTTATGAGTTATGTTATGAGGCCTTAAAAAATATTTTTTTTCTAAATATTCTTTGATTTTCAAATTACCTTGTTCAGTATTTTATTCTAAAATAACCGCGATGTCCGCACACCCTTTAATAATATCCATGTTATTATTTCACCACCATTGTCAGAAAAATACAGTTCTAATCATTCAATTACAATAACTAACATTATTATGTCTATTTCAGAAGTTCCAATTGTCAAGATCGAGAGCGAAGCGGAAAACAGAGAAGCCGTCAGTGTTTAAAACACACGACTGAAGATCATAACTGCTTGTTAATAATGCAAAAACTATATTTTTTTGCATGTAGGTAATATGTAATTTTGACAAATAATTATTTTGAAGTGGATACTTTTTTTTATATTATCTATGTTAAGTTCACACAGGCAATATTTTTATAATAAAAGGGCATTTTAGTTTAAATTTTTACCACGTGATTTTGTATTTTTTTTATAAATTAGCTGCACATTACATTGTAAAGAAAATAAAACATATTAAAATATGTAAATTTTCCACGCCACCAATCGTCAAATTTAGCTTGTCACCTTACTAGATTTAGGTATGTGACCATTATATCGTTAGATTTCAATATTTTTGTGCTTCATTGTTTTTTACAATTTGTGTAGGTAAGTATTCCGTACCAATAATTGCAATAATCGTAAAATTAAACATATAAGAGCATTTCTTAAATTTATTACCACACTTTCAAAAGTTCGCTGAAATTAAAAATATCTTTATATGATCCTTTTCTGTATGAATTCCGATTGCTTAACTAATATATTATTGGATTTTTCATAAGAAATTCCAATTTAATGAAGATTTTGGGAAATAAATAATAATTACTAAATAGAGGTAGATTAAGGGTTCCAATTTTGTGACTCCTTCTCTGTATGAAAAATACTATAAAGTCGCAGTTTCTATTATCAGAATGATCTAAATCTAATAGATAATCAACCATTTTAATCATATTCCCTGAAAAAGATCATGAAAACTTGAAAATAGTTTCAGAATCAGGGTTTAGATTATTTTTTGTAACCTTCAACCAAAATTTATGTTAAAGTTTTCAATAACTTCAAAAATAATCATTGTATGAACAAATACTTATTCTTTCCTAATATGTTGAGTATTTCTTTAGTTTCAAAATAAGTTTCATTATCTTAAATTAATAAATTAGTACTTTAAATTGAATTACTAAAAACAAAAGTTTGGGACAGTTACAAAAAAGAAGCCGTTGGTTACAAAAAAGATCTTATAAGGCTCCATCTCTACTACGCAATATATTTTAATCAAAAAGAAAGTAAGTTTAAATAAATGACGGATTCGAAAACACAAACACATTATATTTTCAATATTAGAAAACATTTTACACCTATTATTGTAAAAAAAAAAATATCTTCTTTTTGGACGCGTTTTTAGCAAAAAACGCATCCAAAAAGAAGATATGATTTTTTTTTTCATTGGCGGCGCAAATTATGCCTATATCTGGGCCTTTATCTAGTCGCTTCCTTGCTTTCTTCTGTTTTTTGCTTCTATTTTAGCGCCTTGTTTTTTTTGGCCGATGTTAGAGGCATTTCCTTGAGCTGTTAAAATGTAAGCGTACCTTAATAGTTCAGTTTTTGTGACTCAATATTCCGTCGCATACGTGACCACAGAAAAGTTGCAAAATGGACGGTCACATACAGGGTGTTAAAAGACAGCCAACAAAGCGGGAAACCACGTATTGTCCTCATCATAAGGAACATTTTTGCCCAAGGAACTATGCCTGGGAAATCAATGGTTTCCGAGATAATGAGGTTCATAGTCGGACTTTTCAAAACTTTTTTTTTGCAGAAATGCATTCAATATCTAGTTCTTAACATACCTTCTCAAGAAGCCATATCAAAATTATGAATATTTCTTACAATAAACGACGTTAAAATTGCAACCCGCAATGTATTCTAAACATTTGCACTTCAAGCTTAAGTAACATAAAGTTATACCTACGCTTGCGCAATATGACTTCTGTGCTTTACACGTCCATTGCGTGATAAAATATTTTTCAAAATTATAACCTAAAAAACCAAAATCATTTCCCAGCAATAATTTATCGAAAAATTACTTTGTTTTGGTGTCTAGTATGCGTGGCTTTCGGGTCTGTTGGCGGTCTTTTAACACCCTGTATAGTGCGGTTACTTTTTCAAAAAAATATTATTGGAACTACAAGACAAGTAACGACTGTTACTATGACTTAATTTAGTGTCAGGTAGTTTAGCATTATGCTACAATAGAAAAATGTGACAAATTCTAATCAACTTACCTAGAATCCTGGTCACAAAGTTGAAGTTGCTTAGAGGCCCAAGGTAGACGCGCCGTTATGGCCTTGTCCCAGTGGCAACACTGACACATAAACGAATATCGCGGCTTTCTGTGGCATACTGTAGAGTGGCCAGATTCGAAAAAGTTCTAGTAAAATGGTAATTTTTACCCTCTTGTGGCTCTAAAGTGGGTCACAAAGTCTGACCTCTGGTTTGGAACTTTTTTCGGACACACATAAAATAGATTTTTTCCCTCAGTTACACGAATAAATCCCTTAAAATGCCATTGAAATGTGGATCTTTATACTTCTCAACACGTTTTAAAACCAAAATACGGGGATGGTTTCATAGAACTTTTTAAAAATATTTAAGTTTCAATGAACAATTTGTTAGGTGGGACATTTGACTTTTCATACTGTGATATTTGCGAAATAAAACACGCGGAGCTAGGTTCACCGTTTAATCGAGACTGCACGCTCGTCGTGACAAAAACAGGTTCATTGTGCTAGTCGCCTATACATACGTACACAACTAATAATCTGCATACACTGCATATACCTCCACCCTTAATTAATACTAATAAAGAAACAAATAAGAAACTCTAATAATTAACTGCAGACAGTTTTCAAACAACAGCCGGGCAAAGATTGCCGCGTATGGCAGGGCTAGCATAAAGTTACACTCTTAACTAACTAAATTAACTAATCTAAATCAACGCAAACAAAAATACACTTTGTATAATTAACAAAATAGCTCGGCACCATTGTGAAGCGATATTAACAAATCGGTAATTGGATCTACCAACGAAAATTAATATTTATAGATTGGAGGGTTCTCTAAGCGACACTTTCGCACCGGGCGAGATCGGGGCGGCTCAGCAGGCAAGCAAGGCGTAGGTACTTGAGTTGGGTCTAACGCTAAGTCGACTACTTCGCTCGAATCGTGTCGCGGTGATGCCGCTGTAACGTCGCAAGTATCGTGCGAACTCGGACTGGGGCGAGTAGGGGTGGCACTCGCGTCTTGAAAACTCTCCGCGTCTAGAGACCGGTCCGGATCAGGCTCTGGATCGGTACCCGGATTTGACTGGCTGGAAGGACAGATTAATGAGCTCCGTGGTCTGTGCCGAATCTGGTCTATATGTCTGTGCGATTCCCTCCCCATACTATCTATGACTTTATAATCAGTAGTGCCTAACCGATCCGCAACTTTTCCAGGTAGCCACTTCTCTCCCCCAGTATACTGCCGTAACCATACCCTATCTCCCGGGTTTAACTCCCGTACCCCACTTGGCCCAGCTTCCTGTTGGCGTCTTTGAATTTTTATAACTCGCGCTTCTCTATCTGGCCGCAGTGCATCCAGCTTGGTTCGTAGGTGACGACCCAACATGAGAGACGCGGGACTCTCGCCTGTCGTCGAATGTTCTGTGTTTCGGTAATGCAGCAAGAAGTTATTTAAAAATAACGAAACGTCTATATTTTGTCGCGCGGCTTTTTTAATCACCCTTTTAACCGTTTTTACAGCATTTTCCGCAGCGCCGTTTGACGCTGGGTGGTAGGGGGCTGAAAACAAGTGTTCGATACCGTTACTCGTTAAAAACGCTGCCACTTCCCTGCTTGTAAAGGGAGGTCCATTATCCGAAACCAACTGTTTCGGCATGCCCCAGCGACCAAAAACTTCTCCAAGTTTGGTGATAAGATGACTAGCTGAAGTGCTCGGTACGGGGAAAACTTCAAGCCATTTAGTTCGTGCATCCACTATTACTAGATACAGCTTACCAAACAATGGTCCTAAAAAGTCGACGTGGACACGTGACCAAGCACGGGTCGGCCACGGCCAGGGACTGATTGTGTGCCGCGGCGGCGCGTCTGCCTCACTCACACAGACGTCGCAGGCATGACACATCGCTTCAATCGCTTCGTCAATCCCGGGCCACCACACGTAGCTGCGGGCGATTGCCTTAGTTTTTACTATACCCATATGTGACTCATGGAGTTCCCTCAAAACCTTGTCCACGCACCCACTTGGTATGACCACCCTGTGCCCCCACATTACACACCCGAGTTCCTCATAAAGTTCCTTCTTCCTATTGTAAAAGGGCTGAAGAGATCTGATCTCATTCACCGCGGGCCACTCGTCTCTTAAATACAAAATTACCCTGCCTAGTAAGGGATCGTGCCGTGTCTGCCTCTTAATCTCGCTATGATCCAATAAAGTGGCGTCTTCCGCTAAGTGTAGGAATGTCTGTTCCGGTACTAAATTCTCCCCCTTATCCGGTAAGGGTAGACGCGATAGACCATCGGCCCCATTTTCTTTGGTGTTAACGTAGACTATGTCATACATGTATGCCGCCATCTTAACCGACCATCTTTGCAATCGGCTAGCTGCCATAGCCGGTATCCCATGTTTTGGGCCGAATATGCTGACTAACGGCTTATGGTCGGTGCGCAGCGTAAAACGCCT